>CM076679.1:100659815-101257315 GCA_038501925.1 Xenopus petersii
TATATGCAATTTTTATTTTATCACCCATTTTAGAGAATAAACTGAGAACAAAAGGCCCTGACTGTGACATTATCTAAAATAATTACTGATTGGTGAATCTGTCCCATTTGGCTTCACCAGAGAATTTGCAAAAAGGCAATGTGCAAAATACATTAAAGGGAATGTCAACCCAAAAAATAAATGTTTGCCTAATAAATGAAAACATAATTCTAATCAACTTTGCAATATACATTTCTTACAGATTTTCTATGGTTTTTAAGTTATGAGGCAGATTTATCAAGGGTCGAATTTAGAGTTCATGGGAGTTTTTTTAAACTCCCATGAGCTCTAAATTCGACCAAAATTCGATCAATCGAAATTTATTAATTAATTCTAATTTTTAAAACTCAGGTGAATGAAATTGACCCGCAAACTTGAATTGAACTTGAATCGAATTAGATTCTTCAAAAAAAACTTGATTTTCAGGAAGGCTGCAAACAACTCCAAATTGATCCCAGGATGTCCCCCATAGGCTAAAACATCAATTCATCAGGTTTAAGGTGGCAAATAGTTGAATTTGAATTCTTAAAGGCCCAGTACATGATACATTTTGAAAATCTTATTACATTTTTTCTAAAAACTCAAATCAAATTTTAACTATTCCCTAGTCGAATTTCACTTAAAAAAACTCGAAACTTCAAATTTGGAAAATTCTAATTTTCACTTCAACCCTTGATAAATCTTCCCCATATATGTGTTGCTATAGAGAGTAGTGTTTTTAAATCCCTGTCTATTCTCTGCCCTGGTGGCTCAGACTGTTGATACAATGTAAGACAAGGCAGCTGAATAACAGACCTGTCTTTGCTGGGGAACCAAAACGTTTGAAACATTGTTTAAAAAGTAACAACAAGGAGCAATTTTGCTTTCAATAGCAATTACTTTTACAAATAACTTTAAAAGCACTGCAAATATTTAGTTAATGTATATTGTAAAGTTGCTTAGAATTATGTTTCCTTTTATTAAGTACATTTTTATTTTGGGGTTAACTTGCCCTTTAAAGTCAATGGATTTCTTTCCGTTCACTGCAATTTTTTTGACAGTTAATAAGCATTTTTTGCAGTAACTTTTCTTGCAAAATGCATTGAGATCAAAGAGTGTTTTCTTGCTGCCTTATTATTTGCGCCATAATTTTGCATTTTTTTCCTTTGCCAGTGGTGAAATGCAGAATTTCGCTGTGAATTCACGCCTGCTGAAAAATTTTGCTCACCACTAAAAAAATTCTAAATGCTAAAACATTGTATAACATAGAAAACCCCTTTCATTATTTTTTTATATTAACAAAAAGTAGTGATGGTTACACAGGGCTAATGCTTTTTAATTCTTAATTTCCAAATTACCAACTGATTTCCCGTAAAGAATATTTATTTCACAGGATGCCCTTAAATCTTGACTGATCTCTTGTTTTGCATCAGAAAGCAAAGTGGCTTCTTATCATGAAAGTTACAGAAACCACTTGAATGCCTTTAGCAGGTTAAATGGAAAGCCCCAGTCAACTAAATGAGGTTTCCTATAAAAGACATAGATTTACTAAATGAGAATATAAAGTACTATAACACAGACATAATGAATCTGCATGTAATAATCATATGCAGATACTACTCTGTATCCTTTAATATTACAAAAGTATGTTAAGATAAACTAAAAGAAGGCAAACACAATTAAAGCAACTACATTTTTATACCAGGGATGATTTATTTATCCCATACTGGTAAGAATAGGGCATACGGGCATGAGGAATCTGTTATGCTTTTGCACTTGGCACTTTATCCTGAACTTTTCTGAATGGTCACAAGTCTCTGAGCTTCAAAGTAGAGTGCAGCGGCTTATGTGTATCCAATGAATACTGCTTTGCCTTCGTGTAACTTTGCTGTATTTATGAGGGGTGTGCAGTAAGAGACACATAGACGTTCCCCAACCCAATCACCTAATGTGTGTAAAATTCAGAAGGATTTCGAATGACCTGACCGTGTGGTCCTAGTGCCCGTCACCCTCACATACCACCCTCACAAGTGCACGCACCGGGGAGCTGCGCATCTCCAGTGCTCCTAAGCAAGCGGCTGGGCGACCCCTAATAATTTGCCGCCTTAGGCCTGGTCTTTTGTGGCCTCGCCACAAATCCGGGACTAGCTAGGGAGTGCCTAACACTGCCTTGTGGCCACAGGTAAGAACAGGGATGCCTTGTGTCCACTGGCATTGTACTCTTCTCCTAGCAAAGCACAGGCAGACATAGACACAATTTCCTGTGTTGGATATAATAATAGCCGCGCCCGCATTCACACAAGCAAAGACAAGCTTTGGTTCCCTATCAGGTCCACCTAGTTTCTGGTCTTATCCCACAGTGCAGTGTTCTGAGTTGTGCCAGGTCCCCTTCACAGCCTGGGAAAGCAGGCAGGAGGAACTAGTACATATGGGTGGGACTAGTAAGAGGTTTATGGAGAAATTCTCAGTAAATCAGCCCAAAACACAACTTTTCTCAATGCCTAGTTTTTATGCAATACACAAACATATGAATATGTATTAATTGCATAATGTAAATCAAGAGTGTGAGTCACCGTTTTGCAAATTTTTGGTGAAACAGGTCATATTCGTCCATCACTACATATACTCCTTGACATGATGCCCTGGCTGCTTGAGTTCTGCATGGCTGGGAAGTAAGGCAGGGGCACCCCCTGCTGTTCATAAGTATGATTGTTTCCCTGCTCAGCAGTTAGGGACCGTCTGGCAATTCCTATCCACAGCAGTAAATGAAGGGAGAATTTCACTGCATACAGTCAGGTTTCTTATAAAAACAGTACACATTTTTTAATTAAAGTATATTGGAGATAGGTTTCTTTTTCATTAAAGAAAGTAAAAATGTGGTGTTGTATTTTTTTAAGTGTACACTCACCCCAGCAGGTACAGGTGAATTGCCCTGCACACCTGCCCACCATTAGTAAATGCTGCCCTGTGCACCTGAAAAATTATCTTGGGTGTTATTAGCAGTACAGATTAGAAAAGTGATTTAAGTCAAGACATTTGAAATGCTGAACTGCTCATCCAGTAACATTATAGTTTGGGCAAAGCACAGATACTGGGAGAGCACAGCAACCCTTTGAATAGTTGGGTGTAACTTTGCACTAATCACTCCAAAAACACAAGAACTATGGCTGACTAGAAATTTCTTAAAAGTTTGCTTCCTTCATGCAAAGATGTTGTTTTGCTATTTCTGAATAAGACTGAGCATGTAATAATTCCAGTACAAGCAATCTGGACCTATTAACCAAGTAGTGTTAGAGGAGATCCTAAAACCACTTGCATTTGTGCTAGCATTCTTAAATGATCCCTAAAGGGTTTCCATATAATAGGAGAAGTGATGGATGAATTTATTCGCCAGGCGCGAATTCGCGATGAATTCCCACGAAGATTAAAAAAAATTTATGCCGGCGTCAAAAACTAGACGCGGCGCCGTTTCGCGAATTTTTACCCAAATTCGCCCATCACTACATAGGAGTACTGAAAGAAAAAAAATAAACAAGGAAGAAGAAATGAAAGGTCCTTGTGAAACAGCTTCCAAGTTACCTTGCATTCCCAGGTAATAAGAGCAGTGTTACCCAGATGATCAGTCCCATCTTCATCTGATTTTCTAGCATTTATAACCCAACCTTATGCTTTATTATGGATACTAAACTTGAGCTGTTGTAGAACTGCAACTGTCATCTTCTTCCCACCAAATAGGTGCCCATTTCTGATACATTATACTAATATTATGGTGAAATGCCTTGAGATTTTGCAATTTGAGAGTTATCTAATTCAAACTGATGGTGGTTTTCTAGAAGTGTTTCTGTAAAACGTTTACAACAAGGAATGTACCTTAAAACTCTCTTGCCTCGGTGCTTCCTCATGCTTTCAGTAAGTGTTTCAGTCTTCTAGTTTCAGTTTCCTCTAAAGCTTTTCTGTGACGCACCAATGGCCTGGGAACGTGCATCTGTCTTATTAAATAACAGAGTCCTTATGAGAAGGAAGTTCACTTATTAAACTTACAACAATATCTCAGTGTTGTTCCTGATGTGTGTTAAGACTGACTGACCATGTTGTTACTTTATGCTATGGATCGTTATTGATAACCATTATTCTATTTAACTCAGGAACCACTTCAGTGTAGAAACCTTTAAAGAAGAAATTAATCCTAAAAATGATTATGGCTTGAAAAAACTAATTTTAATTGTTAAAATTACCACACCAGCCTAAAACCTCCAGCATCTCAATAACTTAATTACTGCTGCAGCCTGTATGGGAAGAAGGAGGGCATGACTGGAAGGCAAAAGGGGGAACGTACCTGGGCACAGTAAGGTGAGGTTACTCCCAGGGTCTGGAGTTAATAAAAGGAGAAAAGGTGCAGGGGTACTTCCTTTTCCTACCTGCAACAATAGGGAACAGAAGCTGTGGGATTTATCTCAGTAGATGCAGTAGTAACAGCCTGGTCCTGGGAAACAGGAAGTGAAGAGTGGAACTATGGTGGGATTAGGATAAGTATTTTACAGGCCAACTCAGGCATGGGATGCACAGTGTACCGATGTACTGCAGCTGATGGGTAAACAAAGGTCATCTGCGTTGCAGCGATATTGAAGGAAGGAACTGCATACAGTATTGTAATCCCAGGACTAGTGATGGGTAAATCTGACCCGTTTCACTTCGCCAAAAATTCACGAAATGGCGAAAATTTGCCGAAATGCATTGAAGTCAAGGGGCAGCAACATTTTTTGGATGCACAACAAATTTTTTGACAAACGTAGTTTTTTTTTCTCCCATTGGAGTCGATGGGTGTCATTTTCATGGGAAAAATTACGCTCATCCCTACCCAGGGCCATTTGCTAGAGCGAGTCAGGATAGAGTTAGGAATAGGTAGGGTTAAAAACAGGTCAAGCACTTTGTGAATGTAAAATGTTATCTTGTGTTAAATGGTCAATGCTTTTAATAAATATGCATGTGGTTGCCAAATGAGTGAGCATGTAACAATTAATAAAGATTCTGTGGCCAGAATTTTCCAACAAAGTTCTAGGTGTTGTCTGTTTGATATTGGCTGTAGAAATTATTAATGTTGAAGTCTTCAGAACTGGGGTATCAAAGGGCCCTCTGGGCCTTTCTCAGTAATGATCCAGGCCTTCAGAGTTGTCGCAGGAGCACATCGTCTTGGATTTTGTGGGGAATGTCATTGGCACTACACATGCTCAATGTGGTTTGAGAAGCTGATGAGCAACTAAGCTTAGGTGACATTGCAAATCATCAAGCAGAAAATGAGGTTCACCTATCATAAGAGCTGATCCTACAGGCAGGCCCGGATTTGTGGAAAGGCCACCTAGGCCCGGGCCTAGGGCGGCAGGATTTTAGGGGGGCGGCATGCTGCCCAACCACACCCACATTGGTTCAAAAACACTGGGAATGCGATGGAGATACAATATTTTTTTAAATATCCTATGTGCCAATCCCCATTGATGATGAAAATTTGCACGAATAAAGATGAGGGGACAGGGGCGGCAAATGGCAGTGGGCCTAGGGGTGCCCACTATGTAAATCCGGCCCTGCCTACAGGGCTGATTATTACATTTTGATGGAAATTGAGCTGACATGTAATAATAATCTGTTGTAAATGAATTACTTAAATAATCAGCCTTATATCATGGCATTACGTCTTGTATTAGTTATTGGTGGGTTTGTGTGTTGTCCTCCATGCTTAATGTATACAACCATTTATTGTATAACTCTGTGGAATATGCTTTATAAATAAGTAATAATAATAATACAATATTTTGTGAGTCTGTCCCTAAGCTCAGGTAAGTGCCAACAGCACAGAACATGTGCAGTGAATCAGCAGAAAAGATGAGGAGCTACTGGGGCATCTTTGGAGACACAGATCATTACTAAAGGGCTGTGGTTGCCTTTGGCTGGTACAAAAGCCAGTTTTACTTAACTTTTAACAGAATAACCAATACACACAAATACCACAAATTGACATTTAACTAGAAGTAATACTGATTATGTTCTGCAGACAGTGCAGACAAGACAGTTTGGCGCGATGTGAAGTATTCTGTTCAGAAGACAGGATAGTAACTTATAAAGATAATCAGCAAACAGTATTATATAAACATTTGTTGCTATCTGTTTTGGTGATGAGTTATAGGGCAGCTGTTTAATGCTGAGGCCAAACAGACACTGGCAAAGAAGAGATTTATGGGACTGTATACTAACTCACACTGGGCCGTTCTGCTTTTATTTAGAATTTGACCTTACTTTATTTTGTTGCTAAGAGCAATGAACGTGCTACGTTGCCTTATATAGTTAAATGAGGATTCTGCTAGTTTGAAGATGTGGACAGTATGGTAGATTTTGAAAATAGGACTTGTGGATCCTCAATATCTCCCCAATAACCAACACTGACACCAGATACATTTGGGTGGAAAGAACAGAACTTAGTTTATTATACATATTTCTATAAATAACAACAGCCCATAAACAGAAACACATTATTAACATAACATATTCCTTTAATTGATAAAAGTCATAAACAAGTACATAAATTATTGCAAGTCGCATATAACCTCATATACTCTAATAACCTGACTTGATTTTCAAGCCTGAGGTCTTCCCAACACACCCACATACTGAGACATCTAACTGGAAACTAGTCTCCTAGGGCTATGTCTCATGCTTGAACCCACCTTCTGTTTTCCTCTTCCTTCTTTGACTGCCCCATAGGGCAGCCCCCACACACACACACACCCCTTGTCAACAAAACAACCATTGCTTTCTTGCTCACCCCTCCTCCTCCCAATAACCCATGAATGTGAGGGAAGTTGTCTCCTCCACCTAGGTAAAATATCTGCCTACTCTCTTGGTCACTCCCTATTATAACAAATCTTGCTCATCCTTTCACCCACCTGGACTACCAACTACAATCCCTATAATTCACCACCTGATACCACTACTGGGACCTATTTGCCCCCTTATTCATTACTCTAGGCATCATCTTTCAGGCTTGTTTCCCAGGGTCCCCCTTTTTATGGATGTGCCAAAAGGGCAAATAAATCAATACATTTAAATGTTAGGTATCATTTATGATGGCAAATTCCAGAAACAATTTGGCATGTCTATTAACCAAAATAAAGTGTTTCCTCAAGCGTTATTTCTAGGGAATGGTGTCAAAATGCCATTAATGCTTCATTCTTTAGGTGCAAGTCTTCTGCTCCTATTGCAGCTTCAGTGAAATCCTGGTATTAAAAGGACATTCAGGTGATAACAACAGGGTTCTCCTGTGCGCAATTGGGGAGGATCTTAAAGAATACTTAATTAGTGTCCATACATGCAACAATTGCATTTTAGTCTGACGCTATTGCGTTGAACAGTTGTGATTGTTCTAGCTGCTAGCACTTTATAGTCTTCAACTTTCAAAAAAGGCATTTAAAATATACCAAATTATTCACAAAAAAAGATAGAGAACCAGATGTGATACACTTATCTCAAATTGAAGCACCTATAAATTTTCACATTATAAACCATAAAATGTTCTCATTGATTTGAATCTAGCCTACAACCCAATGCCTTACCCCAGCAAACTCTGCTCCTAGTGAAAGGTTCTAGGGAGCCCTATCAGCACTGCACTCTGTACTTTATGCATTTAGGGGCCTACTAAACTTTACTAAACCTCCAAATTTTCTGGTTGAGTTTTTAAAGGGGAAAAACTCTAACTTTTAGAGGGAAAAAACTTAAATTTTTCGAGATTGATTATGCTCTGAAGATAAAAATTCCGAACCCAAAAATATTCCAGCTAAAACCTGTTGAAATCATGTATGAGTCAATGGCAGATGGTTCCTTTAACAATTGGAACATGTTTTTACCTTCAGGATTCTCTATATTTTCGAGTTGTTTGCAGTGGTTTTTGTTCGATAATCCAATCAATGTTAGTTTTTTGGGCAACAAAATAATACATTTCGAGATATTGGAGTGACATTTTGAAGCAACTTTTTTGCACCAATTTTTTCAGGATGTTTTATTGGTAGATTAAGGGGATTTGGGTTTGGGAGTTTCCTCAAATTTTTTTATAATAAAGTGAGAAAAAGTCAAGTTTTAGTAAATAACCCTCCTAAAGTTTGTATGTGTTGATTCAGCACTATGATTTATTGGCAAAATGTCCTATTTTAATGTTTACTCTTGTATAACTTCCTGTGTAAATATGGGTATCTATAATAAAGCTGTTTTCTATATTTAAACTTAAATAGCTGTGTCCGTAGTATCCAGCAGCTTAATAATATACTATAAATTATATAAACTGTAGTAGTGCTTCTGAAGTCAAAAAGTTTTTGCCAGTACAGTGTAAAAATACATTATATTTACAATATGTACATAGCAAAACCTTTGAATTTGTTTTTATTACTGGTTCTGTAAGCTGGGTCGGTAGTTGAGCATTTAGAATGCCGTACATTTGGCCCAAAATAAACAAACAAAATAAAAAATGTAATACTTTTACACTACTTAATGAGGTCATAACATATTTCTCTGTATTATCAGATGAATGAGGCCGGTGTATAAACTAAATAAACTGAGGTCTTGTGTTTATTTATTTATTTAAACCTGTTTTGGACAGAAAAAGATTGTTAATACATAAAGTTCAATAAAGAAATGTAAAATTGGTCATCTTTGTTTATCTTAATTATCAAATGGGATCATCTGTATCAGTGATCCCCAACCCGTGGCTCATAAGCAAAATGTTGCTCCCCAACCCCTTGGATGTTGCTCCCATGGGCCTCAATGCAGTGCTTATTACTGCTTCCTGTAGGCTGCCAATCCACACAGTAGCTACCAAATAGCCAATCACAGCCCTTATTTGGAACCCCAGGAACTTTTTTCATGCTTATGTTTCTCCCCAACTCTTTTTAAATTTAAAAGAGGCTCACAGGTGAAAAGGGTTGGGGATGCCTAATCTATAAATTCCTTTAGTTTACTCTAGAAGAAGAGGGGCTTTGTATCTTTTAGAACAAAGAGGGAATAAAAGCTCAAAACGGAATAAGGAATAATAAAAAAACAGATAAACAATCAAGTTTTACACATGTCCACTTTTTTGCATGTGTTTGGCCTCTTGAGAGTGAGAGTGATAGGAGGATCTTTCAGAATTACCCAAGCTTCATACCTAGTCTAAACGTTAATTAATAGTCTATACGTAAATTATTTTAGTTAAATTATCCTTAAACTGGATATAACAAATATGCTTTTTTATACAATTCAATATACAGTATTTGCAAGTGTGCCATCATATTTTTGGGTATACCTTTCAGTATGGTACCTGTGCCAATTTTATTTTTCTATTCACTTACATCAATATCCTTAGCCTGTGCTCAGGGGCATTTAAAATACAGAATTTTCATCCTTAAAGACTCCAGGAGCTGCTTTTTGCTGCCGCTGGTAACCTGCTTGGCGCTGTGTCTGAGTTTTTCAACTTGCCTCATTGCCTCAGAGCCCCTGTCTGTGCAGCTTTCTACCCATTGTTTGCCGTTTTCAAAAACAATTACTATAAATAACTCATAGCTGTCTATGTCCTGGTTCAGCTTTGTTCTGCTGCAGAGGGTAATGTCTTGTTCCATCCATTTTTACTGTTTCTGTTGCCTCAGTTGACAGAAGTTAGTACACTCAAAAGACCCAACACCAGAGCACATACAGGGTAGTGAAGAGTGTACAGAACTATACAACAACCACTAAACAACCACTCAGTAAACAAACAGTCCAACACAGAAGGACCAACTCCTCTGGGACTCAACAGCCTAGCAATATGTGAAGGAAAAGGGACACTAAGGACAATATGCATATTTTGGACGGAGTTGACAGGTGGTTTTGAAAGAGCTATTAAAGTGACCATTTATATCAAGCTTGAACAACCATCCCTAAACTGGGACAGCACTTGTCAGCAATGTGCAATGCTGCTGTGATATCCTTACCTTGTTGTTTTGCATCAATTCACACTTACATTGGAGAACTAACACCAGCCTTTATCAGAACCATTGTCCCATTGTGTCTGGATAACACTTTCACAACCCTATGAGTTTTAACTACCTGTTAAGTTCAATGGAATTATTGTAATTGGATGTTGTTGACTATATTACCCTTAAGGGTTTAAATGCCAGAGAAGTCCCTACCACTCAGTTGAACTGAAGAACACACTAGGGTGAGTAATGAAATATTTTCAAGCATACTTGGTCCAGTTGCTTTAGACTAGTTATTTCTACTAGATACTGTATGTGCTTGCTTTTTATTAATATATATTATCATGCCAATGTGTCTGGTTTTTATGAAATAGTACCATTAAGAAGCTATGGCCCATATGTTTTGCCATAGCCAGTATATTGCGAAACTATAAAATTATTAATAATATATAATAATAATAATTCTATGAACAATTCTGATTGTAGCAAATTTATAAGAAAACTGGTACAGGTATAGGGCCTGTTATTCAGAATGCTCGGAACCTGGGGTTTTCCAGATAATGGATCTTTCTGTAATTTGGATCTTCATAACTTAAGTCTACTAGAAAATCATGTAAACATTAAATAAACCTCATTTGGTTCTGCTTCCATTATGGATTAAGTATATGTTAGTTTGGATCAAGTACAAGGTACTTTTTTATTATTACAGAGAAAAAGTAAACAATTAAAAAAAATTGGATTATTTGGATTAAAAGGTGTCTATGGGAGATGGCCTTTGCCATAATTTGAAGCTATACAAATAATGGCTTTCTGGATAACAGATCCCATGCCTGTTCTGACATTCAGTTTCTTATAGTTTCCTTAGTAAGCAATTAAGCATTGGAGACTTATTTTTTTTATTAAAGTGTGTGTTTAGATGTACCCCACAAAACTGGATATGTCCATTATAGCACCCACATTGTCTAGCTGAATGAATGCAAACTTCCTTTTGAGGTCTAGAAAAGGCACTTGCATAATCAAATGGTGAAACTAAACCCCACGTCAGCATAAAGACGTTCTAACCAGAGCAGGAACTAGTTAATATAAATAGAAACACAATTGCTTATTGTAATCAACAACTTAGGGGACAGGGAGAGGTTGGTGCGGCTGTTCCTGCAGAGGTACTACTCCCAACATTTCTGGTTTTTGAACTGGCAGAGCGCTTTAGAGTTCTGACTTTATTCTGAGATCTCTGAGACGAAAGGCCAGTTCTACTACAACATGCAAGTTCTCCTGGAAATGAAAACTCAACTATTAAATTGTACATTGAATTCTATACCTTTTTGTTTTCAGATGTGGAAGAAATTGATTTTTTTATATTCCCAGAGACCTGGATTTCATTTTTCATTTCATTTTTTTTTTCATAATGTTTAAAGTTCTCCAATCCGGCTGTCTAAGGGTTTTATCAGGTAAATAGTGTTGAAGCAAAAGGTGGTGTGTCAAAATAATCTTCTACGCCTATGATTCACAGCATGGAACTGATGATTAATGAAGAAACTCCCAAAATGGAAGAAGCCCACACAAGCAATTGAGTTTCAAAGGATCCATATCAAGACTTATTTACATATTATAAGTACTGTATGTATTTGTACAGATGTCTCAGCATGCCATAAAATGGTCCAGTAATACAATACGAGTAAATAGTCACAATAATATAGAATGGGGTTTTCCAAGCAAAGTGTAGGCCGCCCAACGAAGCAAAATAAATATATAAATACATAAATAGACACACTGCTCTGTTAATTTTTCTCTGTCAAAATCACAGGAAGTATTTGAGATGCTGCTTTAGAGGCTGCATTTTGAAAACAGAGTGTATTGTGGTGAAACTGCTTGGTGACGCACATTCACATATCCCATGCTCATTAGAATCGCTGCTTAACATATGCATCTCCTGAGAAGAATGTTGTTTACATATTTGCTATCTCTAAATTGCATTATTAACCACTATTATGGTCCACTTTCTTACAAACATTATTTTGAGTAAAGATAGAAGGGCACATGAATGCATGAAAGTGCACTTAGCAAAGTTCAACATTAAGAAAAATGTTTTTTTTCCCACAATGCAGCATTTTCTTCCCAGAGTTCATGTGTCATTCTGGTTGCAAAGGGGCAATGCTCTTGATGCAGGTCAGTTGAGCCTACTACAGCTGCTCCTGGTTTGCCAACATTAACACTACTGCATGTGCCCTTTTGTCTTCAATAGGGCACGCTCATGCTAAATATTTTCACAATCTGCCTTGGCGTAATTTCTGAGTTTGCTTTCTGTGTCAACTGGTGTCATTTCCAGTGTTCAGCTTGTGAGTGACGTGGGCACCTTATTCTTTTGGCACAACTGAATTGCAGCGAATAAAGCAGGACACATAGTCTGGAAGTGGCAATAGCTCCAGCGTACCCCTGCATCATTAGGTGCAGCAGTAGTCAATTTGCTTGCAGGAAGGATGGGGACTGCAACTGCATTTGCGGATGTGTAATGTGGCTCATGCAGCTTCTCAATGCCCAGGCCTAGTACACTTGTGTCAGTGTAGAAAAGTGAGCAATCTGGACATTGTGGATCATCTTTGGGTCACTTGAACTTTGTTATAATCCCTATATGTATTGTGTCAGTACACAAAGCAATATTGTGCTGTGGTCCTCAATCAAAGAGGTCATCGTAAATGGAGATGAAGAAAATGATGTCTTGGTTCCAAAATAAATTAGCATATCACTTGCTCAGTGGAGAATTTAAAAAAAAGGCGTGCTAAAACAAATAAAAGATGAATGTGGAAACTTCCCAAAAATATAAGCCACAGATCAATATCTTAAATAATCACAAAACACCACAGGTTAATCCTCACAATGTCCTATTTCCATGTAGTACTATACACAGGAGGGGCCAGATTTATCAAAGGTCGAAGTGAATTTTTGAATTTTAAAACTTCGAATTATGAAGTTATTTTTGGGTACTTCGACCATCGAATAGACCAAATTCGACTTTGATTCAAATTGAAAAAAACGTCACAAATTTGACCATTCGAAAATCGAAGTACTGTTTCTTTAAAAAACTTTGACTTCGCCACCTTAAACCTGGCGAATTGCTATGTTAGCCTATGGGGACCTCCTAGAACCTAGATTTTAGATGTCAATTTTTTTTTTTAACTCGTTTGATTGATTGATTTCTACAATCGATCAAATGATTTAAATTTGATCGAAAACAGCTACATTTAAATGAAAAAAAAAACATTGACTATCGAATTTTTCAATTCGATGGTCGAATTTCGAATTTTTAGCATTTCCAAATTCGACCCTTGATAAATCTGGATCGAGATGATGGTGATAATGAGGATAGAATGAAAAACGATTATTTTATTGGGCTCAGTATTAACAGAAAAATTCTGGGAAATCTGACAAACCTTTTTCATTGGAGAGGTGGCATCCTATGACGTGCCATGATAAACATCATGAGCTCTTCAGCATGACACATTACACTGCAAATTTTTAATTTTTTTTGCAGTGCATTACATTGCAAATTTTTGTCTAAGGAGATTGTATGGCTGTATTCTTGATTTAATGCAGTGATCCCCAACCAGTAGCTCATGAGCAACATGCTGCTCTCTGACCCCTTGGATGTTAATCTCTGTGGTTTCAAAGCTGGAGCTTATTTTTGAATTCCAGGCTTGGAGTCAAATTTTAGTTGTATAAAAGCCAGGTGCACTGCCAAACAGAGCCTCAGTGTAGGTTGACAATCCACATAGGGCTACTAAATGGCCAATCACAACACTTATTTGGCAACCCAAAAACATTTTTCATTCTTTTACTTCTGAATGTTGCTCACAGGATCAAAAGGTTGGGGATCCCTGATTTAATGGAACGTTATTATTCTTAAATATCTTATATGTTTTAGATATACCTACAGAGACAACTAACACAAGAAAAGCAGGACAAAACCATGCAAAGGAATATAACATTTCTATTTATAGCAGCAGGAAATGTCATAATTAGGCATGATTGGTCATGGTGGTGATGCTACTGAAATCACGAACTGGCATTAATGAGTTACAAAAAGGAAGACAATTGAGGAGTGGCGCCTTGTAAAGCATGACATAAACTAAGCCTTTTCCATGCCATAGTACCCATAAATCTTTCTTCTATTACCAGTTTGACTACTGATGCATAATATATTCATGACTTCCCTTTAAGATGTGTTACCTCTTTTTCCATTGTATAATTTACAATAGTTTCATTTAAATATTTATTTTCTGATTGAATTTGTTATACGATTATTCATTATTTTATGTATGATCTTTGTATGTAAGTCATACATACCTCATTTTTCCACACCTTCCACTATTGCCTACTGAAGTTATACATATATCTCCATGTAAGTGTAAATGTGAAGTTGTGGAATTCTCTCCCTGAATCAGTTGTACTGGCTGATACATTAGATAGCTTTAAGAAGGGGTTGGAGGGCTTTTTAGCAAGAGAGGGAATACAGGGTTATGAAAGGTAGCTCTTAGTACAAGCTGATCCAGGGACTGGTCCGATTGCCATCTTGTTGTTGTCAGGACAGAGATTTTTTCCCCCTCTGAGGCATATTGGAGAGGCTTCAGAAGAGTTGGCTTTTTTTTTGTCTTCATCTAGATCAGGGATCCCCAATCATTATTACCTGTGAGCCACATTCCTTGTGACTGGATATTTGTTAACCCCCATGTGGCCTGTTTAGACTTAAACCTGGTGTTTATGGAATCAAAAAATAAATGTAGTTTTAAGAATTTGCAAAAACCGATTTAAATAACTATTTATTTGGATTTATGACAATTGTTCTCCTGTAATTGTCTGGGGATCAATCCCAGACAAGTAAAAAGCCCCCATCTCTGAAATGGACTTTGTCAGTTTAGCTGTTTGCCAATAATACAAATAATGAAAATGTTCTAAAATCTGATCCAGAATTTTTTGTAATGGCTTTGTAATGGTTTTATCCAGGCACGACCCAAATATATTGTTTGATTCATAGGCTGTTTCCATACATTTACCCAGTTTTGAAGTGGTTAGAATTGCATACGTTTGCATAATATCCCTTCACAGCTCTACCATATGGTAACAGTTTATCTGATTCCGATTTAGCACTGGCGCTCCATCATGACTTATGACATCATGAGATAAGACTGCAACACCACAACTGTTTGTACAACATGTATGTTATGTCTTCAAAAATTAACTAGCTACTAGTGATGAATACCACATTTATATACAATATATCAGTGGTGTATGGCTTCATTTCTGAACCAAATTAGGCTTTAAACCAGCCTGTAGAAAAGACAGATCTTGTAAAGGGTAAGCTGGTGTATACAACTCATACACAGTCATACAAAGAACTGCTCATGGGTATATTAGTTTGTTTTTATTTTAACACTGGAAACCAGAGAATAAATATTGTGCAGCAACAGTGCACATGTCAGGGTTACACTATAAGCATGGATAAACGTAAATATGTTTTTACACTTGAACAAACTGACTGCTATAGTCTTGTGAGATCATGGCTGCCTTGCAAGGAAAGTGTAGCATCTCTAAATTACTGACTCAACATCAACCTGGTGAACATCAACCTGGTGCTAGCACTGCTGAGAGAATACTCAATATTGTGAAAAGCTTTTATTGTGATGGTACTGGAGATGTGTATTCCAGTGCAGGAATGTAATGATTTTAGTTGGCAATACACAGGTCGATATAATCTGTCAATTTTTCACATGTATGGGGACTAGTGATGGGCAAATCTGATCCGTTTAGCGTCATTGAAAATTTGCAAAGGCAAAAAAATTTCCAAATACAAGTTTAAGGCAAACATTTTTTTTTGACAAGCATCAATTTTTTTCACCCATTGGAGTCTATGGGCATCTTTTTTTTCACTGCGAAACCTGAAGAAAATTTTTTCTCATCATTAATGGGGACTAATGGCTGACCAATATCTGGCCAAATTCTGTCCAAATGTCTATTAGAGGGCCTCATTGGCCAACAGGTGTGGTCCTCTTACAACCTGTCTGCATAGCCTGTATTGTGATTGTTTCAGTTGATACTGAAACTTATTTACCAAGTGATTGGCATAAATTAAATTAATAAAGCCCAATGTGTATATATTGGTAATTGGGGCAAATTTTCAGTTGTTTGCACTGTGCGCCCTCCTTTACACTCTCTTGGCATTGTTGCAGCTCCCTGCACTATGTTTTGGAGCCCAGAGGGATGCAGCCGCCCCCTTGAATACAATATTGCATTCATGAGTGGCAAAAGGACAGTGGCATTTAGGTGTCCCTCCCCCTACCCATTCCTTAACTTACATGTCTTTCAGTAGAGGGCCCTGTACTTGCTACCTGCCCTAAGGTAGGCTGTAAGGACATGGCTGGTCTATGCCAGCCGAAACTTGCTCTGCCCTTCATACCCGATTTTTATTTGACATGAGGTTCAGAGCACAAACATGGCATATTACATGGCACCATTTTAGTTACTTTTTTGAGTGACCTGAAACCTAACTAACTAACCACACTGAAGTACCACAAGAAAACTTCAAAAGTGGAAGTTTCTTTCTTTCTTTCTTTCTTTCTTTCTTTCTTTCTTTCTTTCTTTCTTTCTTTCTTTCTTTCTTTCTTTCTTTCTTTCTTTCTTTCTTTCTTTCTTTCTTTCTCTCTCTCTTTCTCTCTTTCTTTCTCTCTCTCTCTTTGAAAACTTCAAAAGTGGAAGTTTCTTTCTTTCTTTCTTTCTTTCTTTCTTTCTTTCTTTCTTTCTTTCTTTCTTTCTTTCTTTCTTTCTTTCTTTCTTTCTTTCTTTCTTTCTTTCTCTCTCTCTCTTTCTCTCTCTATCTCTCTCTCTCTTTCTTTCGTTCTTTCTCTCTCTTTCTTTTTTTTTTCTTTCCCCCAAGTACCAGTTAATGTGCATGTTTTAAAAAAAGGGGAACTTCCGCTGTCTGTGGTGAGATCACACCACAGTACACAGTCTGTTCTTCACATGATTGTGGCGTTGTGTCTCATAACATTAAATAGCAGAACTTGTCAGCAGAGGTGTTTCAGTTCCAAGAGCTTCAACGTTAGTGCAGACATCAACGTGCTCTACAAAATGCCCGGGATCTTTTTTTCTCATCCTAATGCTCTGAAAGAAGCTGACAACAAACCTGGCGAAGTTATGGCTCAAAAAAAGAAAAATTTGTAAGGATGCCTTTTGGTTTTTATTCCTTTATTTGGGTTTTTCAAGCATTTTACCAGTGGACTGTATACATTTAAAGATGAGATAACCCTTTTTTAGGAGATGGTTTAGTTTACTGTACTTTACATCTGCTTATGCATTTGCAAAGTCTATATATATCTGACATATGATCAAGCATAATATGGACCTAGAATGGAATCTCTCTGCTTGAGTTTTTGGACTTGATCTAATATAGATCTCTGTTTTATTAACTGTCTCTAAAATGCCATGAGTGGATTAGAGTTTTAGTCTTCTTTCCTTGCACATGACAGTTTGTGCAGGTGGCAGATGGAGTCAGACAGGGCTATTTAATAGGCAACAAAAGGACATCTATACCTGGGTTCTATCCCTTTGCAGTGTAATTTACTTGCAGTCAGCTCATAAAAGTTAATCACTGGTATTAATAAGTTAATAATAATAACTTGTTATGGGTTACTGTCCAGGTGCACAATTTGCCAGATATAAACATTGGTTTTTCATTTTGTTTTACACAGTGCTGTGGATCTTAAAAACTGCTTGAAATCTATGCTGCCCCATCTGGAAACAATTAAACCATCATCTTCATCATCAGATACAGAGAAAAATAAGTAAGCATTGCAACTTGATCTCTTAATTGTTCAGTAGTCCTATTAATAGAGAACCTGTAGAATAATCATCTCAGAATGAAGGCTTTCACGTTACTGAATATGGTTTATTAAATCGACTATTTCTTTTTTGTTAGAAAAACCCCTACATTTAATCATATATATTTAAATAATTGTGTGTATTACAGGTATTTTTAAAAGTGCCATGAGTTATTGTGCAAGGAGCTATATCAATAACAGAGCTTTTACTCTTGCTATCCTAGGCTTACCCCCAATGAGATTATTCAGTGGACGATGTCTCTGGAAAAACTCCTTGTAAGCGAAGGTAAATTTCAATAAAATAAAGAATTACACCTACCGAATGGTTGTTTATGGATTGAGGGAATTAAGAGATATAATCCAAGTAATACCAGTATTCATTATGCAGATAATTCTCACACTGTGACACAAAGTAAACAGTCTTTTTCCATGATGCACTTAGCCTGACAGACTTATAAATCATATTATAGCTCTTCTATCTTCTAAATTCTATTGGTTGTAAAAAAGAATAATTACACAAGAATAATACATTTTTCTCAGCAATCTGAGTAACCAATTGGCAGTGCTTGCACTGACATGCCCTTGGTGATAAGTCCATTTGTATATGTCAAGTTGTATGGCCTAATATATATTATAGGCAGCTGTTTGATGCAATCATAACAGCTTTATCTGGGGAGTAATGTCACCTGTCTTCATTTAATAGTAAATAGCAAACAGCTTTCCTTTATACGTATACATATTTTGAATTAAGCAGTACAAGTATGGGGTATATTGTCTGGAATGTTTGGGATCTGCAGTTTTCCAGATATGGGTTTTTCCATAATTTGGATCTTCATACCTTAAGTCTGTTAAAAAAAGTAATCATTAAATAAATCCAGTAAGATTGCTTTGCCACAATATGGTTGTATGCAGCTTAGTTACCATTAACTACAAGTACTGATTTGATTTTACGGAGAAAAAGGAAATCATTTTCAACAATTTTAATCATTTGCCTAACATAGATTTATGGATTAACTAGATAGGTTTCCCATAATTTGGAGCTTTCTGTATAACAGGTTTGTGGGTAAGACATCCCATGACTGGTTCTTTGTTCAAGTAGTAGTTTCTCATAATACATCTGGTTTAAAAAGAACAACATATGGTCTGTATGTGAATCACTCGAAGTTCTCAAGGACTAGAACTAGGAGAAAGACTTAGGAGAAGGATTTTTTCAACACTACTCATATTTATTACTGCATTGTCTAACATATATCTCATTAAAAAGTCAAATATGAGGGCTGGTTCATGGTTAATTTCTTCATGATGTTCCCCTTCAAATGATAAAATTACTTATTTCCTTTCTCTGCAAGACCAGATATTCAAGATAAGGTTAAGACAAGATATTTTAAAAAGGGATAAGATGCAATACAATTGCATCATCTGTATCTTTTGTTTTATCCTGTAACAATCTTGAATATTGTTCCAAAGCAATCGATGTTGCTTAACAACACAAGGGAACTTCATCCAGCTCACTTCTTCTTTTTCAAAAATTATCTTAAATTTTACTGATAATCATATTTCTGTTTGTCTTGAAGAAGGACAGGCTGTCTTCAAAGAGTTTTTGAAGTCTGAGTTCAGCGAGGAAAACATTGAGTTCTGGCTGGCCTGTGAAGACTACAAGGCTACCAACGATTCAGAGGAATTGCGTTGCAAAGCTAACGTTATATACCAAGAATTCATACAACCGAATGCATACAAACAAGTATGTCAGAAACATTAATTTTATTTCTCGTATTAAGACAAATGCCAGGTGGATTCACATTTTAGAGATAAAACATTAAAGAAGTATCATACTCAAGATATTGTGCATACATAAATGCAGTAGAATCATTGTAGTAAAATCACTATTACATATAATTTCATTTAAGAAATTAACTAGAATGGTCAAGTACAGTAGTATACATTTGTAAAATACGACAAAATATATAATTACTAAAATAATTAAAAAAAGAATCAAAAGAATGAGCGCAATTCCCCATGTGTTTACCCACAATGTTTTTTCATAGGATTCCAGCATAACTGTGCCCTATGCAATCAGACACAAAAAATTACACCAGATAGTAAAAGCATCCCATGTGGGTAGTAGTTTCTCTTAATATATCTGATTAAAAAAATACCATATGGTCTGTATGCCAATCACTCATCTAAAACCAAACTCCTATACCTGGAACACAAAAAGAGAGCCCTAACGTATCCCTTCCACCAGGGGGCATAAAACATCTTGAGCTTTGAGCCTCATTTACCAGTATAAATGCAACCAAAACATATGTGCATTAGTATAGATAAGCCCAAACAGATGCAAGCATATTGTGTAGCATGTATTATCTCTATGGCCTCTTAGTATAGCATTTTTGATGTGATGTAGTTGTGTAAATACATGCAGGCTTAAACACTTTCTATTCAAAAATGACTTAATCAAGCAACACATCTCTAAATAATACACAGATGACAACATAATTATGAATTATCTAAAATTGATGAGGGATAGCAATCTTCTTATATGGCAGTTGTATAGACAGTTTGGCTGTAGCACTTCAATACCGTTTAATAATTAGCTGTTCATTGGATATAACTGACACTACATGATATGTATATTAAAGTTCAGATCATAATTTGGTAAATAATCAGTTTAACTTATTTTCCTTTTCAGATTAATATTGATTTTTCTACCAGAAATTCAGTTACTAAAGATCTCCTTGAACCCACAATAACAACATTTAATGACGCTCAGAAAATGATATTCGTTCTCATGGAAAGAGACTCATACCCAAGATTTCTAAAATCAGAAATATTTTTCAGACTTGCAGAAAGGCACCATGGAAATAATGTGAGAGGATAAGGCTAAATGTACATAAACACACACATATATATATATTACTTCCCATGAGGCAATTCTTTGGAGAATAACCTTCAGGTGAACCAAGAGACTTCTCAGGTGACTTACTGGTACCAAGAAGAGGAGCAAAAACTGCTCTCCTGAGAGCTGGCACTAGGACCATGAAGACAGTAGTTTGAAAAAAGAAGATAAAGCTTGTATACCAAGTTCCTGCTAGAAGAACAGAGAAGCTGTTTTTATAGAGAAGTATCACAAGGAAGTTTCAGTTGTCAAGCACAAAACAGGAACAAACATTTATATATAAATTTACTTAAGAGTAAAACATTTGTTATATTTCTTTATTCTAAACAAATGAATTTCACGTTGACACAATGGATTCTGTAATGTGAGGTTTGCTACTGTGAATGTGTACTTTTGTTAAATAATGTATTTTGGCATGGCAGACAATTGTCTAGTTTATTGAGAAGGTGATGGATTTCTATTTTCCTTGTATTTTTCATCCTGATATTTGTAAACATGTTTATGTGTCTTATTTTAAAGAGAGGCTTTTGTTCCAATATTTTATGTATTTATTAATATTTGTTGTACGTCCTATTTATGTTTCCATAAATAAGCTGTTGGAATTTTTTACAAGATAGACCAAAACAATAAAAATATAACTTTATTTACCGTAAATAGCTGTCCATACTTTTCATTTGCTAATACAGAAGTCATGATAATTGGGTAATAGATAATGGTCATTGTGATACAGATTTTTGCTCTATGCTTTGTTATTGGAAAACACACAAACAACCCAAAATAAGTGTCATTGTGGGGAGGATGGAGCCATACTCATCCCAACCATGTTTGTTAGAAAACTGGTTGAGAAATATAATTCACAAACCATATTTGTGTGACCATATCAGTGAAAGAGTATAAATTACCCAAAGCATTTTGCATTAGACTATTTTGGTGACCATACTGTATGGGATAATGATAGTGATATATATATAAAATTTAATTTTATTAGGGAACCCATGCAATAAGAAAATATATTTGGGAACAAGCCAAGAAAAGAATTGCACTTTTCGACAAAAAGGTTATGGTTTGATATGGGGATATTACTAAATGTGACACACACTGTGTAATGTCTTAGTGGCACCTGCATAACGATCACATTAAGAACTTACTTCTATCTTAAGCACACATTATAAACCACAGTTATCTTGATGTATAGCCAAAGAGACAATTATGTATTTTGCATCTGAACATCTTACATGATCTGTAAGATAAACTGTATGGAATTACACAAAGTTGATTCTTAGGAGTATAAATGCACAGATGCATTGCTTTAGCAGGGGCAATAGAGATTAGAGGCAGTGTTTTATTACCATTTATCAATTCACTGTCAGATTATTGAAGCCTGGAACCACCACAGAGCCTGGCAAAAGGCCACTCACACAGATGTTAGCCAAACATCCACCATTTCCCTCCATATATACACACACACACACACACACACACACACACATATATATATATATATATATATATATATAGATATATATATATATAGATATATATATATATATACACACACACACACAATCAAGGCCGGAAATATGGGTAGGCAGAAGAGGCACCTGCCTAGGGCGCAGTGCTAAGGGGGCTCTTGGCAGATACCTATTAAGCCTCCTCGAGTTTTTTACGTTTTCTTTTGCGTAATAAATACCTGACATTTGAGTTTTTGAAAATATAATTTGAATGTGTGAGTTTCTGCAAAAAAAATTTGAATTGCGGCAAAAATTCAGACCAAATTCGGACCTTGCTAAATCTTCCCCCCCCCCCATGTTCTTCACTTCTGTCCTACTTCCCTAGTCAAGTTTTAGTTCTTCTTTAAGCAGCAACAATCAGCATGGGATGATGGTAATCATGATATACATCAGCATATTTATATTAACATACTATCCATTGTATTATTTTTTATCTGCAGAGTTAGAAACTTCTCTCTACATTCCCTATTCCACACTAATGCAATCCCCTGCGACTACTATTTCCTTTGTGTGTTGTACTTAGACATGAAACTGATTCTCACCTAGTGAATCACAACACAGTTACTGAAGCACCAGAGGTGAAACAATTATGCAGACATTGGCTAAGACAAACCTGTGTTGAAACTTGCGTGCACTATACCAACGTAAATGCAATGTGTATGCTTACATTGGTAAATTCAACAAGTTGAACGTCACTGTTTTGCAATTATGTTGGAATTCTGGGGGAATGCTGCATGTTGCAGAGCAAAACATGAACATCTCTAATCGGATATGCATTTTGCACTGTGTGAGCACTAAAGTAAAGGCTAAAGAGGCCATTTATCAATGCTCACCAGTTGAAGGATCTGCAAGAAATAGGGATATCCATTAGGAAATTATAAAAAAGGGATATTCATAAGAAATATATTGGTATTTTTCAAATGCTTAGCTTTGAAACTGTTACATGTGATGGAGAGGTTTGCCTATTAGCAGAATGTTGTATGTCACTGACTTTAGTGAGATAATGTGGAATTAAAGCGGCACCCTTTATTGGCTAACTCAATACAGATTTAATTACAAAGTCAGATATTGGTCACAGTAGTTATCTGCAATGGAGCCATGCATTGGTTATAGCTGAATAATACTGGAGATGCTGTGCACTTGGCTGATAATAGTGGATGAAATTCATAGTTAACTAGCTGTCGTTGCCTAGATATTGTTGACAAGCTTGCACATATTTGCTTCAATATACATTTAACAGAAAGGCAGAACTGCAGTATTTATAAACATTCCTATGGTAACACATAAGGGCTACATCAGTCATTTCCTGTTTTTTATTGGTTTCTGACCACTTCTTTCTGTTTTTGTTTGTTCGCTTGCGTCTTTATGAGACCTTATGCAACAATGTACACTAAAGGCACACAGCCATGTTAAGTGTGATCCCAATATTTGCAGATGCACCATGTTGGCATGTAGTGGTATACTGGCGAATGAGGAAGTGAACGGGAAGTGTTCTAATCATTCATGCTCTGGGTCACATGTGACCCCTCATGTACCCTCTGCACCCAGGAGAACTGCTGCCATGAGGTGAGACAACAGCAAGTTACATGGGGCGGCAAAAAGATTCTCCTGGTAATTTCAAGAACAAAAATTCCAATTTTCTAATCAGACTTTTTGGCTCTTCTAGTGTAGAGAGTGCAATTGTGACATCTGCACTAGCAATGCTTGCCTTGTACCGATGCTTTTAAAGGTAAGGACAGGTTGAAGAGGGGCTTCAGCAGCCAAGGACTCACAAACGTCCCTGTCTGCAATCAATGGTTCTGAGAAAATGTACCTGATATGACTGGCCGCCTTAAAGGAGAAGGAAAGGTAAATTAAAAATAAAGTTGTATACATTGCCCATGAAATGGAGAGATACTTACAGGAATCGTTGCTCTATATGTTTCCCCTGTTTCTGTAATCCAACATCATAGTTAAAATTTTTGCAAGGTGCATATAATAGAAATCCATCCCTCTCGCTATCCAAATTGCCTCTAATAGGGCTCGCACATGCGCAGTTGAAATTTTGTAAGCCCTGCGTATGTGTACCATAACCTTTACTTCCCCCATGCGAGTGGTGATATTGAGATCAGGTGGTACAAGGCAACGTCATTGTTGACCTCTGGTACTACTCCCCTTCATGCTGCATCGTCAATACGAATGATCGCTACAAGTTGCTATAGCAATGCAATTGTTCCTTGGCACAGCTTGCGCTTAGTATTAGACAGAACCAGATTTCACTGGGCAGGTCAGAGGACTAAATTTAGCGCATGCACACTTCACACAGGGAGACACAGGACGTGACTCAGCCAACATGGCGGCTGCAAAGTTTGTAAAGGGCTAAATGGTCGAATTGGGCAACAAAAGTAATGCGGTTCAAGAGGGGTGCACACAAGCAACAATTAAAGGTAGGTATAAAACATTACATTTCCTTCTCATTTAAAAGATCTGTACAGTGTAAAGATGAATCTGGGTAAATAGATTGGCTGGGCAAAACAATTTTGATATTGTTAGTTAGCCAAAAAATGTCATTTACAGTATAAGGGCTAGAGTGAATGGATGTGTAACATAATAGCCAGAACACTACTTCCTACTTTGCAGCTTTCTTTGTTTCCACTGATTAGTTACCAGGCAGGGGGTCATATGGAACATAACTGTTCAGTTAATTTAATTTTGAATCAAAAGGATAAAAAGTAAACTAACTGAATAGTTATGTCCCATGTGGCCCCTTCAAATTGTTGACTAACTAAGAGATTAAAGAGCTGCAAAGGAAGAACTAATGTTCTGGCTATTATGTTAGACATCAGTTTACTCCAGCCTTTATACATTACATTTTTGCCTAACTATATTAGAAATTTTTTTTATTTTGCACAGTCTATCTATTTACCAAGTTTTATTTTTATTCTGAACTGTTCTTTTAAGTTTAAACTCCTAAACATGCTCTTCTTCCACCATAACCATGCACCTATTTTACAGGACTGGGTTTCCATAGGAATTCCTATGATTACTCCTTACCCTTTGCCTAAGTAGACATGACCCTACAGTAAGAAGGGTTGATTATTGTTTTAATGTTTTCCACAATCCATTGGGTAGACTTTGTTGTGTGTGTGTGTGGAGGGGTGTAAGAACATCCTCCTCAGTCTTCTACCATTTTCACTATCACACCATGCAATTTACAGAGATAAATATAATATATGGTACAAGAAGGGAATTATGATACATTAAAGAGCAGAGTTTACTAGAGTCTACTAACTGCAGAGCATGTTCACCCTGAAGATATAATCTGAAGATGTAATTCAGGAGTCTGGTTATTTACAATTTACACCACCTATCACTGCAGTGGAAAATACTTTTACTTCTTACCCAGTAGTCATGGAACCAATACTATATATAAATATTTGTGGTTTGCACATTGCATTGACACCCATACTCAGCTATGCTTTTAAACATGAGAACTTTGCTACACAAAATCTATTGTGTTTTTTTCATTGTGTTAAAGTAAAGGCCATGGTTATAAAACAAAAGGTGAATGGAAAATAGAAGATACTGTTACAGTTGTTTTAATTTCACATACAGTAGAATGTAAATGCTACCAACTGAATGCTATAAAAGAAGTGCTTTATGTAATCATAACTACACTTGAGAAATCCAAATAAATATTGCTCTTTGCCATAACATTTAAGGTAAGAGGATAATAAGAAGCAATGATATAATTTGCTTTCTACTGCTTCTGTTCAATTGATATCTCTACAGAAAATAGAGTAACATAAACAGAGACTATGTCTCTGTTATATGTCTCTGGATGGTGGACTTTTAAAACTATCAAGTCCATGATCCTGATCTCTGGGAATGTTGAGGTGGTGTTCTGGGTTGACTAGAACCAACTTTTTCCCATTCCGTTGCCATCTTGATTATCGGAGGCCGCCGGCTTGTGTAGGAATGGGGACATAGTACAGGTAGCATCTCGATTCTGTTTTTTTCCTCATTCTCCTTTGGTTCTCTGCTCTATTAAACAATCCCCAGAGTAGTTGTAAGATGTTTGTCGCTTATTTTGGGGTTGTTTGTCGCCTCTTTGTGCAAAGCTCACTACCCAAGTGCCCTCACATTTCCATGCCGTGCATGCGCCCCCTTATTGAAATACTTCTAGTACTAATTCATAATCATTTAAAGAGAATATGAAGCCTGACAAAACAAAGGCACGTCTTACCTACAAGAAGGTGATCCAGAAGTTTCTAATCCAGCTCTGGGTTATAGGCAGGTCCTGCTGTAAATTATTACATAATGTCCCCTACCAATGTGGCCCTCAGGGTCTATGAAATTCAGAGACATAAGCAGAGACTTAGAACTGAAGGTATAGTGTGTATCATCTTCCATATAATTGAAATACTTTTTTTTTTGGAACTCTAAATTTTTATTTGGCAGTTGCATAAGTATCACATATTGTTCACAATAAAAGTTCTATACAAGCCAATTAGTTTGTAAGTTCTTAGTACAGTGGATAAAGTTAGGAGAATCCAGGGAAGAGTATGTCACACACACAGGGAGCATGAGGCAAGTAGAGCATAACACACACATGGAGCATAGGACAGACAGAGCATGGCACACACAGGGAGCATAGGGCAGGCAGAGATGGTATACACAGGAAACATAGGGCAGAACAGAGCAAGAGACCGGGAACCCTGTTAGGACCACTTTAAAATGTACTACAGTACATACAGTGACACAATGCTGTTGCCCCATTAGCATTTTGAATAAAGTGGGAACAGGTTAACAATGTGGCCAGTTTCAGTCTGAGTCTCTGGTGTGAAAAGTACAGGCTTTAGGATGTGAACAATAGAGGTGTTAAAAGTGTGAACAATACAGGGGGATTACAATCTGAATTTGAGGTTCAAACAATGCAGAGGCCAGTTAATCTCTGTAATAATACCTTTTAAATCTTACGCAAGGTAAGCAGACACAGCTGTCAGACTTTCATGTGGAGGCCACACAAGGGGCCGCCAGTTGAACAGCCCTGCTGTAAGGTATGGGGGAGAGATAAGATATCCAAGGTGACCAGATCTGTTCTTCAAATTGGACTGAGTTAGTTATATATGCTGTCATAGTTTCAAAGTTTCTGTTACTGTCAAATCTAGCAATGACTTATATATATTATATATATATATATATATATATATATATAGTGGGTATTATTTGTGATTTCCATTTAGATGTAAGTGCTAACAGTGCAGCAGTTGTGAAATGGTTAACCAATTTCTAAGATGGTTGTTTAAGTTTTGGGATGGGCTGTCCCAATAGCAAATGTGTGTATTTCATAGCTAGAGATACTGTGAATATCGATTTTATAAGGTCTATGACCTTCCTCCAGAATAGTGTTATATGAGGGACACTGTTTCTGTGCAACCTCTCCAACACTGTGGGGGGGGGGGTAGATGGGAATAATTTGGATAGTCTGTCTGGAGTAAGGTACCATTTCATCAAAACTTTATAAACTATATCGGTAGGCAACCTATAGAAATATTACCATTGGAGAAATGTCTCACATATGTTGTCTGTGATGGCGGACTTTTGAAACTATCAAGTCGATGATCCTGAACTTTGGGAATGTTGAGGTGGTGTTCTGGGTTGACTAGAACCAACTTTTTCCCATTCCGTTGCCATCTTGATTATCGGAGGCGCTGGCTTGTGTAGGAATGGGGACATTGTGCAGGTAGCATCTTGATTCTGTTTTTTTTCCCATTCTCCTTCAGTTCTCTGCTCTATTAAACAATGCCCAGAGTAGTTGTTAGCTGTTTGTCGCTTATATTGGGGTTGATTGTCGCCTTGTTGTGCTAAGCTCACTACCAGAGCGTCCTCACAGTTCCATGCCGTGCATGCGCCCTCTTATTGAAATACTTTTATTATTAATTCACATTCATTTAAAGAGAATATGAAGTGTGACAAAACAAAGGCACATCTTACTTACGAGAAGGTGACCCAGAAGTTTATAATCCAGCTCTGGGTTATAGGCAGGTCCTGGTGTAAGTCCCAATAAGGATTAATTAGTGTGAGAATACCTGATGGTATAGGGGACGAGCGGGGATGGCTGTTGACTCTCTCCTCGTTCACCTCTGCCAATTTGTTATGCGCCAAATCCTAAATTACTTGCGCCTGTATGCTTTGATGCGAGTGCTGTGTCTGACGTCATTGCGTTTGCCGCAAAATTTGAATATTTAAAGGCGGATGTCCCTTTATCACGACGTTGCCCAATGTAAAGTCTCTTTTCTTAGTTCCTGAGTGTGATTTCAAGTCGGATCTTTGTTCCTGACCTTTGCCTGTCTCTGAGTTTGCCATTTTGCTGCCTGTACTGACCACTACCTGTTACTGATCATTTTTCAGATCCCGATTCTGTACCACGTTACTGTTTGGTGTTGACCTCTGCCTGTGACCTTGACTACGCTTCTGTTTCCTGATCTTATACTGCATTGCCTTTTTGGTACTGACCTAGCCTGGCCATCGTTTACGATTCAGATTACCAACTCTACTTTTATACGTTTGTTTCCCTGGCCTGCCCAGAATGCTCTCCTTTGTCCTCTCACATTAAGACCTGGCAGCAGCTGAGTAGTGGAGGGCTCCTCCCAAAGCCAAAGGCAGCTGTTTTAGGCAGAAGAGTGAGCCAAGATTGGGTCATTGGAGTAAGTTCTGGGTTTGGGATACCTTACGTTACAGTTAGGATCAGTAGAAGGTACCGTTTTATTATTACAGAGAAAAAGGAAATCATAAAAATGAAGCCTATGGGAGATGGCCTTCCTGTAATTCTGAGCTTTCTGAAAAATGGGTTTCTGGATAACTAATCCCATAGTTGTCCAAATCTCAACCTATTGTTTAGCACATCAGGAAGGTTCATACAGCAAGCAGAGAGGAACAGGACTACACAAAGCAGTATGCAAGTGCATCAGGGTCACGTTTTGGATGCAAAGCAATTAACTGATTTTACTGATTTTTTATTTTTAGTGCATCTAAAATAACAAAAAGGTATTATTTGTCAGCAGGATGATTTGTTTTTTAAGTATAAATTGTTATGTATACTGTATCTGTTCTTTTGTTGACAGAACAAAAAAATTATACTGTTAGTTGATTTTTTTTTTATTCAAAAGTAAGAAAAAGGGAACTGAACATGCAATGTATTTGCATTCTAATGAATGTGGAACAAATTTGAATACAAAAACTATTTTTACAGCTTTAAAATATAAAGTGCAAATGCAATAAACAGGCATAAACTGTTTGTTTTTTGCGCCCTATATCTTGCTTCAAATTTAGTGCCCATAAACGCAGATCTTTGTGCAACGCCCTGGGCCTCTCCCATAAATACAGTGCTGTTTGCACTCAGTAGCACTGTGTGAATGAGGACCGGGAGGGTGCTATGTGGGAACCTCCTTATAAGTGCAAAATAAAGAGTGGGTGATATGGATTGTGCATAGAAACACTAAGGGGGAGACTTATGAAGGGTCAAGGGTCACAATTTTCAAAAAATGTTATGGTCAAAAATGTCAAATTCAACTAGGGAGTTATTCAAATTCGTTTCGAGAGTCTTTTAAAAAATTCTAATTTGATTTTCAACATTTATGATATTTTGGCCCTTTAAGAAGATGTTGAATTCAAATATTCACCAACTAAAACCTGCCAAATTGCTGTTTAAGTCTGTGGGCGAGGTTCAGAGATCAATTTTGAGTTGTTTGCAGCCTTCCTGACATTCAAGTTTTTATCTGAAAAAAAAACTCGAATCAAGTTTTTAAAATTCTAATCAAATTTGAGTCGGGTTTTCGGGTCGATTACATTCATCCAAGTTTAAAATATTCTATTTTTTATTAATTTTTGATTAGTCGAATTTATGGGCGTTTAGGTTAGTTTTTAAAAACTCACATGAATTTAAAATTCGACCTTTGATAAATGTTTCTCCCCGTGAAAGTGATGAGTACTAGGGGCAGATTTACTAAGGGTCGAAGTGAATTAGAGGGAATTTTCAAGTAAAAAAATTCTAAATTCGAAGTAATTTTTTGGATACTTCGACCATCGAATAGGATACTACGACTTCCAATTTACTTCGACTTCGATTTGAAGTAAAAATCATCGAATATTGTTCGAAATGGTTGAAATGGTTGTAGAAGGTCCCCATAGGCTAACGGCTAACATAGCACTTTGGCAGGTTTAACTTGGCGAAGTATTGAAGTCAAAGGTTTTTTAAAGAGACAGCACTTCGATTATCGAATGGTCGAATATTCAAACGATTTTTACTTCAAATCGAAGTCGAAGTAAATTGGAAGTCGTAGTATCCTATTCGATGGTCGAAGTATCCAAAAAATTACTTTGAATTTAGAATTTTTTTACTTCGAAATTCCCTCTAATTCTCTTCGACCCTTAGTAAATCTGCCCCTAGTACTCATCCCTTTCACGGGGAGAAACATTTATCAAAGGTCGAATTTTAAATTCATGTGAGTTTTTAAAAACTCCCCTAAACGCCCATAAATTCGACCAATCAAAAATTATTAAAAAATAGAATATTTTAAACTTGGATGAATGTAATCGACCCGAAAAACTCAAATCAAATTTGATTAGAATTTTAAAAACTTGATTCGAGTTAAACTCAAGGGATGAAAACATAATTTTGCCTCTTTATAGGTCCCTGGTAAGGCTTCACCTGGAGTTTGCAGTGCAGTTTTGAACTCCATTCCTTAAGAGGGATATAAATGAGCTGGAGAGAGGGCAGAGGCACGCAACTAAACTGGTTAAAGGAATAGAAGACTTCAATTATGAAGGTAGACTGCCAAGGTTGGGGTTGTTTTCTCCGGGAAAAAAAGACGCTTGAGAGGGGACATGATTACACTTTACAAGTATATTAGAGGATCACCGTACAAGAGCCCACCCCTTCAGACTAGACAAAAATAACTTTCATTTGAAGCAACATAGGTGGTTCTTCACAGTCAGGACAGTGAAGTTGTGGAATGCACTGCTGGATGATGTTGTTATGGATGATTCTGTTAATGGCTGTTTTGGGAGAGAAGATGACTAGAGGGTTGGAGGAGATTTTAAACTAGGTGTGGGGGGGGAGGGTTCAGTAAATGATTCAGTGGTAGACAGGTTAGATGAGATAGCGGGCAAAGAAAGGGAAAATGGGGGAGGATATTTGGCTGGGGATACTGTTAAGGAGAGGGAGGACCACATGTCATATGTTCAATATGGTGCCAGTATTAAATGTATGTTTACAAATGCAAGAAGTCTGGCTGGTAAAATGGGAGCTGCTGTGATGGAAGGAAAATATGATGTGATTGGTGTGAAACATGGCTGAATGAGTCGCATGACTGGGCAGTAGGGATGTAGCGAACCGCCGCCGATGTGTGAACACCGGCAAAAAATGCGGACAGTTCGCGAACAGTTCGCGAACTTCGAACATCCGAAAATCGTTCGATTCGAACGATCGAAAGATTTTAATCGTTCGATCGAAGGATTTTCGTTCGACTCGAACGATCGAAGCCATTCGATCGAATGATTTCATTCGATCCAATGGCTTCGATCGTTCGATTCGAACGAAAATCCTTCGATTTTAGCGGTCGAAGGAATCGAATGGTCGAATGGTCGAACGATTTTTGTTCGAATCGAACGCGAACTTGTATTGGCGAACGTCGCGCGACGTTCGCGAACATTCGGCGGACGCGAACAGTCGAAGTTCGTGCGAACTAGTTCGCCGGCGAACTGTTCGCTACATCCCTACTGGGCAGTAAATATCAGTGGCTATACTTTGTTTCGGAGGGACAGAGGCAATAGAAAAGGAGGAGGGGTATGCCTGTATGTTAGGCAGGATTTAAAAGCTCATATAAAGGAGGAGGTTATGTCAGAAAATGAGGGGGCAGAAGTCGTATGGGTGGAGTTCTTCACCAATTGTAAAGAATCCAGCAAATTAATTGTAGGCGTATGCTATAGACCCCCTAATGTAAGTGAGGAGGAAGAGACAAAGCTCCTAATGCAAATAGAAAAGGCTACTAGTTTAGGTAAAGTAATGATAATGGGGGATTTTAATTACCCAGATATTGACTGGAGCAACGGTACTGCTAGATCAGTTAATGGGAACAAGTTTATAAACTTATTGCACAACAATTTTTTAGCACAGGTTGTTGAGGAGCCTACCAGAAAAAATGCTATTCTTGATTTAGTGATCTCAAATGACCCAGAACTTATAGCAAATGTGCAAGTCATTGAACCCCTGGGTAATAGTGACCATAAGGTTATATCTTTTAATGTCTGGTACAAAAAACAAAAATATACTGGGGCAACAAAAACCATGAATTTAGCAAAAGCTAATTTTAGTGCCTTGAGGGCTGCCCTACAGAGCATTGATTGGGGCATTAGGTTTTCAGCTAAAAACACAGAACAGAAATGGTTGTCCTTTAAAATGATATTAAATCATTACTGTTCTCAATTTATTCCCTTAAGGACTAAACGTAGAAGCTCTAAGAATCATCCTGTGTAGCTTAATACAGAAGTAAAGAAGTTAATGGGACAGAAGAGAAAGGCATTTAAAAACTACAAATCTGTAGGGACAGAAGCTGCATTTAATGAATATAAACACTGTAATAAATGTTGTAAATCAGCAATCCGGAAGGCTAAGAAAAGAAATGAAGAGTTAATTGCGGTGGAGGTGAAAACTAACCCTAAAAAGTTTTTTAAATATATTAATAGTAAAAAGATGCAGGTTGAGAGTGTTGCTCCATTAAATAATGGTACCAGTATGGTTGTAACAGATACAGATAAGGCAAATGTGTTAAATCAGTTCTTTTCTTCAGTGTATACAATAGAGGAGTCTGGGTTCACAGGCTCACTTAATAACTGCACGAATGGTTCAGCTCAATCTAGTCAGTGGCTGACTCAGGATATGATTCAAAAAGCTTTAATACAAATTAATTTAAACAAGGCTCCAGGGCCTGATGGCATACACCCCCGGGTTCTAAGAGAGCTTAGTTCAGTTTTAGACCAGCCCTTATTTCTGATTTTCTCCGATTCACTGTCATCTGGTATGGTGCCTATGGATTGGAGAAAAGCTGATGTTATTCCAATATTTAAAAAGGGATTACGATCTCTTGACATCTGTGGTGGGCAAATTATTTGAAGGCTTGTTAAGGGATCACATTCAAAATTTTGTCCTAATGAATGGCATTATGAGCAACAATCAACATGGCTTTATGAAGGATAGGTCATGTCAGACTAATTTGATTGCAATTTATGATGTGGTAAGTAAGATTCTGGATAGTGGGGGGGCAGTAGATGTGATCTATTTGGATTTCGCCAAAGCGTTTGATACTGTGCCCCACAAACGACTGCTTTCTAAACTAAGGTCTGTTGGGCTTAATGAAGTCGTTTGCACATGGATAGGAAACTGGCTACAGGATCGGGTACAGAGGGTAGTTGTTAATGGGACATTCTCTACTTGTAGTAAGGTTCTTAGTGGGGTCCCCCAGGGCTCAGTATTGGGTCCACTTTTATTTAACTTGTTCATTAATGACTTAGGGGAGGGTGTTGTAAGTAATGTATCAGTGTTTGCAGATGACACAAAATTATCCAGCCCAATTAATTCCATCCAGGATGTGGCATCCTTGCAACATGATCTTGACAAACTGGCAATCTGGGCAGCTAAGTGGCAAATGAGATTCAATGTTGATAAATGTAAAGTCATGCACCTGGGATGTAAAAATATCCAAGCCACTTATACCCTTAATGGGACTGCACTAGGCAAATCCATTATTGAAAAGGACCTTGGAGTCCTTGTAGATGATAAACTTGGCTGTAGCAAGCAATGCCAGTCAGCAGCATCAAGGGCAAATAAGGTTCTGAGCTGTATTAAAAGGGGCATAGAGTCAAGGGAGGAGGGGGTCATTCTTCCACTGTATAGAGCACTTGTAAGGCCCCATCTAGAATATGCCGTACAGTTTTGGTCTCCATCACTCAAACAGGACATTATTGTATTAGAGAGGGTACAGAGAAGGGCAACTAAGCTGGTAAAAGGTATTGAAAATCTTAGCTATGAGGAAAGACTGGCCAAATTGGGGATGTTCACGCTGGAGAAGAGGCGCTTAAGGGGTGATATGATGACTATGTATAAATATATAAGGGGATCATATAATAATCTCTCTAATGCTTTATTTACCAGTAGGTCTTTCCAGCTGACACGAGGTCACACATTCCGATTAGAAGAAAAGAGGTTCCGCCTAAATATTCGGAAGGGGTTTTTTACAGTGAGAGCTGTGAAGATGTGGAATTCTCTCCCTGAATCAGTTGTACAGGCTGATACATTAGATAGCTTTAAAAAAGGGTTGGATGGCTTTTTAGCAAGTAAGGGAATACAGGGTTATGGGAAATAACTCATAGTCCAAGTTGATCCAGGGACTAGTCCGATTGCCATTTTGGAGTCAGGAAGGAATTTTTCCCCCTCTAAGGCAAATTGGAGAGGCTTCAGATGGGTCAACTGGCAGATAGGTAGTTAATAGAAAAAAAAAAAGGTTGAACTCGATGGACATGTGTCTTTTTTCAACCTTACTTACTATGTTACTATGTTACTATGCCTTTAAGAATGGCTTGGTTGATTTCTCAGATAAGCATAATACCCATGGCTATTGTGGTACTAAAATCTACAGTTAGTGTATAAGTATATATAGTTAATGTGAGTGTATGGAGAGGTCAGTGTGAATGTATGTATGTATGGATGCTGGGTTTCATTTGGACGGGTTGAACTTGATGGGCTTTGGTCTTTTTTTCAACCCAATCTAACTATGTAACTATGTAATACATGAACTGAAGAGAGCTTGGTCATATAGCTGAATGGGCTGTGAAAATAACCACCATGAAGTGCTTTCTGGTCTTACTTAAAGTATCTATCATAGGAATAACTGTATAAAACCAACAGTAAGAGCCTGTTGTTCAAAAATTACTTTTTAAAGAAGCCGGTGCTTTTATTTGGGTCAATTTAACACCTGTTCTTTATGTGTGCTGCATTTGAAGTTCATGGTAATTGCCAGTCATAAGCCAAGACGTGGGGCATACTACAGTCTAAACAGATCAGTAGCAAAAGCAAAATCTCAATGCAAGAGGCTTATACAAATACAAAGGCTTTATATTAGTACTTTTTATTTATATCTACTTTAAAAATGAATGATATGCATCAACTCCCATTATTTTGCAATTTGTTTCATGCTGTGTAGCAAATACAAGCAAGATAAGTATCCAGCATCCATGATGTTCTCTAAGTATATAACAAATATTAAAAGGTTGGCAACTGATGTAGTTGATAATTTATATCTGTAGATCTGGCAGCAGAATTTGAAGTGGTTTAACTTTTCAGAATCTTAAATCACTTGTTCAAAAGTAATAAGAACAGAATATTCCCAGTACAGGGTGGCGCCACAAGGTGGCATGAATGAGTTTCAAATGAGATGGGCATTAATGTACTTTGGGACCCTCATAAATTCAAAGCAATGCAATTACTGCAAAGTCCAATAATTTTTCTGGCCACACTGGAAATTTCAAATATATTAAAAAAATCAACACACCAGAGGACTAGACTTATTTACCCAACCAAATGGAAAATAATACTAGTAACTGCTTGTTGTTTACCATAGATTCATTGCATTGATTTGAAAATGTAAGTAGTATGATGTTACTATGGGGAAATAGTTTACTGATGGTCATTATGAGTCAGTCAGTATTCATAAAGAATGAACAAATCTACTATAGTGTCCTTTGGTATTCAACTCTCATAAAAGTTGTATTTTTGATATCTTAGACCAGGGGACCCAACCTTTTTACCTGTGAGTTCCTGGGTGCTAAATAAAGGCTGCTATTTGGTAGCCTCTATGTGGATTAGCAGCCTACAGGAGGCTCTCGTTGGCAGTACAACTGATTTTTATACAACCACATATTGCTACAAATCCAGGAATTCATAAATAAGCACCTGCTTTGAGGCCACTGGGAGCAACATCCAGGGGTTGGTGAGCAACATGTTGCTCATTAGCCATAGGTTGGGGATCATTGGCTTAGACAATAATATAAATTGATAGCCCCTGATATAAATCAGTTGGACCTTGATATGTATCAATCAGTGATGGGCGAATTTGTGCAGTTTTGCTTCACCAAAAAATTCGCGAATTTCGCGTGAAATTCGCAAAACGGTGAAAAATTCGCGAAACGGCGCCCGTTTTTGGCGCCGCCGTCCGTTTTTGGCGCCGGCGTCCGTTTTTTCGAAAAAAACATTTTAACGCCGGCGATTTTTTTCCACAAATTTTTGCGGCCGTTTCGCGAATTTATTCGCCGACGGCGAATCGCGCAAATTCGCCGCAAATTCGCGCCTGGCGAATAAATTCGCCCATCACTAGTATCAATCCCTGTCTAAACCAATGCACGTTCAATTACTGGGAAACCTGAGCTTTTCTCATTTTATCTAATGCAAGAATAATGTATAAAATTTCATGTCTTTCTGTTTTGAGGTATTTATCATTTGTCATGGGACCTTTCATAAATGGCTAATTGAGGGTGGAAGTATCGAAGAAACATCTAACTTAAATAAAAATAAAAAATAAAAATATCCCGCAGGTTTTTCTGACATTAAGGGGCAGATTTATCAAGGGTTGAATTTCAAAGAACTTTGCAATTCAACCATCGAATTAAAAACGTTGAATTCGAATATGGAATTCGAAGTTTTTTCAGCAAATTTGGCAATCCCGCGGTCGAATAAAAATCGTTCAATCGAACGATTTTAGCGTACAATTGAAGGATTTTTATTTGATGTGTAAGAACTTAGAAAAATGTTGTAGAAGGTCCCCATAGGCTAACGTAGCACTTTGGCAGGTTTAATTTGGCGAAGTATTGAAGTCGAAGTTTTTTTTAACGAGGCAGTACTTCGATTATCGAATGGTCGAATATTCGAATCGAAGTCAAAGTGAATTTGAAGTCGTAGTATCCTATTCGATGGTCGAGGTATCCAAAAAATTACTTTGAATTTTTTTACTTCGAAAAATCCCCTCTAATTCACTTCGACCCTTGATAAATCTGCCCCTAAGACATACATTTTCTTATGGTTTTTTTTCTTTCATATTTTTTGCATAATTAACCTGGGTTAGTAAATACATTCAGTAGAAGCCGATGGAAATGTCACAGAACATAAACTAGAAAGTTTCTATGTTTTGATAAATCTACCCTCATCATTATATAAAATGATGCCTACTTATTGTGTTAGTGGTGATGTGAGGCTGAAAGAGGCTGGTAACACATTTTACATGCTGCTTGTCACAGCTTCGCACTAACCACAATTTGACAATAAGTAAAACATTCAGTGCAGATGCGGAAAAAGAACAGGGTCAGTTCCAGAGAGCAGGAAAGGAAAGACAGTCACTGCTTTTTATAGCAACAATACAACATTTACAAATAACCACCAAACTTGTAATCAGTGTATATTAAAAAAGCCATTTAGAATGATATTTGTGTTTTTTTACCTTTATGCTGTGCTGCTTTTCTGATAGAAGATACCTAGTCTGATACTGGAGGCCCTACTAATGTATTCTCAAGCAACTATGTAGGGACCCATAAGGTTAATAACCTATATGGTTTTGAAGTCTTAAAATTCATGGATTAATCCCATATGGATAAAACATTCTTTACTTACTATTATATGTACCATATTAAATAATAAATGTTTGGAAATAAATCCTCACACTTCCTTTTTCCCCTAGTTGCTGGGCTGATGTATCTTGTTTTGCTTAGCATATTTGTATTATTGGCCCTTAGGTCTATGACCACTTCCTGCTGGACTTTATTATAGTGTTGGGCATGAGTGGTCGTTCTTCTTCAGCGTTAAGTTGCTGACCCAGATGGAGGTGTTCCAGGAGGCCTGAGATCAACAAGACCCAGTGTTCTGCCCTAGAGAAGTCCAATGTAGAAGATGCTCTATCTCTTCTAGCTGGGCATGGCCTATTATAACCAAGATAGCTCATGCTGATGTTAGTAGCTCAGCTCATACTAATGCAAATACATTACATACACAATTACTCTGCTCATTGACCAACACTGATGGCCAAAATACACATTTACAGACATTTTTGCACAAGTATACCACATGCACATCCCTCGTGCACACACACAATTAGATGTGTATGGAATAAACTGGAATTTGCTTCCTGCCTTAATAGGTTTGCTAATAGCCACCCAAAATGTATGTTCCTTCCCTATTAATAATATTGACATCAAGTATTTACTGTCCAGGTCTATAATGAACCGATCACATAGCAACCTAAAGTGTTTTTCAAATTATGATGAAAAACTGATCTGCTATTTGCTTAGATTTAAACAAAATACTGCTTGCCAGTGAATTTTCACTGCATGAACTCATTTGTTAGGAGAAGAACTAAAATAATGAAGTGAATTGAGGATGTTGAGAAGTTCCGCCAATTCTTCAACTGCACTTCTGTGTTTTGCACTTCCATGCCACAGTCCCACAAGCAGACTCCAGCACATGAGAAACACTGATGAGCTTGCCATTCTGATTAGGGAAGGTATAACAAAGGGTTAAAATATAAACAGAAGTTGCTGTATAAAGTATATATTATCTTTTGTTCTTGCATGTGAGTAATAAAGTCAAAATAAGATTTCTCATTTACTGTGCATCATATCTACCAACCTTATTATGAACATTATTATGAAGACCTGGAGAACTGTTTTATAATTAATACCAGAATTCAGTTGTAAAAGTTATAAAACTTTGACCTCACCCTCATGAATAAGCACCTCCTCATGTATTCCCACCTCCTCCTGTCCCCTAACCTGTGTGCCATTTAGAAATGTATGCTAGAAAGTGCACCCTAACTTGGGGGTATAACATGTTATAACATTGTATTCGGCTCTGACATGTATATGGCAATACCTCAACCATTCTTAATTCCAGCAGTTATCAAACTTCCATTCATGTTAGTTATACATTGGGCATTGATATTTGTTTTTCTCTTTTACTATGTATCATTAAATATTAATAAAATGTATGTATATAAATGTATATTTTATATAGCAATTAATGCCTTATGAAAGCATTGTTGAACTGTACAGTGTTGTGCATACAAGTAACCCTAAATATTTACACAGCACATATACATATAGGTTGGTACAACAAGAAAGCAGGCATTGCAGGAATGACATCCATGAATAGAATGGAGGGGCAATGACAATTTACAAAGTGCAAAAAAAGGACACATACTGCCATTTTTGAAAATGTTTACAGAATTCTGGGCACTAATCTGCATTCCAATTGGTAAATTATTCAGATATTGCATTTTACTTGACTCTGTGCTGGATGAGGCACTGAAAACAGCATTAGCATGCAATTTATTAGCTGCAAAAGAGTTGTCTGTGTAGGTGCAACTTACCTAGACATCCCTGATGAAGGTCCCAGGTAGTAACCTCTAGAAGTCCCAGGTAGTAACCTATGCCCTGTAGGAGGAAGGTATTCTCATTGGCCCAAATGTACTGTGTGTATTTCCATAAAATCTAATGGGTCAAAAAAATTGTCACGTGTCAAAAAAAATTTGCACAATTTGTCGCACGTTTTGTCGCCCATACACTTCAATCCATTTCGGCAAATTTTCACACTTTTGTGATTTTTGTAGCAACGTGAAACAGGTCAAATTTGCCCATCACTAGTGGTGGGGGGATAGTAATCCTTAGGAGACACCTGTTGAGTGAATGTACCACAGTTGGAAGGGGCCCAAGCAATTATTTATTCCTGGAGTCTTCATTGGTGATAATCTAGGATCTCTGGGATGTTGGTAAGATTACCCCTTTTGCTGTAATGTGCTTTGTCCTCACAGCAATATACTGTACATACATGCCTTCCATCTATGTCCTCTACCTACTTCATTGAGCACATGGCGTATGAGTACATCCATTTGTCTGTCTAACTTTTAATTGAATCAGAATCCCATTGTTGAAATTTGAACTACAGAAGTATTTTTCTTATTTAGATGTACAGTAAAGGGGCTATTTGCATTGTTCAAAGTGCAATGTTGGACACATTTGCCCTACTTTTTTATCCACCATACAGTGTTTTTCCGATGTAATATCAGTCGACAGTGGAATTGCACCTGGCACAACCATGGCTAGCTGTGCAAAAGACTTTGGAAGTCTGGTTGCCATCTCTTCTAGCGCTCACTGTTATCATAAAATAGATAAAATAATGTGTGTGCCCGATTCTTTTCGCACAAATGCTCTGTGTCTATTGTACTGATGCAAGTTTCTGCGTGAATAGCATTTGGATAAATGCAATTTGTGCACACTTTTGTGTTTTGCATTTGTATCAATAAATAAACCTGATACTCCAGCTGTACGACCTTGCTAATTTCTTGGTAGAATACAGGACTGCCCACATTACTGTACAGAATATTCTGATATTTTATAAACCTGTAATAATAACTATAATTATAATAAAATACAGTAAATCCCATGTCTAACAAGTCACCACTACTACAATGATCTGACAGCTGCTTTCCCACTTATAACTCAGCAATAAAAAAAAGTAGTTACTTATTTTAAACACATAATTGGTCAGTGTTGTGTCCCTTGAAGAGCTAATGGGAACTGGCCCTAAAAATAGATGGCCTCTGGTCTAAACTGGCTAATATAAGAACTGAGATTCATATATATGTAATTGTTTTATGAATGCGGCAGCTGAAGCCCTTGAAGACTGCACTTTGGTCTAGCAGCCCACGCATCTGTCTGTAACTGTGTGGATGCAATGAGAAAAAGGCGGTGAGGAAGTGTGCGATGAATAGAAAAAAGGAAGCAGAAAGGTTAAAATCATCTTGACACACAGAGGGTGGTGACATAGTTTTACATTTTGATGTCTCTTAAGACATCAAAGACTTTTGAGATATTTATATACTTTGTTTGTGGGCAGTGGAAAATAACCCCCATATTTGCCGAAATTCTAGAATAAACCTCGCTTCTCACAAGGTTCACTAGTATCACTAAAATGTTGGTGCTTGTCATCATCTCATAACAAGAAATTAAAATGTAATTTATCTAGTTCTGGAAATGCCCTATGAAGGCCATAGGCAATTAGTATTTGAGATAATGATTTGCATTAGTTCTATTTAAACAGTTACTTTCTTGGGGTCCTTTTTGTAGTGTATAGCAAGAGCCACCAGCACACTTAGTTGTATTACTGGGATTGGAACTATTTTGAAGGAAACCTTCTTTAACTGATTCATCATTTGTGTAGACAGACAGACAAAATACGAGCTCAGAATCTGTTTTTTTCTGTTCTCGTCAACCAGCTTACCCCCCCCTCTGATATTAAGGGTCCAAGCCCTTCCTGCTTCATTTCATGTATTGCACTAATCTCATACTGAACCCAACCTTGCCCCATTCCATTGAGCCTGCTTTGGAAACTATGTGCATTATACTTTTCATCACAAATAAAGGCATTAGGAATGGAGTTAGGAATGGTTTAAAGTATGTTTTTTATTAAATATAATTATTTCAGAATTATTTTTCACCCTAAAATGAAAATCACCAGGCACTGTGTAAAACTCTAGCTACTTAGTTTAATAAACTAATAAACACTACTAATTTTAATGAGTACAGTTTAGTAGTTTATTAAACTACAATTAAAGATCAGCACCCTTGTCAGTAGGGAATTTCATAGGCTGATTATCTTCATGGCTATCTGGTAAATTGTATTATTTACTTTGGAAACCCAGAAAGTAGTGTTTATCCAGAAAAAGCAGAATTATTAATTTCAGCCTCTAGGGGGCCATGGTGTTTTACAAGTGACAGCTTCAAAACATTCCTTCAAAATATTTCAGTTATACTGCAGGAAATGCTCATGCTGTAATTAGATAGGTGCCATCGTTTTCTGAATAATTTTACCTGGATTTGAAAGGGGATATAATGTGCCATATATGCTATGTATCGGTTTCACAATTATAGAACACACTAACAGAAAATATGATCCATTAAAACTTTTCATGTGGTCGGTTAGATTTAAAGGAAAAGGAAACCCCCTATACCAAAATCCCCCCAAAACTACTAGCCATTACTCCCCATTTCCTCCCTGCACTATATATCTATATATATATATTGTATAGACCCCTATGAACACTTAGGGACACAAAGGAAAACGATACACCCAAAATAAAAAACTTAAGCAACAGATTATATCAAATTAAGTGTCATATTAAAGAATCTTATAAAACTGGAATATATATGTAAGTAAATATTGCTTTTTTACATCTCTTGCCTGGAACCACCATTTTCGTTGCAGTTTTGCAAATTTATTCGCTAGTGGCAAAATGTGGAAATCTGCTGCAAATTCGTGCCTGGCGAATTAATTCGCCCATCACTAGTTATCATAGTTTTTTTGTAATTTGTGCAAGAAGATGGAGCGAAAATGGATGAAAGGGACCTAGATGGTAACATTAGGAGGTATGAGAAATAGGATTAACATTAATTGTGTCTCTTAAATACCATATTAGTCTTATAACTATAAGTTTACCATTTTTTATTCATTGGTGCGAAATGCACTAAATAATATTTTGCGCATCACCAAAGACAATATCTACCCCATATGCTTTTACATCATGCATTCTCACCAAGCACACATTAGGTTAAGAGTAATAAAAAAGTGCTATGGCTCAAAAGCTGCTGCTATCCCGTTGAACAGATAAGACCTCTTTACTTATTTTCCACTTATTAGGCTATGAGGACTGATGAAACACAACCACAGTCTGCATATTGATATTTATAAAGGAAAAAGGAGCATTTGGGTTTTATATTCACAAGACATGCACAGCATGAGATGCACTTAAAAACAATATAATGTCACGGAGAGTAGACAACTTTGATTTGAGGTTCTTTAAAATTATCTAAATTTTTCAGTTTTGGAGAGAGAAGATAGGAGGGTGGAAACCGGCACTCTAATGTGACGCATAAATCTTTTCAGAGGAGAATCTTCAGTGGGAAATGATATCCCGAGAGAGACAGTAACAAAGTGAGCACAGTGACCGCATAGCATGCTATAGTACAGCTGCATGCACTTATCATCTGCAAAGTGTCTCACTTTCAGCCAATGTTATTTCTCACAGGGTTATTTACAGTGTGTACTTCTAGCAAGGCTTGAGCACAATATGTAGCCTGTTTCAGCCATAAGAATAGAAATCCTCCATTAAGTCTCTGTCACATGCACTTGATCTTAGATGAAGTAAATGCTTTCATTCATAAACAGTACAATATAAAAGGTCATTGATAACATAAGGATATACTGGCTATGGTTTTGGTATTGTTGTGAAAATCAGCTTCATAAAGCTCACATGGATTTTGAACTCACAAGTCAGAACCCCCGAACATATCTCAATAACTGTTAAAGTTTCAAAAATGCAATGTGGCTTTTCCAAAAATATTTAACACATTTTTATAGATGCGTTTATTTGTATGCAAATTGGTTCAAGGTATAACATATGCGGTGCAATAAGTGCAATAAGTGGTACGTAGTCATAATGATGATAACTATAGCATAGGATCAGTGTTCCAATAACGGGAAGATGTTTGTTTTGCTCTAATATACACCCAAGCCAATTGGCTGTTAGATTTTTGGTTTTAATTCTGCTGTCACCTACTTGGCTGCTCTGCTCTCACAGTCACACACAGGTCATGTAGGCTTATTTGATAGAGCATCAGAAATGATGAAGGAATTGGTCATGCGAAAATCTTTTTGAGTCTCAATGCTAATCTATGTAAACCAAATGTCACTTTTTTTTGGAAACGGAATAAGATACAGTGTCCAATAACATTTCCTGTTCCACTGTTATAAGTCCAAAGTTGTTTCAATGTGATTTTTTTTTTCTAAGAAGAGTATTATGCCAAAAAATCAAGTGTTATGTTCTGTAGCATCTCCCTTCTAGATGATGAGTGAAATATTCATATACTCCTCCAGATCTTTGGACTGGATGGACAATAGCGATATAAGAAGTGATGGGCGAATTTGCAGTGAATAAATTTGCGAGATTGTGGTGAAAATTCGACAGCCAAAAATCCGCTGCATCAAACAAATTTGGACGCGCATCAGAATAGTCGTGCACATACAAATTATTTGGATGCCCATTGACTTTAATGCATTTGGACAAAATAGCAAAAAATTGTCTTGGGCGTCAAAATTGATGCACACCGAACATTGACTTCAATGCATTCTGCAAATTTTATGCCGTTTCACGAATTTCACAAATGTTTCAGCGAAACGGGACTAATTCACCCATTACTAAATATAAGACTTAGTAGCTCCATTTCCCTGGAATGCATCTCTAAAGTTTACATGTATAGGGCCAGATTCAATTCTATAACATAAACATTGCTATTGTTTTCCTGAATGGGGCTTTAAAAGTTATTGAATGGGTAATATTGAAGGACATAACTACTGTACCTCCTTAATCTGTGAACTGTGAGATACTGCCCTGCTCTACCTCTCCATTTAGTTATTGCAAGACATTTAAAGGCCTATTTTCTAACAATCGAATTTCATTCTTTTCCATGAATTTTGAAATATTTGTTTTCCTATGTTTCTAAAAAGATTTATTAAGGGTAAATACGAAAACCTGTAAGGCTAAAATTAAAGGTGATACAGAAGTCAGTGGGAGCTGCACTGCTCTTATTGGACCACTTTAAATCAATTCAGAGGTTATTTGCTGGGATTTGTCAGAGAAATCGAGATATTCAGACGTATTATATTTAAATATTTTAATAAATGCAATGTTTGTTTGTTTTTACTGTTAACTGTTTGTACTTAATACAGCTATGGGACCTGTTGTACAAAATGCTGACCTGGGGTTTTCCAGATAATGGATCTTTCCATAATTTGGACCATCATATTTTAAGTCTAATAGGCTGGTTTTAATTCCAGTAAGGATTAATTATATTTTAGTAAATCTTAGCACAAGGTACTGTTTTATTACTACAGAGAAAAGAAAATATTGAAACATTGGATTACTTGGATAAATGGAGTCTATGGGAGGTGGCCTTCTGTAATTTGGAGCTTTCTGGATAATGGGTTTCCAGATAACAGATCCCATACCTGTACTGGCCCTTTAAAGCATTGTTATGGCCTCCAGCCTGCTCAAGAAATACACAGGCAATTTATGAGCATTCTACATGAGGAATAATATTTTAGGTACTAGTGATTGTTTGTTGTAACATTTTTTTGCTTTCTGCTTTAGATTTATATTATTGGGAGAAGAATGCTGGAGATACTGTATATGTCTATATGTTGATTTTTTCATAAGTTTTAAGTTTTAATTTCTTTTACAGGGTGGACTGAAATCATTAGCTGAAGTTATTTCATATTTGTGATGATTTTTTTTTCTGTGTTAAGTTAACTTTACAATTCATTTTAAGCTTTAGCTTCAAATCCTCCTCTTTGAATATATTTATATATAATGTGTTGGTGCCTTGTTTGATATATAAAACTTACACACACTTACTCAATTACAGTATATACTGTACATGTATATGTTTATATATCTATCCCTTGTTATGACTTTTAGGGGCAGATTTATCAAGGGTCAAAGTGAATTCGAGGGAATTTTCGAAGTAAAAAAATTAAAAATTCAAAGTAATTTTTTGGATACTTCAACCATCGAATAGGATTCTATGAATTCGAATTTACTTCGAATTTGATTCGAAGTAAAAATAGTTTGAATATTCGAATATTCAATAATCAAAGTACTGTCTCTTTAAAAAAAACTTTGACTTCAATACTTTGCCAAATTAAACCTGCCAAAGTGCTATGTTAGCCTATGGGGACCTTCTACAGCATGTTTCTAAGTTTTTGGAAGTCAAAGTAAAATCGTTCGATCGTACGATAAAATCGTTCAAATCGTTCGATTCAAAGGATTTAATGGTTTCGATCAAAAGATTTTAATTTGACCGCAGAATACCCAAATTCGATGAAAAAAGTTTGAACTCAATATATTCGAATTCGAAGTATTTTAATTTAATGGTCGAATTCTAAAGTATTTTTTACTTCGCAATTCGACCCTTGATAAATCTGCCCTTTAGAGTAGTAAAGGAAATGGTTTGTTGGGTTTGCAAACAGTTTTCCTCAAGATGGTCCCGCGCAACAACAAAAAAGAATGGTTTACAGTAAGTTTTCATTCAAAAATGCAGTGAATCTGATTTTAAGTAGTTTCCTAGGTTATTTATTTGGGAAAGCAAGCTGTCATTTGCCCGCTTTTCTATAAACTAGGTTTGACACTTATAATGAATCTGTCATGTTTCAGTTATTGAATATTCCTATCAATGCACAGTGTAATAAATTGGCTCTGTTTTTCTCTTAAAAATTTTATTACAATATATGTACAGTACAATATATGATAACTATAATATAAGAGGCCCCAATTAAAAGTAATAAGAAATCTATTGTTATAATTTGTCAGAAGCTATGTTGTTTTCTACATTTGAAGGTAGAAGAGAAATTAAATATATAAAAATAAAAACACAGAAAACGGTATGCTGATTTGCTTTCATTACCTTAATCTTAAAGAAACTAAAGTTATTTATTTGTATACTTTGCTTAAGTAATAGTGGAAAAAGTATGTGTTCACCTGCCAGTCTAGTCCTTCATTCAAAACTCTTGTGGGAAAGCTTTCCACTAGATATTGGAACATTGCTGTTGGCCAATTGCTTTAGGGCTTGAGGGAAGGGTTGAGGTCAAGGCTCTGAGCAACCAAGTTGGGTTATTCTACTCCCACTAGCTCTGTACTTAAACCAGCCTTTCCATTCACATGCATTTCCATGCAATTTTCTAACCAACACAATTAATTGAACCTCTGTTTACCGCAAAATCTTGGACCTGATTGCAGCAGGGAAATAATTGTGTTCAAACACTGGAAATTATTGTGGATGAAAACAGTCATTTGTGCACAATATTTGCAATTTCCGACTTTTGTAAATTATCCCTATAGTGTGAAAATGGTAAATAATTCAAAAGTATTGGGAATGCCCACTGATGGACTGACTGGTAACACTTGAAAAAATATGCAATATTAGTATACATGTACTGTATACAATGTTAAATTGGTAAAAAATGAATGCTCCTGATTGTATAGTCTCCCAGTAGTGTGGTTCTCTCCTGCTTACATTTGGAATTCTTAATTGAGGAAATCAAGCTGAGACCAGATATGGTAAGCCTGGGACTCAATCCTGCATTGGTTCATTAGTGTGGAAAGTTCTATCAAGGATCATGCAGATCTAATATAGTAATACAGGATGTCATTTAATTATAGGATGATATTCTTTTATCAATTGACAACATACTTTTTTATAATTATAAATTTACAATTGGAAGATGTTTTTTGCCTTTATGAACTTTGAATGTTTCAGGCATTTTTCGTCATGGAAACTGATATTGTATAGGTTATGCATCTGAAGTCCATTGGAGAATGTAAACTGTTCCAGTTTAGGACCCTCATATATACATTTGATTTAGTACAAAAATCATCAAGCAAAAGTAAACTATCTACCTGTAAGGCTATAGTATAGGAGTACCTGCTCTCAAAAAAAATTACTAACTATTGCCCTAATGAGACTCTCTGTTGCCAGGTGTGAGCCCTCACTTGTACTGGAGAGAGGGTGTTGTTGTAATACAATTACTGGGTAGTACACAGTAACTGGCACAAGTGGCTCTGTCAAGTGCAGATTTATTGAACAGGATACACAAGAGGCTATAATAGGATATCATGATTACAGAACAGGGTTGTAGTTAAAGATATACTCACAGCATAGAATATTGGTCAGCATATATCCCCACAGGGTAACAATGATAACAGAGCAGCTCACAAAGAGGCAATCCCAGCTTGCAGGATCAGGCCTTAGTGTAACCCAGAGGAATGCTCTAATCCCTGTGTCTGCACACTTTTTTCTCTATTTCTGGGAAGTAGTGCACCCGGGAACCTAATTTCATTAATATTCATCGGTGGATTTCCAGGCTGCACTCTAAATAATTCTATTCCTATCTGTCACTCCTAAAGCTACCCACTAAAGAGTATATGCAACCACTAATCAGGTCTGACCTGAGCTTACTTCCCTTATATGAATAAGGACCCCCTTAGCTGTCTAAACCTATACCGAGGCCCACTTAGATGGCCAAAACATATGAGACTATCCTCGTAAAGGATATTTGTATGTAGTCCCCTGCATACATTACAGAAGAGAAGAGGTCTAGCAAGGGTGTAATATAATAAGGGTTATGTCCAATAGCAGATCCAGAATGTTAAGTATAAGTGTATATGGCTTAGAATGTAACTCAGCATTTGACTTCCATATATTAAATTCACGTTACTTTCTTTGTTATAGCTAATGCTCTTAACATGGTTTTTCAGATTTATATTATGATGAGATATTATGTAGATTATTATGTAGTTCCTGTTGTGGAGCTGATTAATGGTCGCAGCCTATAAGCATTTAATCTCTTAAATTTTAAGCAGCCAGGATCTAATAGAAATCTCTTTTGGTCTGTATTGTCAGTCCTTTTTTACATTGTTTTTGTTTTATAAGGGATGGATGAGGGACTTTTAGTTTATAGTCACAATTTTCAAGTTCAAATTTCAGAACCATGAATATGACAAGCTTTTGGAAACATAAAACGATAGGAAAACATGATGTTTAATCCCAGGTAGAAGGACTGTGTTAATCTATTTAGGACCCACAATAACCTTATTACAGGTGTGCAGACATGGCTGTGTCTGTCATTACTTATGTTCAAAAAGTTTGTTAGATCAGTATATGCCTGACAATTCTAAAATTGTATTTATATGACTACATTTTTTGTTTAATAACATAAAAAGTGACAATAAACTTTAAACTAAAGCCATTTACATTCAGATGTCTTCCTCAATCAAACACTAGTACACTGGTTCTCACAATGCCAATACTTTACATTTTCAGGATATTCACAAAGCATTAGAGATGTTAAAATATGCTTATGGGTAATTCTTATAGATTCACCTCTGCACTAACATCTAGAGAACAGGAGCTAAGGTTTGAAACTTACTGCACATAAAGAGATAATACTAAATAAAAAGTATGGTTTATATAGTCAAAATCTGTTTTAACAGGGCTTAATATTTCATGTTGCCAATGCCATCAGGCAAGAGTGCCTCAAAGAATCCCAGAAAAAGTACATTAGCTAGTTTTATGAAGACTATTTTCTTGGCTTAGTCCATGTTTATAGACTGATATATTTTTTTACCAAAGTCTCTTGCTTCATTGGAATGTGGGTTTGATGGTACATCTGTTTATTAATGTACTGCAGATGGAAGAAGCTGAAATAGAATAGCAAACGGCCGAGCATAATATTACAGACATTTTTATTTTGTAAAAACCATTGCTAGAAAATGGAGATTCTTTACAGTTTAAGATTCACCGCAAAATATGCGAAGCCTAAATAACATAAATGTTGAGGTAGAGCAGTTAAGAGAAACTGAAATAGAATACCAAATTATTGAGCATAACAATGCAGACATTTTTATTAAATGATTTAGACATCTGAAATTTGTTGCTAAATAATGAAAATGCTTTGCAGATTAAGATTCACCACAAATTATGTGAAGTCTAAATAACATAAAAATATAACATATAAAATTCTTTGTTATTATGGTTAAACAACATAAATATGAAGGTGTTGCAGCTGGGAGAAACTTGCTGAGCATAATAATGCTAATTTATTCCATAATTCAGACAATTGAAAATTGTTGCTAGACAATGAAAATTCTTTACAAATTTAGATGTGGCACAAATATGTGAAGTCTAAAGAACATAAAAGCTGCATTATTTAATGTATTATTACTTTCCTTTCGCAAAGAGTAATGAACAGATCTGTATTGTTTAATTGTCTTTTTGCAGGTGGTTTACTTAATTTCTGTCAGTGGGTGGCCTCCCATTTATGTTAATAATGGTCTTTGCTTGACAGAATTTCCTGTATGAATTGATGACTACAACTAGATGACCCACAAAACATTCAACATATTCTAAAATGTTGGTTGGCTAGTTTAAAAATAACTGGCCAATCATTTTGCAGGATGTGTTGCCAAGGGTAGAATAGTTGATTATGTATACAATATGTTGGGTCTATCCTCTCCAAGGTGACATTTAGGAAAACTCACGTTATGTAACATATGTACTACATAATTGTTTCCATATACCAACTGTACCTTATGTTCACTGCTTCCAGGTGTTTAATGCTACAGAAATTGTAGATGTATAAGTATGGGACATGTCATCCAGGTGCTGAATGCTCAAAACCTGGGTCTTTCCAGATAACGGATTTTTCTGTCTGGATTTCATACCTTTTTCTACTAGAAAATCTTTTAAATGTTAAATAGACCCAAGAGGCTGGTTTTGCTTCCAATAAGTTACATCTTAGTTTGGATCAAGTACAAGGTAATGTTTTCTTATTACAGAGAAAAGGGGAATTCATTTAAAAAAAAATTGAATATTTGGATAAAATGGAGTGATGGGTGATGGCCTTCCTGTACTGTAATTTCTTGGTAATGGGTTTCTGGCTAACAAATCCCATTCTTGTATTGTGTAATAAACAATGCAGTGCTAGTTAGTTAACAAAACTAAAATACTTTCAGCATCATTCTACAGGGATTATACATTATTTACACCAGTCTCTACCCCACTGGAGTACATTCCACATTCACACACACACACTGTGGTCAAGGAATATGGAGGAAACATATAAGCACAACAAGTAGATACAAACTTCTTGCCCTGGCTTGAATTAAACATAGGGCCCCAGTGCTGCAAGGCAGAAGTGCTAACAATGTACTCACACATTTGTGAGCTGCTATTTGTTTTTCAAGCAAATTAATTTGCCATTATGCCAAGCTCAGAAGAACCAGCCCTTAGATTGTTGTCTTTGTTGTATTATAGTGTTTAAAGGATGCCGCAGAATAAGTTTGTATGTATATATATTTTGCAGCTCATATGTATGCTAAAAATATCAAATATAATGAGAAAGAATGAATGAGCAAATAAAAATATTATATATATGCAGTTATTATTATTGTTTCCCTAGGATATGAATAGTGGATATGCTTAGGTCAGCTCTGTTGGTCAGCTGTATGCTATTCTCTGGCCTGTACCACTGTGATAGAAACTTGCTTGTTGAATATTGAAGAATAACAAGTAGATGTCCCCAGAAGAGATGTCTGGGCTTCATAAAGTTTATTTTGACACATAACTATATCTAACATTTTGATAAACCAAACTGATTTTTATTCATACATGCACTTCACTGTTATAAATTCCTTATGACTGTCTATCCTGATGTTATGCTTACCATTATAAATCAGAGCAAAAACTAAGACTTTCATGTATCTGTAGGATTATCCTTGCATATACAAGTTCCAAATGTTGAGACAATAGGCTCTTTATTCTATTTGCTTTTATTCTTTTTCCTTCTTCTCTTTCTTTCCCCATCTCTTACTTTTATGCTTGTACAGTATGTTATGAGTTTCATTGAAACTGTAAACCAACCAAAGTTTACATTACAAAAATAATCATTATGCATGAATTGATTCTAAATTGAATAAACAGGAAAAACATTTCTAAACTATATTTTTATAAAAAATTATACTCATAACCAGTTGTTATTTTGACTGGACTTTGGACTGGATATTGAAGTAAAGTATACCTCTAAAGTTTTTGAAAATTATGGCAATTTTTTCATTTTTTCCTCTTGCATACCTTATAATACAGATACAATCACTAGGCTAAGAAAAATTCTGTTTGATTGTGTGTTTTCTGTTTCTTCTGTATTGCAGATGGACCAGCTGATTATGTTGGCTACCTAAAAACCGAGTATAGTGATAAGAACATTAAATTCTGGTTTGCTTGTGAGAGTTACAAAAATATTACTTGGTGGAGACGAACATTAAAGGCCAAGATGCTCTTTAAACATACATTAAAACTAATTCTCCCAGGGAGGTGTGTATAAAGATGACTTTACCAGTATTTGCATTGATTTTCTTTTTCCTGACTTTGACAATAGACTAGTAGTCATAAATAGACGTGTAACAAAATGTGGAAATATCCTATAGAATATTCGTGTAAAAGTATCCGCTATATGTTGCCTGCATCAGTAAACATAAAAGAAAGAACTCTAAAGATCAAGATGCTAAATTCTATAATCTGATTGTAATATAATACATTTTAGTGATTTTCATCTTTGTACTTTATTTTAAACATTGCTGCCAAAAATCACAATCTGTCATTGTTCCATATAAAAACAGATATCCAGTAAAGCATCCTTCACTTCTCTTGACACTAATTTATTGGTGATGCTACAAATAGATCAACATAGACAGCCCAAAAAGAGAAGCAACGGAAAAAGAAATGCAGCAGCCAACTCCAAAGAGTTTTGATGAAGCCCAGATAATTTTTTTATTTTTATTATTATTATTATTATAATTAATAAAACAGAAAATTAAGACAGAATTTCTTATTCTTGCAGTGTCCTTTTTTACATGTTTACATTAATTCCCAATAAACAATAGCAACACTTCAATTGTATTATATCTCAGCAGGTACAATTTTCATTAATTTCATTAATTTTTGGTATAATTCTCCCAATAATCACCTGAACAAGCTATGTAAATACAGTATATACAGAATGTAAATATGAGCTGTGTGGCTGCTCCAATACATAGATCCTGCATTTCCTTCTCTACCAATACAATATGATCAAATAGATTTGAGCAAAATATTTGTCTATGATTCCCACCTGTATATACAGTGACTGCAAACTAGACTCCATATATATCAGCCTTGGAATATTTTACTGTTTGTTGTTTTTTTCTGGCTAAATGGGTTTCTATACACATACATATAGGAACAGGAGGAGCTCCTTTTACTTCAAAGACAACCTACCTGGGTTGCTTAAATTAAACTTTTTGGTCACAAACAGTGAACTTCCTTCCTGGTTACATTCCTGCTTTCATTTTATATTCAACTTCCTCTAGAATTTGCATTCTTGGATGGATAGATAGATAGATGATAGATGATAGATAGATAGATAGATAGATAGATAGATAGATAGATAGATAGATAGATACAGACAGACAGACAGACAGACAGACAGACAGACAGACAGACAGACAGACAGACAGATAGATAGATAGATAGATAGATAGATAGATAGATAGATAGAAATATGCAAATAGTAATAATGAGCAGAATGGATATATTTCTAGCATCAAAAAGAAAATGCAGAAATAATCTTTATTTAAGATCTGGAATGACCAACATGTTTTGTAATTGATCTTTAACTTTTTTTTTCTTTTACATGATATACTGTATAATTATAACTGTAATGAAAGGACATTTTGAAATTATAGGATACATTTAAAAACTAGCTGCACAATTCAGATATAATATTATATAATGGATTCCAAGGCTGTTATTAGAAGTTCATGTCCTAATCATAAAAACAAGTTTAGGGACATGTATGCATCTTACGTTTTTACATTTTACTTGTACACTTACAGGACTGTGTCCAAACATTTGCTTGTCTGGATATTTGCAAGTGATTGGCCATTTTATAAGTTAAGCTCAATGGTAAATTATTACATTGAGTATACAGAATAAATACTTTGTGCTAGACTGAATTCTAAATGTCTGCAATGTTCATCTAAGAAAATGTGGATAATGTAAATTACTTACCATAAAAATTCCTTGTAAAATTCCTAGCACGTGGGGCCATGTTCATTCATGGGGATAATGGAGTAATCTAATAAGACAAAACAAATCAGATCAAGATGCACATCAAGAAGTGCTTTCATATTTCTGACTAAGCATTGCATACAAGGACATTATATTAATCATGTCTGAATGCAAGCCTATAACAAGAGTTTTTCTGCGTTTGAGAGATTTGCTGGCCTAGCAAAGGCTTTTTTACAGTCTAGTAAAAGGACTGTTAAGCAGATTAATGCAAAATTCATGCCATCGGGAGATAGTACTTCAGTGAACAGTAAATTCCATTAGTTGCCTGATATGTAAATTAGTTTGAAAAGCCTCTGGTGGTAAAAGCCAACTGTTCTCACAAAAGGGAAAACAACATTTTCCTGGAAAGTTGTTTTCCAAAGGATTTTCCTTCTGTGTCCTGATCTTTCACCTAAGATTCCTATTCCTTTCTTCTAGAGGAGATTAAAGATCTGAAAGCTGTAAAATGTATTAGTCAGCCACCTGTCCAAGGGAAGTTCTTCCCATAATTCATGCAAAAAACTCTAAAGGTTGTTGTTGTCAGGGGCCTGCAATCTGCAGAAGGTTGCTTATACATAAGGCCACACAGGTAAGGATCCATCCATTAGGTACTGGGATTCATCCACAATGAATCCATTCATTCCTGCCCTGTCGTGGATTTGTTATTCAATATTACATGTCTACCCTGTTGTCACAAAGATTTATTTTTGTCACAGAGATTTTGAGGGTTATTGAAGTCACATTTTTCTGGTCAGAGTTTTATAGTGGAAAACACAGTTTTTTTGTGGGAAAAAAACTTTATCTAACTTTATTAAAGTTGGCAGATGCCCCTTTTACAATTGGAAGATTTAAGGATTGGGCTGGGTTTCGTAATGCAAAGTTTCATGCATCTATATTTATCCTCCATTTCCTCTACATTAGAGGGTGATTCAGAACATAAAAGAATAGTCTGCATTGCACCAGCTTGGAGGAGGAGGTCCTGGTTCATAAATCTAATATAATTGTTGTTCCATCAACATTAGGAACCTCCACATCATCTACTCATTTAGTGCCCCCGTGAATTGACCTTGAATTGGGGGGCTCTCTGAGCATGGAGACTGAGCAGAAGAAACTAGAGGCTCAGGACTCTCAAGCAGAGTAATTCAAACTTAGCTCAAGAAGTTTTATCCTACATCAAGGTATTACAAAATTTGGGATGTTTTTCATTATAACTGCAACATGGATTCTCAATTTTTTGTTTCTGTTTTGATGGTTTCTTCATTCTAGCCTAGAAAGGGATTTGAGGACAAGTACTCTGCAAATTAATACATTAGCTATTTCCAGATTGGCTTAGCACCCAATAGCAGTTTGATTAATCAAGGATGATGTCACCATACTTCTAGCAAATATACCTTATTGTCCCCATTAAGCCATGCATTTTTCAGTTTCACTTGTCCTTTCCTTTTCTTCAAAACAAAATCAAAATCAAATTCCCTGTGGCTGTTAACCCTAAAAGGTACACTAATCCAAGGGGCCTATTGGCATTATATGCAGCTAAAGTGTAGCTGGTGTGTTCCTCTGGATGTCATCTGAAGGGCAGACTCCCAGTGTCCTAATACATGTATTTCTCACTATAAATTGGCATTTAATTGGTTTGTTTGTCAATTAAAGTTCCCACCCTTGGAACAATTTGCTTGTTACAACTCACAGACATACACACACAATATGTATGTATGTATGATACAGTTTCCCCCTATTACTTTGAGTGTAAAATCAGGGTTCTGCATGTACAAGCAGAAGTGAAAGTCATTTTTAACATGGCTTAGCCAAGTAAAACAATTTCCCTGTCAGTTGAGCATTACACATTGTTTAAGTGGACTGTCTAGCCAAAATAGCTAAAGTTGAATTTCCCTTACAGAGTTGCACTCTGTCCATAAATTATTTGGTTAAACAATCCACAGCTCAAAGTGTCTTTCTTGAAAGTTCCAATCCAGTCCTGAGAGGACTTATTTATCTTAATCTTATTTTCCATTCTTGAGACCACAGGCTGAGAAGCACGTGAAAATGTCTTTACTGAGAGTATCATCACATGTACTTAGGAAACATTTATTATCTTCTGCCCACCAGATGTACATTTGTGAAAGGTTTCAAGTTTAAAATACCAACAAATAAATAAATGTTGACACGAAGCTCATCAAGAGCGCTGTCCAAAATCTCTGAAGCTAAACAAGACAATGTTTTTCTCTCATTTTCCTCATGTTTGTCTTGGTTAAGTGCTGCCTTTTTGCTGTTTTGAGATTTAAAAAAATGATAAACCAGTGCAATTTGCTACTATTTTAAGAGTTTTAAAGATGCTGGGATGACTTCTTGGAATGCCTTGGAATTTTACATATGTTTAATCTTAGTTTATGTAATAACTGCAATAATAATAATAATGTGTCCCTAGTGTCTATGTCAAAGAGCAAAAGTAATTATTAACTAGGACTTAAATCATGTTAAGTTGCTCTCTTTGAAATAGAGTGCCAAAGGTTCTCTGTATGCATCAATGGCAGCGTTTATATACTGTATATGAATGTGATGCAGGCAGGACTTATAATATAAGTAGTGATGGGCGAATTTATTCGCCAGGCGCGAATTTGTGCGATTCGCCGCCAGCGAATAAATTCGCAAAACGCCCACGAAAATTCGCGGAAAAAACGCCGTTTCGCGACTTTTTTGCCGTTTTGCGAATTTCACGCGAAATTCGCGAATTTTTCGGCGAAGCGAAATGCCACAAATTCACCCATCACTAAATATAAGCTGATACAGTAAATATGCTGATAATGTTAATGAAGGCTTTTCCATTCAGTACACATGGTAAACATAGAAAATGTGCATGCCTGCATTAACATTATCAGCTGAATTATCAATGGCCTGGAACAGAAGAAAGACACTGCTGGGACAAGGAGCAGAAGCAGGCAGATTTTATCAGCTACTAGCTTTTGTAAGGGCAATTCTAAGATGACAATATCTGCAATTGCAATACTTGACACAACACATTTCAAGGTCATAATAATTAGCACATGGCATCTGCAGACTCCAGTATTTCCACAGTTCATGTTTAACTTATTGTGTGTGTTTCTGCTACAGTCTATGGAGCAATATGTTAAATAGTGATGGGCGAATCTGTGAAGTTCCACTTTGCCGAAAAATTTCCGAAATTCACGAAGCTGTTAAAAACGTACGAAACGCATTGAAGTCACATGCATCAATTTTTTTTGAAGTGGTGGATTTTTCACCTTCGAATTGTCGCCACAGTTTTGCAGATTAATTTGCTTTGGCCAAAACACGGAAATTGGTTGCAAATTTGTGTCTGGCGAATTTATTTGCCCATCACTAATGTTAGGGGGCCCATTTACTTAGCTCGAGTGAAGGAATAGAGGAAAAAAACGTCGAATTTCGAATGTTTTTTTTTTTGGCTACTTCGACCATCGAATGGGCTCCTTCGACTACGAATTCGATTCGAACTAAAAATCGTTCGACTATTCAATAGTCGAAGTTCTGTCTCTTTAAGAAAAAACTTCGACCCCCGAGTTCGCCACCTAAAAGCTACCGAAGTCAATGTTAGCCTATGGGGAAGGTCCCCATAGGCTTCCTAAGCATTTTTAGGTCGAAGAAAAATCGTTCGATCAATGTATTAAAATCCTTCGAATCGATTCAAAGGATTTAATAATTCGATCGAACGAATAGGGCTAAATCCTTTGACTTCGATATTCGAAGTCGAAGGATTTAACTTCGACAGTCGAATATCCCGGGTTAATTAACCCTCGATATTCGACCCTAAGTAAATCTGCCCCTAAATTTTGGTGTGGAGTTGAATTTAAAAAAACATTTAATAGTAAGGAAATTTTAAATGGGTAAATTTAATATGATTAGAAAACTAAAAATAAAACTATTTTATGGAAAATCAAACTGTTAGGTGGCGTTAAGTCTTGCCTCCTTCTTTTATAACAACTGCAAAGATTTAACTAATGAATAAAAATAGACATTTAGGGACTGATTGTAATAATAATACCTGGTGGTCTAGTGGTGCGGCGGCGTGGATGGCCGCCACGCCACCGCGCTCCTTCTCCTTCCTCCTCCCGGCGCCATAAGTGTACTTAGGGAGCGCGCGGCGTGCCTGTGCGCCTCTTAAAGGCGCAGGCACGCTGGCGTGATTGCGCCAGCGCGCTTTGGGGCGAAAACGCACGTTCTTGGGCGTGGAATTCTTCCCCTATAAAAGTCCCATTCTGACTGATGCCCGAGATAGAATCTTGATTCTAGTGGTTCCTGAAGCCTTGTGCTGTCTGTTCCTGTAAACTTTATCTGTGATTTCCGGTTTTGATCCCTGCCTGTTCCTGACTATTCTGATATCCGAACTCTGACCTTTGCCTGCATCTCGACTACTCTTTCTGCTTGATCCCATCTGTTTGATTACCCGGTTTTGACCCTTGCCTGCCTGACGATTCTTGATATCTGCCTGCCTCGACCCAGCCTGTCTGACAATTCTCTTGCCTGCTCCATTTGTACCGTGACCTTCGGCCCAAAAGACTCTGCTAACAGCCGTGCCCCTTTGCCAGCCAGAACATCTCGCCTTGCACCTCTCTTTAAGTCCAGGAGGCACCCAAGTAAGCTGAGGGCTCCTCCCGAAGCCCAACGGTGGTCACACTACTGGTGAAGCCGAGCCGAGACCAGGGGGCTTGGCACTTTTTCTGGTATTGGGTGCCGGTCGTGACACTGATTTATCAAAATGTAAGATTAGAGCTCACTTTTTTAAAGTGTAGTGGGGGAATGTAATTTGGCGGCTAACAAAAAAATCATTCCTGATTCTTTCACAATTCTAATAAATGTTCACAAAGTGAACAATATTGCCTTTGGGAACACTTTGTCCCTCATGCAACAGTAGGATAGTGATTGAGAATTTTACAGTTTGTGATATGCACAGTGTATGCAATAAAATTTCTTAATGCTAAAGTTGTTATGTTTGCTCCAATAGTTTATGCCACCATCAAGATTGTTTTAAAAATTTGCAATAAGCAATTAAGATTTGCAATGCAATAAAAGCTTTAATGAAGAATATTACATTGTGATATGCACATGTGTGAGCAAATTTGTTCTCTTTTAAAATGTATTTAAATTTCCCCCTATGTATCAAATGGTGAACTCTTACTTTGACCCATTGATAAATATGCTTCTAGGCATGAATAGAAAGTGGGTGAATTCTGTTGTGAGCTCACATTTTAATAAATCTGTCCCTAAATTTTGGCATTTAGTATTTCTAGATATTTTTTTGTGCTGTATCTTTATCATTTCACTTTGGCCTGAGCTTTGGTCTTTCCCTAAAATCATTACAGCAATTTCCCCTTGATTCTTCCACCAGGATATAATGGCAAATGGTGTAGACGGGTGTTCATTACAATCTGAGACATAATCACTCCAATCAGTTCTTATTGATTGTCATCCCTTTTGAGGCTTTGCGGAATATGTTTCAGATAATGGTAGTGATGAGTGAATCAGATTTTTTGATGTGCATTTTTTCACCTAGTGGAGTCTAAGGGTGCGTTGTTTGCAGCAAAACCTGGTGAAAAATGTTGCTCTTCTGAAAATGAACAATTACCAACAAAGTGAAATCAATCATCTCTGTCATTAGTACTTTCAATCTCTTCATAATTTTAGGGCTACATAAACCATCTCTCCCAAGTATCAGTTTATTATCATCATTTATTTATATAGTGCCAGCAGGTTATACACATCTTTACATCAGAGGTAATGATATATTACCTAGAAACACATTATCCAGAATTTCAGAATTTCCCATAGCTACTTCAAGGCTAAGTTTCCCAAACAAACAACCAATATTATTTACTGATTTGAGTGTAAATCTACATTGATTGAAAAAAAAATTGTAATGTATAAGCTGCCTTGTGGTGTGATGTTCAAATTACAGAAAGATCCCTTCTCCAGAAAACCATTGATAGCTGTGACAGGGGAGTCTAGAGACAGGCAGAAGCTGGACAAAAGACTTGCAGTCAGGAATGGGATGAGGTGAAGAACGAAGAAGTGAGACAAAGTTCAGAAGCATAGTGTAGGGAGTTTAAGGGAGTGCATTTAGTGATCAAAACTGACAGTACTTACCTTAGTGCCTACCTTAATTTAAGGTTTGTTAATGTCAATGCTAAAGTTAAGGCACAAGAGTCAATTATGAGTTTGGACGCTTGTATAAAACATTGCGAACTGTCCCCCAATTCAACTCCAACAATTACAATTGTCAGTGCAACTGATTGTCAGATGATGACATGGAGATGCATGTTTCCAAGTGACAATCAATTTACTAATGAAAGCTGGAAATCTCCTAGGTGCCATAGCTCATAGCTGCATTGCATATGTTGGACAGCTAATATGGCACAGTAAGAATCTACCAGCATTTTGAGGAAATCTACCAGCATTTAGAGGAATCAAGTATAAAATGGGTAAGATTATAGGGCAATTACTTCCTTTCTGATGTTTCCTTGATTTTTTTACACTATCTTCCAGGCTGTTACTCTTCCCCATCCTGTACTGTATGCTCACTCTATAAAGCATTTTGTTCTGCATAAACATAGAAACAAACCTTACACTAAGACACTAAGAGGCCTATTTACTAGATTCAAAGAAATTGACCAAGCTCCCAAACCTTAAAGGCCTTAATTTAACAATAATTATTAAAAATAAAAAAAAGAGAGAAATTAGTGACTAAAACGTGACAATTCGAATCATACACATTTTTTCATTTGATGCTCAGTTTTATTGGATTATAGAATGAAAACCAGTTTTAAAAGCCTGAAACTTTCAAGAACCATGAAGGCAAAAAGCATGTTCCATTTGTTAAAGAGAAATCTACCTTTGACTTTTACATGGCTTTGATAGGCTTTAGCTGGAATACTTAATTTTTTTTTTGCAGCTTTGGAGCATAATAAATCTCTAAATTAGAGTTTTTTTCCTCTAAAAATTCAAGTTTCTCACCTTTACAAACTCGATTAGAAAAACTTGAGGTTTAATAAATAGGCCCCTGAGATTTATCAAAGACCTGATCTGCCCTAGATATACACAATTATCCATATATCACTCTCAATGTATTGTAGCTTTCAAAATGTATATCTAAGGGGCCGATTCACGAAGGGTCGAATATCGAGGGTTAATTAACCCTCGATATTCGACTAGGAACTAAAATCGTTCGACTTCGAATATCGAAGTCGAACGATTTTGCGCAAATCCTGCGATCGATCGATCGAAGGATTTTTCATTCGATCGAACGATTAAATCCTTAGAATCGAACGATTCGAAGGATTTTAATCCAACGATCGAAGGAAAATCCTTCGATCAAAAAATCCCAGGCAAGCCTATGGGGACTTTCCCCATAGGCTAACATTGACTTCGGTAGCTTTTAGCTGCCGAAGTAGGGGGTCGAAGTTTTTCTTAAAGGGACAGTACTTCGACTATCGAATGGTCGAATAGTCGAACGATTTTTAGTTAGAATCGTTCGATTTTCGTAGTCGAAGGTCGAAGTAGCCCATTCGATGGTCGAAGTAGCCCAAAAAAACTTCGAAATTCAAATTTTTTTAAATTCGAACCCTTCACTCGAATTTAGTGAATCGGCCCCTAAGTGTCTCTATCCATAACTGAACTGCGTACAAAGAATTCTGTTGTTATTTATTTGCCTGCTCACAGTATTTGATGCCTTACAGTCAAGTAATGTACAGTATGTTCTTTTAGCTTTTAGGTTAGATGTTGTGTTTTCAAGTGTTCTAATTTAAGCAAGGCCTGACTGCTGTTCAACTGCAAGATATTAGTTTAATGAATCATCCTAAAAGCTACTTCATGTGTGTGTACTCAAAACAGGAATAGAGTATGTTCATATATTAATAGTTATGTGACTTTGGTCATTACTGACTTCCTGAAATACATCAATGCTCTTACTTGTATAAACTAAACATGTACAACCTTGCAAATATCTAGATGAAGATTAAAACTTAGAACCTGTCCTACTGCACCTGCTTGCCAGTTCAAGAAATCTTGTGGTCCCACATGGAGGGCACATGGCTGGAGAGAAGGAGTATTTTAGGTTGCACAAGGTTTCTGTACCTAGAAAAAGGTGTAGTAGACATATAGAATATTTCGGAAAGCTGAGCAGTGGGCACCTGCCCTGTATTTTCCATTTCAGTGACATAATGTTTTCGTTTATCATTTGTCTTTTAAAAATATCCCAAATTCACATTGAAGCAATAAAAGAAGAACTAAACCCTAAAAATGAATATGGCTAAAAATGCCATATTTTACATTGTTACATTGTACCAGTCTAAAGTGTCAGCATCTCAATAGCAGCAATGATCCAGGAGCATATGTTGAGAAGCTAAGCTTAGAGGTTGTCGCAAATTTACAAGCAGAAAATGAAATTTGCCTGTAATAGCTGATGCTACAAGGCTGGTTAGTAAATTCTGATCATAGTTGTGCTGACTTCTGAGCTGACGTAATAATTATCTGTATTTAGCATTAATCGGCCTTATATTGTGACATTTCTATTCTGTATATACAGTATATTTTGAACGGGTCCCTAAGCTCAGTAACAGTGACAGCAGCACAGAGCAGCACAACTCACCACCCTGGTGGCCTAGCGGTGCTCCGGTTCGTCCCAAATGGCGGTTACATTTCTTCTATTTATAGGCACATGCGTGCTGGCGTATTGACGTCAGTGCGCAATGGCAGGAAATTAGAATGTATTTAAAGGGGACTTTTAGATTTCTCAGTTGCCCATTATAGGATTCGTTCTTAGTGAGTTTCCTGGTGCCTCTGTGCTGTATAGCTTTTGTGATCTGATTCCTGTTGTGAACCCTGCCTGTTTTTGGACGATTCTGACTTCTGTATCCTGACCCTTGCCTGGAAACCGACTCCCCTTATTCTGTATGCCTTCTGATTGATCTCCTGGTTTGACCCTTGTCTGCCTGACTCCGTTTGTACGCTGCCTGCCCCGACCTTGCCTGGTCTGACTACGATTTCTGTCTACGCCTTGTACCGTGACCTTCTGCCCAAAAGACTTTGCATTCCCATGGTGCCACTTTGCTCGTTCAGAACCTTTCACTTGGCACCTCACTTATTAAGACCTGGCGGCATCTGATTAGCCGAGGGCTCCTCCCGAGGTGAAAGGCAGCTGTTAAAGGTGGAAGCAAGAGCCTAGAACAGGTTGCTTAGCATTGGTTCTGAATTTAGGGTGCCGACCGTGACAGCTATAGAGGCATCTTTAAAGGCACATATCTTTACTCCTAAAGGGCTGTGGTTGCCTTGCACTGATACAGAAGCCCAAAACATAATTTGCAACAATGCTAGCCAACTTATTTAGTTAGGCTTTCCTTTTAACAAGGAAAAGGTGCAACAAAATTGTGCCGCAATTCGAATGGTGTGAATTTTTTTATTTGATACTCGAATTGCATGACTTTTTGAGTTGTCACCCCGAAAACTTGAATTTATAAGATTATTGAATGAAAACGAGAGCAAACAACCCCAAACTATAGAGAATCCTGAAGGTAAAAAACATGTTCCAATTGTTAAAGAACCCATCTGGCATTGACTTCAACATGATTTAGACAGATTTTAGCTGGAGTATTTTCAGATTTTAATTTTTAGCAGTTTAGGAGCATAATAAATCTCCAAAAATTCTACTTTTTCTTTCCTCAAAAAAATCCGCCAGAAAAATTTGAGGTTTAATAAATAGGCCCCTAGGTCATACTTTAGCAGACTACTTAACATAGTCATCAGACTGTAAATTCAGATCTCTTTCTTTCCTCTTAAGTCAGTGTACTTCACAGTAGAATGCTGCAGTGGGTCCAGTACCTATGGGTTACCCACAAAAAAGCAGGAAACCCGCAGGTTGCTGGTAGGACTTTCAGATATGGGAATAGGTACAAGTTGGTGGGTCTTCAGATTTGTGTGTCAAGTTTTGGGTTGCAGGTCTTATCTATAGCAGGCTTTACTCCTTTACACATTTTGTAAAAAATGTCCCTCCACTTCCGATGATGTCACTTCCAGTTTGAAGCATCAGAACTTCCTGTTGTGGCCAGTGGGTTGTGGATTGGGTGGTGTTTAAGGCAGTTGCAGTTTGGGTCAGTTAGTGGGTCCAAGTTGAAGTCTGGGTCGGCGTGGGTTTAAAAAATTTGTTCCACACAGGACTCTACTTAGCAGCTGACAGCTTTAATATTGTACACTATTGGGGGAATGTAATATAAGTCGGTAACGGAAAAAATATTCGCAATGCGAAAAGTTATGCCTCACTGCGAACAAATTTGCCTTTGTGCAAATTTAATACAGTATAGCTTTTGCAAACCCGGAAACTGTTTAGCGACCACTTCCGACAGTGGAAGAAGGTTTGCGAATTTTATAGTTAGCGCCAGTGCGCAGTGAATGTAATAAAACTTCTTACTGAAAAAGTTGTTGTTTGTTCCAAAAGATTACGACACCTTCAAGCACTTCTTAAAAGTGGGCAATGCGCAATTAAAATTCGCAATGCGCAATAAAAATTCGCAATGTAATAACAGTTTAAGGAACAGTACTACATTGCGAAATGAGACTTTTTATTCTAATTTGTGCTAATGGTTTTGCTCTTTGTGACGTTTATTACATTCCCCCATAACTGCTCTGTTTCCAATATATTGTGCTTTTGATTAATTTAATTTACCTATAGTGCACATATGAAAATGAATTCAGCGTGTGAGGGTAGGGTAAGAGAGGATTAATTCCATTTATTGCAGGAAGCTGAAAGACAACAGGAACATTCTCTTAATCCTGCACATGGGAACTGGGGCATCATGTAAAAGTTCCTACCTCAGCTGTGCACATTAGTTCCCTCTGCAGTAGCAGAGCAGGAAGTGTTTCGGGAAACAAATTATAAGTCAGTGTTTAACTGTTATATTGCACAAATGTTATTGGGGGTTGCTTGTACTTCTTAAGCTAGTTTCCATCAGTTACTGTCATTTACATGTAAGCAAATACAATAGATAACGCCAAGAACTTCCATTACCAGGCAATAAATATAACTGACTTTACCTTAGTTTAGTTCACCAGTTTAAACATAATATTTTAAGTCTCCTGCTACTTTGCAACACCCCACCCAGGTGCTTCCAGTATTTATTTCTATGCTCCATCTAGGAACGGATGTCTAATAGACATGTTTAAATGACCTCAGAATACTAGTGTATTTAAATGTGTATACACTACAAAGAGAAAATGGCTCTGCAGAATGGGAAAATATGCAAATGTTTATGTTTATTTGTTCTCAGAGATATGTAGCAATTCACAAATATTTACATTTGTACTTGTTTTGGCTGATTTTGATATTGCTTTAAAAAGAAATGTAAATATTCAAACACTGGTTGGTGGTAATATGCTGCATAAGCCCCAGTGAGTCTGATCATAAACCTTTTGGCATGGACCAGTGAGCGTATGTTATATATTTGTCGTGAAATTGCCTTGGTGCCTGTTCTCTTCCTCAAATAAGCAAGGTAACAGTTACATTAAGCAGCTTACACTTCTCCTCCCCCAATCTGTTAATTTATAAGTAGCTTGTTAACCATATGTCATAGAGATACATGTCAAATCAATATTAATAACAACGTTTTCGTTTTCCATAACAACGATCCACCAGATGAACTCTAAAGTGTTTTGGAGAAATTTTCACTTCATGAAAAGGTCAAAGTGAAGCGCCTCAACATTCCACATACATGCTCTCAATCTGTACAAGCAGAAATATTACTATAGATAGGTCATATTTATCCATGGATTTTTTCATTATATAGTTACATTTGTGATATCACTAATATAATATAAGGAATAATGTAGCTTTGATGTAGTCTATCCTCAAATTCTCTATTTACTTTTGGTACAGCTCCTGCATCCACTAACATACTCATAATTGCAAATGATTTATCTATTAAATCAATAATACATACCTGGAATCTGAATAAATGCAAAGGAATTTGTTCAACACACAGTTACCAAGTACAGACTAATACTGGATAACCCACTTGCAGAATATTGCCACTATAACCGATCACGCTCTGTATCAAAAGTCTTGTCAGTTATAGCAATTTTATGTTTTGTTTAGACAACATAACTGCAAACAGATCTGTCATGACATTACTCCTATAACTATGGTCTTAAAGGCAGGTTAGCCCTCTAAATCTTGACACAATATATCTGTGTATCGTACAGTATGTTGTGTTTTGCAGCTACTGTGCCTAACAGATGTTGATAGTCTGTTGAAAAGTAATTTGGAGAACTGCTAAACCAGGAATGTGAAAGGGGAGGCAAGCAATAAACCACAAACACAATATTTATTCAGCTCCCAGGCTCTTTTCTAAATAAAATGACAAGTAAGGGGAAGATAAGGTAATAATTTCCTTGGAAGAAGGCCAGATAAGTTAAAACAAGGATACCATGGGAATAATTATGTTATGAAGATGAATAGAACAGAAAGGAGAATGAGTGGTCAAAAACATATTCCAGTTAGACAATATTTTAAAGATCCTACAGAATCTACTGGCATGTGAGTCCTAAAAAGCAAACAACCCCCTAAATAGACTCACATTTAGGGGCTTGTTTTCTTTTTAGGACTCGCATGCCAAAAGATTCTGTAGGGTCTTTAAAAATATTGTCTAACTGGAATATATTAGATCAGTATTAGAGCAGTATTAGAGCAGTATTAGATCAAAATATATATAGAGCAGTAAATATTTTTCCTTTAGGGGAGTATGAGCTGAACCTGACTGTTAGGTATATCATGTCTGAGTGTTGCATGATTTTAGCACTTCATTATCTCTTGGGATATGTATCCTGGGTAGGGAAACAGATTTTTGATAATTTTATTACATTACAATTACAATTTTATTACATTTCATTAGTTCAGATTTGTTTAATTCAGTATGCATTCTCCTATCACAGCATTTTATTTCATTTTACATTGATTTGTTGGATATTATAAAGCTTCTTAGCCTTTGTTTCTTTAGTGTTTGATAAACCACTATAATCGTGATTGGTACTGTTAGAGCAGCCCAGACCATTCCCTAGTTTATGAAAGGGTTGGGTTATCAGTCTATTATCAAAAGAATCATAGCAGACCTACACGTCCACATCATTGCACACCTCTGGGTGTCATTTATTTTACTCCAAACAGTGCTTGTCATTAACACTCAGGGGGGTATTTTCTAAAACTTAACTTTTTCCCACTATAATTAAAAACATTTGACCAAACTCCCAAATCCAAATCCCCTTAATTTCCCCTTAAGTGTGACAAAATTGAGCATCAATTTGAAATGTTCGTCAAAACACAACTTTATTGAACTGTCACCTTGACAATTTGAATTTATTGGATTATCATATGAAAACCAACATCAATTAGCCCGAAACTATATAGAATCCCGAAGATAAAAAACATGTTCCAATTCTTAAAAGGACCATATACCATTGACTTCTACATGATTTCAACAGGTTTTAGCTGGAGTATTTTTGGATCCTGAATGCCATACAAGTCTATGGGCGTCATTTCCACAGCGAACAAGGCGAAAAAATTCGCCCATCCCTAATAGTAAATCTCGAAAAATTTAAGGTTTTTTTTCACTCTATAAATTTAAGGGTTTTTTTACCGATCCCTAATAATAAATCTAAAAAAATAAAGGTTTAATTTTTTAAAATTTGCGATTCATTTTTCGAGATTTATTATTAAGGATGGGTGAAAAAAAAAACTGCACATTTTTAGAGTGAAAAAAACTTAAATTTTTCGAGATTTATTATTAGGGTTGGGTGAATTTTTTATTCCAGAAAACTCATAATAACAAGTAATTCCTTAACTTGGAATATGAAATGTGCTTTTGTCCATAATATACTTTTAAATGAAATAGGACATACGCCAGTAGACGCAAAAATAAATCTGAATCATGATGGCAATAATTCTTGAACATGACCCCTGGCTGAGAAATTATAATAACGAGATTATCATATTTTAAATTCTATTCCTATATGTCCAGCTAGTCAGGCCTGGGAAACCTTCTTTACACTACTCTATAGAACTTAATTTCCCAGCATCCTCTTACCTGCCAACATTCTTATAAATGTTTGCATAAACACATTTACCCACAGATACTCTCTCTATCAAGAAAGGTCCTGATGTTCAGTAGAACTGACCCTTAGCCCAAGTCATTCCGGCATATCTTACTCCTAGGGTGGATCATTGTAGAGAGTAAACTTGGAGAACATGAAATGAGTTCCAGGCTATCACAATCATATCACAATTAACAAGGTGTAAACTTGAGCACCCATGTTTACAGGTTAAAATACCAAAATACCAAAAATATCATTGCATGTTACAGTAGTATTTAATTTGTTCATTAATGACTTAGGAAAGAGTATTGTAATGTATTAGTGTTTGCAGATGTCGCAAACATTTGCACCCCAATTAAACATTTGCACCCCAATTAATTCCATGCAGGATGTGGCAGCCTTGCAGCAGAACCATGACTAACTGGCAATCTGGGGCTGCTAAGTGGCATATGAGATTCAGTGTTGATAAATGTAGGTTTATGTACATAGGATGTAAAAATATCCAAGCCACTTATACTGTTAATGGGACTGTACTACGCAAATTCATAATGGAAACGGTCCTTGGAGTAATTGCAGATAATAAACTGCAGTAGCTGCAAGGGTAAACCTGGTCTTGAGCTGTATTAATTGGGGCATAGATTCACAGGAGAAGAGGGTCATTACCAATACCAATCTGGACAGGCAGTTCAGATTCAGGAGACATAAGACTAATCAATAGGGATGTAGCGAACTGTTCGCCGGCGAACTAGTTCGCGCGAACTTCGACCGTTCGCGTCCGCTGAATGTTCGCGAACGTTTGGGAACGTTCGCATTTTGAGTTCGCGTTCGATTCGAATAAAAATCGTTCGACCATTCGAATTCCTTCGACCACTAAAAATCGAACGATTTCCATTCGTTCGAACGATTGTAAGCATTCGATCGAATGATTTTCATTCAATCGAACGATTTTAAAACGTTCGATCGTTCGATTCGAATGAAAATCCTTCGATCGAACGATTAAAATCCTTCGATCGTTCGAATCGAACGATGTTAGCGAGGGTTCGAAGTTCGCAAACTGTCTGCGAACGTTCGCATTTTTTGCCAGTGTTCGCGAACTGCGTTCGCGAACACCAAATCGGCAGTTCGCTAAGTCCCTAGTAATCAAGGTCACAGGCCGACTCAAACACACCAAGGTTGAAGTACAAAGCAGAATCCAAGAGAGAAGTCAATACACAGGCAAGGGTCTGGACGGGCAGTGGACTAGACAAGGTCAGGGACAGGCAGGGTCAGTAACAGATCAGGAACACAAGAAATAGCGCTCATGAACTAAGAAATAGACTTTTAACTTGGGCATTGAGTAACTGTCCAATGCCCCTTTAAATATTCAAACTTCAAGCCAAAGCGTGAGGAAGTCACGTGTCATAGTACGTAAACCCAGAAGCAAGCGGGCACGCTATAATGAAGAAGGAGCAGTGTGCTTCGAAGCGCAGAAGATTAGAACTTCTGCTGGTAAGGCTCCATTTGTATATGCTGTGTGGTTTTGGTCTCCTGTATACAAACAGAATATCATTGAATTAGAAAGTGTGGTGGGGTGGTGAGGACGTCTGCAGTTCTAATCTTCTGCGTGCCAACGAACACTGCTGCTTCATCATTATGGCGTGCCCGGTCGCTGGTTTGAGCTAAGCTGGTAATGAGTACAGAAAGTCTCAGTTAAGTTGGGGTTGTTTATGCTGGAGAAGGGGCACTTAAGAGGAGATATGATAACTATGTATAAGTAACTAAGGACACCATAAAATGAACTCTATTTACCAGTAGGTCCTTCCAGCAGACACAAGAGTTCTCCAATTAAAATAAAGGAAGTTCCATCTTAATATTCAAAAACAGTTTTTTTACTATGAGTTATTTTACAGACTGAAACACAACAGAGACTTCCTTTTTTTCAATTTCACTCACTGTCAGGTGCTACTTTTACCCTTCTCTCCTACTGCTGCAAAACCATGTTACTAAATATACAGTATATTCATGTTGGCTTACTAACAGGCTGGCAAAGCAACTAAAGCAAACAGACCTACACAAAAGCAGAAGTATTTTATTTATTAATTGTTATTTTAAAGAAAGGTTTGAATATTTAACTTCTGCCGTGTAATTTTTCAAAGTTTTTTTCTTTCTTAGGTATTATAGCAAAGTTTGGTTGCTATCATCCTAACAGCAACTTTGCCAGAAGATGCTTTACTTTGCAGTTAGATTTATCTCAGTTTGAGGTGGGTGGGGTTTGATAATACACCTGAACCTGCGCACATAACTGTATAAATAGAACCCCTGGGACTCCAGTGGAACTTGCTTGATGACTTGTACATTTTAACGTACATTAAGGAGTATTATAGACAGATAACAGGAGATCTTTTTTCCCTTAAAATGGATCACTGCACCATAGGGCACCTCTTTAGACTAAAGAAACAGAACTTTCAAATGAAGCAGCATAAGCGGTTCTTGACAGTGAGGACAGTGACTCAGTGAGGTTGTAGAATGCCCTGCTGGATGATGTTGTGATGGCTGATTCTATTTAAAACGTGCTTGAATGACTTCTTGGACAAGCATAATATTCAATGTATGGATGTCAGTCTAAGTATGTGTATGAATGTGCCCTGGGTATAATTTGGAGGGGTTGAACTTGATGGAATTTGGTTTTTTTCAACTCAAATTAACAGATATCAGAAGTAGCAGACATCCTTTTCAGAACAGTACCTTTCTCATCCATGAACAATGGCCCATGTCTGAGTGGACTAAATTATTTCTAAAATGCATGCTTCTCATAATGACATGTTCTACCCCAAATGTCATCTACACTTAAGGCGAAATAGTGCAAAATACATCTGTATAGAAAATACTTCAACAACAAGAAAAGATCATGTTAATAATCTATTAGTTTGTATCATGCTTTGAATATTCTTCCTGTTGCACAGCGTGTTATATACACGTAGTTATGAGGCACATAACCATACAGGGACAACCAGCAGTCTATACAGTACGTCCCTGTAGCTCATACAACATCCTACTGAATGCACTGAATTCTTGATTTTTCACTTTTTCCCTATAATATATGTTACTTTGAAGATGACATTGGTTTGGTGTCAACAGTTACTGCTGAATAGGGATGTAGCGAACCGCCGAGTATGTGTTCGCGAACGCCGTTCGCGAACACCGGCAAAAAATGCGAACAGTTCGCAAACAGTTTGCGAACTTCGAACATCCAAAAATCGTTCGATTCGAACGATCGAAGGATTTTAATCGTTCAATCGAAGGATTTTCGTTCGAATCGAACGATCGAAGCCATTCGATCAAATGATTTCATTCAATCCAATGGCTTCGATCGTTCGATTCGAACGAAAATCCTTCGATTTTAGCGGTCGAAGGAATCGAATGGTCGAATGGTCGAATGATTTTTGACGCGAACGCCTATTGGCGAACGTCGCGCGACGTTTGCGAACTTGCGGCGGACGCGAACAGTCGAAGTTCGCGCGAACTAGTTCGCCGGCGAACAGTTCGCTACATCCCTACTGCTGAAAGCATGATAACAAAACTACATAGCCCATAATGCCAGTTCTTTTTACATTACACACAGATACAATACAAGGCTTATTCTGCAGAGCGCTTCTTTGCAGTCATCAAATTTGAGGACATGGTTAATGGAACAAATGAAGTCATATTCAAAACATCAGCAGCTCTTGCGTAACTCTTTATTTCTGAGTTTGGTAAGCTGCACATGTTTAATTGTTTAGAGTTAGTTTATATGGTTTGAATACACAGTATATTTGGAGAATGAATGTGCAATCCTAGAATCACCAGCTGTTTGTGGACAGCTAAAATCTAAAAACAAAAGCTGAATGCAAACCATGTACAAAATAAGGTTTCAATTGAAGTTTCTCAACCCTTTACATTGCTATGATTTCAAAATGTATTTGCACATTGAAAATGCACTTAACTGTAGTAAAAATGTAATCCTAATGCCCATGCAGGCTACAACACAAAAGGCAATGTCTCCTATTGAACCATTGACTTCTTCAATTTATAGTGAAAAGCCTTTCTATTCATGACTAAAGGCAGCCATACACTGGGTGGTATATAGTCACCATGTTCACTTACCTTATAGTGATCTTAAAGGGGACCTGTAATGTAATAAATCTAAAGTCTTTTCTATTGTGTGTGTTCAACAATATAAACTTTAGTTACAATGTAGAAATACAATGCATACAGTTTTAAGGTATAAGCAAAACATAACCCAAAGAGTGCTATCCATTAGAACCACGACAAAAGAGGACATAAAATTGATCACTAGATTTATAAAATAAAAAAAAAGGAAAGGAGGGAAAATTAATTTTCAGAGGCCAAATAGATGATGGATGATAATCTTACTGAGCCATGTGGCATCAACAAGTCGATACAGGGTCAGCCTGGACTGGCAGAATGCTGGGAAAAAAACCTGGTGGTGCCTGCTGACCCAGGTTCTCTCCCCGCTAGTACCTGTGAGCACTGCCATCCCCAATTTGTCAGAAGGTGCAGGCTGCATGCATGTGTGTGCAGAGGGTGTGGCATTGAGGATACTGCTGAGGATCTTGTGGTGTGGGGGGCACCTGTGTCTGACACTGAGCCTAGAATTGGCTTGGGCACCTCACTAGACCCCAGTAAATTACAGATTATGTCAGCACAATGACAAGGCCCTCTGACATCAAAGACAATGCCTGTTAGGTCCTCAAGCTTGACGTTAGAGTGTTAGATACTGATCTAACTTTGCCTTGTATGCTGCCTACCCTGACCATTGCCTGCCTTGAACTTTCAGTCTGTTACCCCTGTTACTGCCTGTCAGTTTTACTTGTTATATCCTGTGTCTTTAAGAACCATCTGTACCTTCCTTCCTTATTAACGTCCTTTGCGATTAATAAATTGTGTATCCTATTTTTAAGCACCCATCCTGCCTGTGTCCCAGTTCCAGTGTCGGACTGACCCACCGGAATACCAGGAAAACTCCCAGTGGGCCCAGGTGTATGTGGGCCTCTTGCTTCTGACCATGTAGCTTATCATTCCCCATTTATTTATGAGAAGAAAAGGCTTAATAATGGACAAATAGAGTATATTATGTAGAGACTAGGAGAATAAAGAGATTGAGTGAGGAGAGGAGGTATTATAGTTTGGAAAGTGGGACCTCGGCCTAAGGTCTCTGGTGGGCCCCTTGGCATCCCAGTCCAACACTGCCCAGTTCCATTTTCTTTCTTGGTCCAAACATCAACTTTTAAGGGCCAGTGGCCCATGACAATACAAACATACCTTTTATCTGGACAGTACCAAATAGGATTGCACTAATCTCAAAGTTCTGTTAGGAATTTAGCCAAACCCCAACATTTTTTTGCAGGATTTAGATTAGTCTTAATTCAAACTGAACCTTAAAGCCGTATAGTCATGTGAAAGCTTTTTTTTTTTTTTTTTAGACTGGCCGCTGTGTGAAAAACTATAATATATAATAATATTACATATATCACATATATTTGTCAGAACAATGTCTATAGGTTTTATGATACCTATTGGGTTAACTGCATTACAACATCTGGTATCCCAAAGATTTAAATAATTAAATAGCCTTTGAAACAGCAGATATTATGTCAGTTGTTAGATAACAGCTTGGCACAAGAAAGGAAGAAAGCTTCGCCAACTGACTCCCTCCTTTGATTATCAGAGACAGCAGATTCTGAGTGAATAGCAAAAATACAAATGGTGGAATCCAGACACCTAAAGAAATGTGCAGAGATAAAAGTGTCTGCTACTAATGAGCAACACAGCTTGGGCAGTTTAGTTATGGTACCAGCACTAGACAGAGATCCGATTTAATTCCTTCATTTTATCTAGTAGATATCACTGTTTGGAATCAGCTAAATTCTTGTTCTCCTAGTACGTTATGTAATAAAAAGAGCAAGTCTGAAAATAGTTCATGTTTCATATATGCCAATCATAAATGCTTTCCAAAAAAGGCTGAAACCCCATGATATATAGCAGAGTTGCTAGAGTGGTGATTTACTGGCATGCAGCAGTACTGGGTACAGAGGTCGGGTGAATATGTTGGTGCTCGTCAGACAATAAGTCAATTTCAAATGTTAATTATATATTTTGTTTGATATGCACATTTCTTTGAATCTGTTAAGTAAGAGGTAAGGGGTCTATTACTAAGGCCAAAGGCAGAAGTGCAAGAGAACAAAAGCAAAGGCATGTCTGCCCACTGTTTGTCTGCATTCTGCAAATTAAAAATGTGGTGCTTGGTGCAGTTTTGGCAGACCCAGACCAGCCCTGTCCTTACCACCTGCCATAGGGCAGGTCTCCATCAGCAGCGTAACAAGAGAGTGCCACCCCCCCACCAAAGAAATATTTGTAGGAGCCTGGTTCCATAACATGTCCTGCCTGCAACCCCTACTCCAACATTGCATGCTCTCTCAGGGTTGTACTGGTCAATTTAAAGCCACTCTTCTTCTTTTTTAAGGCTATAGAGGAAGCTGACTAGTGATAGGCAAATTTATTCGCCAGGTGTGCATTTGCTGCAAATTTATGCGTTTCGCCACCGGTGAATAAATTTGCCACAAACATTTGCCAGGGAAAACATATTTTTGACGACAGCGCCGACTTAAATGCACCTCAAATTGTCGCCTGTGTCAACTTTGATGCCTGCGAATGGACGCCTGCATCAAAAATTTGAGTTTCGCAAATTTTTCACAGTTTTGATAATTTTGCTGGAAATTCTGGAATTTTTCTGCGAAACGGGACACTAAAGCTGACCCCTGGGTCTGGTTCTGGAACCCACAATCTGACCCTCCTATTTCCAACTCCCCCCCCCTAAGTGATTGCTGGTTCTGCTTCCTCTATAGTCCAATTTATGAGATGGGGGAGGATCTACATACATCCACCCCTTACAAATATGTCTGCCACCACTCCCTAACTTGAATGTCTATATGATTCATCTCCCCTTATTAATACAGTAATACTGAACACAGCTTCAAAATGCAGCAATTCATTTAGACTAAAAGGATGCAAAGTGCAAAAAAATGATCTTGCCCTTTTGTGTACTTTGCACCCTGCCTTCCATTTTGTAAATGACTTCTTATCTTAGCTTAGACAGCCATTAGAATTCTTTGATTATTGACCCACCATATAAAAGTCTTTCAGTTGAGGCTGAGGTAAAGGCAAGGCAGGTCCAGGAATCAGATGAATATGTGTTTAAAATCTTTCCTATTATTTTTAAATACATTTTTGACCCACATATAGTTGTCAGAGTCGTGAGAGTATCTACTAGATTAGCACCTTGACAACTCTGATATTTATTGGAATAGTTTAAATTCTTTCCAAAACATGTGGGTATGAAACTAAGAAATGAAAGGTTCTATGCAACTAACCAAGCAGCTCACAAAGTATTTGCATATAAAAATAGAACTGAAACTAAAGATTAACTATAGAGATTATTTAGCATTAAGCACCTTTGCACTAGGCAGTTAGGGTTACATAAAGCAAAATAAATGCCTGCAAGCACAGGGCAGTCACATCTGAACAACGTCATAAAGTAGACATCATTTTCATAAGGTGTAAAGTCTCTGTGTTTATCTTACGATCAAATTGCCATTACGAAATATACAAGCAGCCTATCAGTGATTTGTTTTTTTTTCAACCAGCTGCAGGTAGAACACATCTGATTGGATTCCATGGGTTATTGCCCAATGTGCGAATGCTGGGGTCAGTTAAGCTCAGTACTGATACATTTTAAAGCTGTGCATTTTAAAGCACAGCTTGAAAGGGAACCCTGGGTTTAGCACCCACTCCACAGAAGATAAAGACAGGACTCCTTTGCATAGCAAAGGCACAAGTGCCTGGAGAATGAGCATGAAACAGAACATTTATCAGATTTTGGTACATCAGCCCCTTGTGTCTTCAAATAGAACATAAAAGACAAAGGCTAAATCTGCTGCTTAAAGTATAGTTTTACAATTTCACACCCTTGAATGAAATGGTTAAACATGGTCCAAAGGAATTTCAAAGCCTAAAATGTTCATATTTTATCATGCTGGAAAATAACTCAGCTTTGCGTTTTCTTTCTGAATATGCTACAATCAAACATAAAGGACATTTATTCCAGAATGCAACATCTATGATTCATTATTTCTGTTGGGCCCCAATAATGAATTTAATAATAAAGCACTAAGCAATTTATTGAAGTAGTCCCCAATTTTCTTTAAAATCCCTTTTTTCTGAACTGAACTGCAATTTTTATAGTTCATTCCAAGGCACATTTACAGTTTATAAATATAAGTCTCTGCTCAGTTTGATATACATAAAAAAAGAATAGGGCTTATTTATGAACCCCACTGCAAAGCACAAAATTGCATGCAAAATTGCAAGACCTCAAATTGTGCATAAGTTGCAGTTCTTGCTATTTTGCAGATGCATTCTATCACACACAGGTGGGGAACACTACACTGTGGGTAAAAACATACCTATTTGCATGTGTCTTTGTGTCTACTGCTTTGCACTTTGTAAACCGCCCTAATATATATCAAGGCACAGTAGATACAGGTATGGGATCCATTATCCAGAAACCTGTTATCCAGAAAGCTCTGAATTATGGAAAGGGCGTCTCCAAATAATTACATTTTTATTTTAAAAAGGATTTCCTTTTTCTCTGTAGTAATGAAACGGTACTTGTACTTGATTCCAACTAAGATATAATGTATGCTAATTTGATGCAAAACAATCCTATTGGGTTCATTTAAAGGACAAGGAAAGGCAAAAAAATAAAATCCCATTTTTACTTTCTTTAATGAAAAAGAAACCTATCTCCAAAATACTTTAATTAAAAAATGTGTACCATTTTTATAAGAAACCTGACTGTATGCAGTGAAATTCTCCCTTCATTTATTGCTGTGGATAGGAATTGTCAGACGGTCCCTAACTGCTGAGCAGGGAAACAATCATACTTATGAACAGCAGGGGGAGCCCCCGCCGTACTTCCCAGCCATGCAGAACTCAAGCAGCTTTGTTTATGACGATCCCTAAGCAGCCCAGACCACACTGAGCATGTGCACAGTCTTAGTCTTGCAAAGATGTTTAACAAAGTTACAAGATGACAACCCCCTGTAGCCAACTTTGAAAGCAAAAATCATTTGTTTAATTAGGCTTTGTGGTGCAGTAAGTTCATGCTTATGTTTAGTATACAAAATACAGCATTTCTAGCCTTATTCTATGTTAGACTTTCCTTGTCCTTTAATTTTAAGATTGTTTTAATAGTCAAGGTATTGAGATCCAAATTACAGAAAGATCCCTCATCTGGAGAATAGGGATGTAGCGAACTGTTCGCCGGCGAACTAGTTCGCGCGAACTTCGACTGTTCGCGTCCGCCGAATGTTCGCGAACGTCGCGCGACGTTCGCCAATTGGTGTTCGCGTTCGATTCGAAGTAAAATTTCGTTCGACCATTCGACCATTCGACCGTTCGATCGCTAAAATCGAACGATTTCCATTCGTTCGAACGATTATAAGCATTCGATTGAATTAAAATCATTCGATCGAATAGCTTCGATCGTTCGATTCGAACGAAAATCCTTCGATCGTACGAATAAAATCCTTCGATCGTTCGATCGAACGATTTTATCGAGCGTTCGAAGTTTGCGAACTGTTCGCGAACTGTTCGCTTTTTTGCCGGTGTTCGCGAACGGCGTTCGCGAACACATTAACGGCAGTTCGCTACATCCCTACTGGAGAACCCCAGGTCCCGCGCATTCTGCATAACAGGTCACATCCCTGTATTTATTGTTATTTTTATAAAATAATGCTGTACTAAGGGGCATATTTATTATGTTGTGTAAAACTAAATTTGCTGACAAAATGGTGTAAAAATATGTGAACACAAACTTGACAGCGTTATTTTACATTGCTTCCGGCGGAAGTCACTCTATGAAAAAATGCATAAAAATTTTACGCCGTTTTTCCACAGCGAAGCATGTGATATTTGGTGTATTATTCCAGTGTTTTTTGCATAGCAAAATAAATATGCCTATTGGGCGTTATTGTGGGTGAATCCAGCCAAGGAGTCCATATTTTTTCGAATTTCTGTGGGCATCCTCTGGCAATATAAGTTAATTTGTAAAGTTCCAGCTGGGAGTTTATGAGTTTAATCCATTTTTTAAGCGTAGGAGGTGTTGGTCCCATCCAGTGTAAGGTTATCGTTTCCTAGCGTAGAACAAGAGTGCTCTCATCAATAATCTGGGTGGGTTCTAGGTACCAGAGTGTCTGTTACTCTCTGACAGGTAGTCAGGTTCAATACTTGCGGTACGATAAATTAGTCGGCTAGAAATTGCATTACTTTTTTCCAAAATTTCTGTATATCTGGACAATACCATAAAAGATTTATGAAATCTGCATCTGGTGAATTGCAGCGAGGGAATCTGGAATGCTCTATGCGACCCATAAATTGTAGTTTTTTTGGTGTCAAGTACATTTGGTGTACAATTTTAAATTGAATGAGCCTGTCTCTAAAGCTCCCCATAGACGCGACGATTCTTCTTGCCGAACGACCGATTTTAGGGAAGCCCGACCAATCCTTCGAAATTATCGTGCGGTTAGTGGTATTCGAACGATCCCACATCTTATGATTTTTCGTCCGACATCTGTCGGGAAATTGATCGGCCAGGTCAAAAAATCTTTGTCGGTCCCAGTGCAATGTATCTATGTTTGCAGGGCCAAGCAGGCAGCTCCCCTTTGTTTTCCTGGCAAATTGGTCTTTTTAGTTGATGGTAAATTCGTACGATCGTACGATCGTTCTGAGAAGATCGTGGTCTCACGATCAGGATCTGATCTTTTAAAAATCTCAACATCTATGGCCAGCTTTATGCTGATAAGAGTGAGATAGAGGCTGTCCTCCATCTATTCCCAATCATCAAGTTCTAAGCGACCTCCAAAACCTTCCCATTTAAGTTTTACCCTGGGTCTAGGGTCGTATTTTGAGATGCAAGATATGTGTATGTTTTATTAGATACGTAAAAGGATCACAGGAACTCAGGAATTTAGTTAGCAATTTTATTAATGCAGTAGAAAATTGCACGATAATTATGAATACATCATGCCATAGCCGCCGAGAATTCTTGTTCCTTTTGGAATCTGGCCTCAGACGATAATGGTTCACAAAAATATAAAAAAGCAAAAGCATATGATGTCTGTACGCTTCTACAGTACGTAGAAGGATCACAGGAACTCAGGAATTTAGAAATTTTATTAATGCAGTGCAAAGTTTCGGGGCACGCCCCTTTGTCAAGCATAGTGTGGACGTAGTGCAGACATCATTTAAGCATTAGCATACAATTAACAATGTGATAAAAAAGTATAAAAGTTCATATAAATCATTACATACAATTCATTTTCAGACACAAGTCCCAGTGGCGCCTTATTCACAAATCCATTGTAGTAAGCTAGTGCAATGTGAGGAAAAAGATACTTTGACTGTGAACACACAGTAACCTAAAACAAGATAAAAACCACAAAAATGGCGACAACTTCAATATTATTAAAAAAAAAGTATCAACCACTTGTAGATAAAAACCCGAACAGATAAGGAAAAGAAACATTACCTGTCCCTGGAGGGTAATCAAGCAAAGCGTGTTATCTGAAAGAAAGAGGAGTTGAAGTTAGCAATTGCTAAAAAGGGTGAATTATATAAAGGGAGCTGAAAGCAGAACAAAAGTTAAATGCTTCAAAGATCCAAATCATTATAAAAAACAGGACATATTTAATTCCTCGTTAAGGCCCCTAGGGGACCTAGTTTGCAACTGCCAAATCCAATAGCATTCCTTCTGTGAGAGAACCCTTTTTAGATCCTGTCCCTGTTTACTAGGTATTCTTTCTAAGATCTGCCAGCGGAGTTGCGCCACCCTATGCTTGTGTGTAAAAAAATGTTTAGCTACCAAGGTTTCACATTTTATTTTCACCAATTCCTTCTCCTTTTCATTTTTTACCCCTTTCAGCTGTACTGGGTTCATGGACACTGCCGGTGGTTGGTAATTCCTTATTGCCGACTTGTGCTCATACAACCTGATTTTAATAGGTCTGGTTGTTTGGCCAACATAGGCCAGACCGCACGGGCATTTTAGACAATAAATGACATTATTAGTGTCACAAGTGAAACAACCTTTAATGGGATATCTAGTGCCATGCAATGGATGTGTGACTTGATCTCCAGAAATTATCCCATTACAGTGCCCACAGTTCCTGCATGGAAAGGTACCATGCGATCTACTAGGAACAGCACTCCACTCTTGGCCCAGTGTCCTGGGCTTCACCAGGCCTCCAACATTCCGTGACCGTCCACGCCTGTAAGAAAAGAGTGGGGGAGTCTGGAACAAATGTCCAAAATTGGGGTCAGTACCCAACATCCCACAATACTTCAGAATGATCCTTTTATATGCCAGGGAGTTAGAATCAAAGGAAGAAATAAAGGGTATTCGTGCAGACTCACTAGATTTAGAGCCCCTTTTATTCAACAATTGTTGCCTAGGAATGGATCTAACCTCCTGCCTATGACCCTCTAGGCTACTTGCATTATATCCTTTAGCCAAAAATGTGTCTACCATCTGTACAGAGGCCTCATCGTATAGATCATCAGTGGATGCTATGCGTCTGACCCGCAACAACTGACTACAGGGCAATCCCTTAAACAAACCAGGTGGATGGAAAGAAGTGTTTTATTAGATACCAAATTTAGATGGAAGTTCTGTAGCGAGTATAATGTATAAAAATAGTATTGTTTTGCCTTTGAACTGGAGATATTATTTTATGTGCTTATTTTGTAAGAAATGAAATGTTTTACCATAAAATAGAAAAAAAATAGTGCTACAGCTAGACATGGCGGATCATTGTCATTAAAGGGGGGTCACCTTTAAAAAAAATTTAGTACGATGTAGAGAGACAATTTGCATTAGGCTTTCATTTCTTATTATGTGTTGTTTTTCCGGTATTAAATAAGCTCTTTAAGGTGGACATTGACGTTAAGATTTTTCTCTCTGCAATGAATAATTTTAGTGTGATCCAGCAAATCCGTCTAATTATTGGGAGGTTAGTGGACATAGAACGATCATACATCTAATGAATTTTTGTCCAACCTCAGTCTGAAAATCGATCGGTTAGGTTAGAAAATGTTCATTGTTCACAGTGAAATGTATCCATTGTCCAATTGTTTGCAGGGCCAAGCAGGCAGCTACCTACAGTTTTCACAGCTTCAACTAGACAATATCACTTGAAATGGTCTTTTTAGTTGATGGACAAATCATACATTTAAACAATCATTTCAGGATAAGCTTGGTCTTACAATAAAGAAAAGATCTTTTAAAAACTGTAACATCTATGGCCACCTTAATTCAGCAGCTCTCCGGTTTGCAATTCCAGCAATCTGGTTGCTAGGGTCCAAATTACCCTAATTATCCAAATTATCATGCATTGATTTGAATGAAAGACTGGAATATGAATAAGGCCTATATAGAAAGAGGAGTAAGAAAAATAGCAATAAATTTGAAGTCTTACAAGGCATTTGTTTTTAGATGGAGTCATCTGAAAGAGTGAGAAGATGAAGGCAAATACATTAAAAACAATAACAAAAGAAAAACTGAAGGTCAACTGAAAAGTTAATTAGAATGAGGCATTCTATAACTTACTAAAAGTTACCTAAAAGGTGAACCACCCCTTTAATGCAACACCAAATGGCCCAATGTCACCGGTGTTCGTGGTCAGTTTGTAAGGGAACTTTGCCACTGGTTACTCTGCCTCTGCTACTCCTTCCTACTATTTGTAAGCCTTTTTCAACTATGTTAAAACATGTGTTTTCTTTTTGCAAAATGTCTATTTTATTTGTGATAAAAGTGCAGCTCGCTTGCTCCAAATTAGATGAAGGATTCCCATGAAGCCGTTTATGAAACTGATGTCATTATTCTCATGTTGATGATGCCATAAATCTCAAGTGTAAAGATGTCACTTAATATTATCTGTCTTGTCTTTTTATTGGTAATCAGTTTGTTCAGACTGATATTATTTTTAAAGCCATTGCTGAGAAAATAAAATAAATAAAAAATAATGGCATCTAATGTTATGCACTTTTCCTTTCAATGTATCTATCATCTGTTTGGATGTACAAAGAAGCCTACTGATAAGTGGATTTTCATCCTGCCTGACTTCTTTATACAGAGAAATATCTCAATATCTTTGTTTTGATACACAAGTTCCACGATCCCAGTAACTGGTCATCTAAGAAACTGATTAACAACTAAGTCTGTACTTGTGTTGTTATGAAAACACAATGTTACGGATTGTATAATCTCTGCTAACAGTTTGCCTTTACTCTGAGAAATGACCTCACCAGAGGATTTAAGCATTTCAGTAGAAAACACTGCTTATATTATTCATTGCTGCCTGAGTTACAGTAACTAACTAATTGGTAAAAACAAATGCTATTTCAAAACTAGATGATTGAGCAGAGCTGCACAAACCCATATACACACTCACATGTGCATCCAGACTCATATAGAGAAATCTGTTCTAGAATTTCACCATGCAATTTGTTTCACCGTGAGGGAAAATTTGAAAAAAATGCCCCATTGACTTTAAGAGCATGAAAAAAAGCTTGAGAAAGCAGCCCTTTGACTGCAACAAGTGCAAGAAAAAAGGCATTCAATGCTTTTGGAGTGAGAAAATTACTTGTGAAAAGACTCCCGTTGACCTCCATGCAAAAAAATACCCATTGCCAATGTATTTGGCACAAGAAAAAGCTCAGTGAACGCCCGTTAACTTCAATGCATTTGGCTAAGTTTCGGCTAAATTTCCGTTTGTTTGTTTTTTTTTCTGCAGCCTCGCAAAATTTTCAGTGAAGCAAAATGTGGCAGTTTCCCTTATCCCTAGCCGTAATACTGTATCTTGCCTTTATTACTGATACTTCCCTGGCAAAGGGTATACAAATAAATGCAGCTGAAGATTGTCCAAGGGGTATTAAGGGGTCCATAACTTGAATGTTCCTTTGCCTGCTGGCCACCTGGCAGTTGCTATGCTGCAGTAGAGGCTAGGCAAGGGGGCTACTAAACAGCAGATCCTGCCATATGGGGTTCTTTTCCCCAGGATCCCACCCCCAATGACCGTGGGGTTTGCTGTATGGGAGTGAAGCCACTGTGAATTGTATGGTCTTTCCACGATGGGAGCCATATGCTAGTTCTAAAATTTATGTACAATATTAACTTTCTTCCTGCACTGCAACAGGGCATGGGCAATGCCACTCTCTTATAATGGCTCATTTATAGACACTGGGTAAATTAGCACCAGGGCAGTAACCCATAGCAACCATACAGTGATTCGATTTTTCAGCCAGCTGCAGTTAGAACAATAAGAGCACATTTGATTGGTCAAAAATTGCCCAGAGCAGATAAATGAGCTTAAATGAACTCTCAGAGTTGTATATGACCCCTATGAGTTTGACTTAAAAGGAAAAGATAAACACCCATTTTGACATGAGCTCATTAAGTTGGGCTTATATAAAAACAAAAGTACTTAAACATTATCTGATCTGAAATAGAGATTTTTTTTTTTTTACACAGACTTACTGGACTCCTCAGACTGAGAAGAAACCATAATAGTGTACCCTTCTTTATCTTGATCCATATTGAAGTGATGGATTTTAGTACTTGAAGAGCAGAGGGACTATATGTAAAGTGAAATGGAGGGTTAATAAACAGTGGTGTGCAAATTTGTCCCGTTTCACTTCGCCAATAAATTCACAAATTTCCAGTGAAATTCGCAAAACAGCAAAAAATGGCGAAACGCCACTGGTGTCTCATTTTGATCGCCGGTATCCGTTTATTGGACGCCAGACTCCGTTTTTTCGGCTGTTTTGTGAATTTATTCGAAACGCGGGAATTCGCTGTGAATTCGTGCCTGGCGAATAAATTCGCCCATCACTATTAATATAACAAATATTACTGAAATATGGAATTTATAACATCAGTTTAATTGGAGAGGTCTATGATACATCTTGCTCCAGAAAAGAGTTGTGTTTTCATTTCCTCCTTAATATTGGATCCTATAAAAAGACTGCATCTCCTAACTTTACGTGTCCATGGAAGCCATGCTTATTTACATGTGAAATCAAACTGAATCTGAATAAATGTAAACAGAGGAAGGAGTTTGCCTTTATTCTTTGTATGTATTTATTGACAATAACTCATATTTAATGCTTTGTGTCGATTGTTATCCAACTGGTCTGTGGCACAGAGAGCACATCTTACAGCCAGGGATAAAGGACTGTTTTCTACACAGACGAAAAATAAATGTGACAGCAGACCTCGTAACTATACCAGCCAATCTGATAAAAACAGACAAATAACAAGACAAATATGTAATCTTGTAAATTTCAGTAAAATCCAGATTGAACGTGATTCTGTTTGGAGTTTATATGGGAAGGAAACATGGACAGAATAGAGAACACAATGTTTTATTCAGCCATTAAATTAATTAAATTAATTTCTTATCACTTTCAGTCCACATTTTAACCAATGTGTTCCCAAAGGCTATTGCCATGTAGCTACGACTAGGAGTTGTGTACAAATGGAATTATTTTTTGCAGGAGTGTAGTCTAAAAGAAACAATGAACCTCATTCTAGCCAGCTACTGTACATTGTATAGGTAGAATATATTCTTCTGTCCTTTAAATATTAAATGATAATAATAAACAGGGCCAGGCCAAGGTATTCTGGCACCGTAGGCAAAGGCTTCACTCAAGCCTCCTGTGTCCTGCATAACCATTTCCCACCTTACATTATATGGTTTAATTTTTTAAAAAATAAATATTACAACACACAACATATGTGATATTAACAAACAAAAATAAGATACACTAAAAATGTCAGAAAAACCAAGCACTTTTTAAGTAGGATCATTTTATACTCTTAAACAGTTTTCAAGTAAACAAATTGCAAATAAAGGGTTTAGCTAACACCAATGCTGGAATATTCACAGCATTTTACTATTAACACAACTCCTATGAAAAAAGTGCAATTTGTATCTAAGTTAGATGTACTTGTACCAGCAGACACCATATTGTCCATGTGTACCTGTGCCAGCAGCCATGATATTTCCTCAAATCCATCAAATTTCCCCAACTATACCTGTGTCAGCAGCAGCCAATCCCTTATAATGTCACTAAGCCCATAATGTGAACCTGTGCCAGCAACCAGTCAGAAATATTGCCCCCAATCTGTACCAGCAGTTAACTATAAATATTATCCCTAATATGTACCTGTGCCAGCGCAGGAAGTGTTGGAAAATATGTCCAGGTATTCTCCTGTGTCTTTGGCATGAGCCACATCAAAACGATTGCTCTCTCTGCCTACTTGCCATTTGACTAAGCAGTATGAGCGTGCCATCGACCACAGTGACACAGAGAGCGCTCTGGAGTATACGACGTGTGCTAGAGGGGGTTGGGGAGGCAGCACATTAAAGGCCAAGCTAACAAAAAAAAACATTTATAAAATTCCCCCTTAGAAGTGCGCCTCCCCAATGATTGCATCCTAGGAAGACACATATTCTCCCTACCCCCTAGTTCCGGCCCTGATGATATGATATGAATTTCACCATAAGCGTAAAAAGGATACTTTCTCAATCTCATTTGCAATAATGCTGATAAAATGACATGAGCCAAGAATAGAAGGCAATAAATGGAATAGGCATATGCAGGGTGTATTGCCTCACTTGCTAAAAAGTCATCCAACTCCTTCCTGAAGCTATCTAATGTATCAGCCTGTACAACTGATTCAGGGAGAGAATTCTACATCTTCACAGCTATTAATGTAAAAACCCCGAATATTTCAATGGAACCTCCTTCCTTCCAATCAAAATGGGTGCCCACTTGTTAGTTGGAAGGACCTACTGGTAAATAAAGCATTAGAGAGATTATTATATGATCTCCTTATATACATAGCTATCATATCACCCCCAATGTACCTCTTCTCCAGCGTGAACAACTCCAATTTGGCCAGTCTTTCCTCATAGCTGAGATTTTCCATAACTTCTACCAGCTTAGTTGCTTTTCTCTGACCCTCTAGAATTTAATAATGTCCTGTTTGAGAAGTGGAGACCAAAATGTTTGCCTGTTGTTTTAATTAAGAAATGTTTATGGTTTTCGTGTTATATGGTGTGGTGTTAGTTCTGGCACAAAACAAGCAGGCCTGGATTTGTGAAAAGGTCACAAAGGCTCAGCCTAGGGTAGCAGAATTTTAGGAGGGGCGGCATGCCACCCAACCACACCCCCATTGGTTCAGAAGAACTGGGGATTTGCAGTAGATACAATATATTTTAAAATTTCCTTTGCACCAAACCCCAGTACTCCAGATTCGATGCTGAAAATTTGCTCCTGATTTGCTCCTGTGCACAAAGGAAAGGGAGGGGATGGGGGGCAGGCCCGGACTGGCAATCTGTGGGTTCTGGTAAATGTCAGAGGGGCTGCTGTGTGGTTCAATAGAAAGATACCATATAGTGGGCTGGTAGGGGGCTGTTTGGGCTGGTGGGGTGCTGTTTGGGCCTCTGTGTTTTTGGAATGGCAGGGCTCATCTTGACTCCCAGTCTAGGCCTGATGGGAGGAATGAATGGCCATGGGGCACCTGTTATGTAAATTTTCAAGATTTATTATACCGCAAGGCTACAAATCCAAAAATACTCTATCTCAAACCTGCCGAGGTCATGTAGAAGTCACTGGCAGATGTCCCTTTTACAATTAGTAAATAATTGATGGTTTTCAGGCAATAATTTGAAAAATGCAGAGTTTTCGGACGTCAAATTAAAAAAATGTAATACAATTGAACTTTTTCATGATTTCATTGAGTTTATTGAGTCTTTTTGAGTTATTTTATTGATAAATAAGGCAAAATTGTGGATGGGAGTTTGGTCTTACTTGTTTTACCAGAATAATGAGAACATTTGAAGGTTTAGTAAATAACCCCCTGAGTGTCTTAGTAAAGCCAATTATCACTATTGTTTATTTTGTAGCCGTGACAAGTAGCTGCGACTGGTAGCAATTTGTGGCTTCACCCTTAAGCCACCCTGTTAGGTATCTGATTCTTGTCTTCCAGGGATAAAGAAAAGAAAGAATAGAATCACTAGGAAAACCCATATGTTATTTAACTACAAAAATCAATTCAACACCCCTCTATTATTTTAGATGAACAGCACAGTAGCCAGGAGGGATAGCAATGCTGCCTTGGGTACTGGATTTGTGGCTGGTCTGGGGCTATGGATGTGTTGGGGGAGGGTGGATGTGTGCAGCCCCTAAGTACAGCGGCCCCAGTGATTCCAGACCCCCTCCCCCAATATAACACTGTTTGATAGGCAGCACAATATCTGTATTACATTGAAACTTGATGAAGTGAAGCCTAATGCACATATCTCGTGCCCTGTCCCTGGAATGGGCTCCAAAAGGACTTGGTTTCTGCACTATATTCTTATAAAAGACTAAAAGACAGTAACTCAACTCAAAGGAAAAGTAATACAAAACAAACAGAAACTTTTAGCAGCACGTTTTGTTACAGCCACGTGCCAGCGTATTAAGATTAGCGGTCATTTTCTGCACGAATCATATAAAAGAAAAATTACAGTCAACCAGCCTCTTCAACACCTTCACCTTCCAACACAAAAGCTGCAAAAAAGAAAACACACTAATTGGCTAGCAGTGCACATATTTCCATAGAAGATAGCTTTAAATGTACTTTAACCCTGTTTTGTACATAGCAATTAGATGACAGGCACAAAATGAAATGGTTTGTTTTCTCTTAGACCGATAAAGAAACTTTCAGAGCAGCATGAGTTCTAATATTCTGCCTCATTAATCACTCATCAGTCACAGTCTCACATTTTGCTACTAAACAATATATTTCTGCTCCAAACAAATGCATGCATTAAGCAAATGCATGCCATATAAGTAGGCTAAATGCTCCCTGATTATTTAAGCACTTGTACAGTTTCTTTTATATTCTGGATTCAATAGAAAAATCCTATTCTTGCACAACTTTACTGGTTCATAATGTCTTATTAAATGAATAAGAACACAGAGTTTTACAGTGTGTTAAAAATGATTATAACTACTTGATTGGGCTAGTATTCCTGTTAGCTAAAAACTGCTCTGGCCCGGGGGTCCTACTGCAAGAGTGCCATGCTTGTAAGGGCCCCTTCTGAGCATTAAAGGCACAGTACACTAGTTTTTTTTAAAAAAATAAGAAAATTTTTAATTAACAGTTGACAAATATTACTCACAACATCGGTTGGTCAATCAGTTCCTTCAACAGTTGAACAGGTAATCCAATTTACCCCATAAGCATCTGGACCTGTGAACCCACCAAAGGCCTTTTAATTGCACAACCTACTGGTCAAGCAGTCCGTTGTACGTTCTACAACCCTCTACTTTGCCCAGCTAGGACTTTTACTTGTGCCACCTCCCTGCTTCAGCCAGCTTGACACAGCATAAGTATGTCCTCCGCGTAGGCATTTTCCGTCACCTTGGCCTGGGATGTCCACACTGTTCCTATTCTCACATTTTCTCCCTGACTATGGCTGAACCATGGCTACTAAGCCACTCTCTCCTCTTTGGGGTGCCAGCGACCCCTACTAACTAGCCCTGTCTGGCTAAGGCACTCAGGGGAATGTAATAAAAGTCTCAAAGAGCAAAACAATTTGCACCAATAAGACTAAAAATTCACATCTCGCAATGTAATATTGTTCCTTAAACTGTTATTGCATTGCGAATTTTAATTGCGCATTGCGAATTTTAATTGCGCACTCATAAGAAGTGCTTGAAGGTGTCGTAATCTATTGAAGCAAACATAACGACTTTTTCAGTAAGAAGTTTTATTACATTGACTGCGCATTGGCGCCTGTCGGAAGTGGTTGCTAAAGAGTTTCCGGGCTCGCAAAAGCTATAGTAAATTCGCACAAAGCAAAATTTGTTCGCGCAAAGGCATAACTTTTCGCATTGCAAATAGTTTTTCCGTTAGCAATTTTTATTACATTCCCCCGCTAGTGCCATACTTAATGGCCTGTCTATCTACACCTGCTGGAACTGAAGACCACACCTTGGGCAACACCCCTCCCTTTATACCCTTTCCACCTGTCTCTCTATTTCTCTCTAGTGGCCAAGGGGAATATTACACCCAAACTCTATGGTTCTACTGCCCCCTAGTAGAAGGTTTGCCAAATTATCACTAACTCAATAATACACCCATATTTCAAACTTGTCATTCAACACTACCATACGTTACAAAACATTCACCATATCGCATCTCAAGCTATTCCCATCAGTCATTACAGTTCACCCCCTTACATGCTGACAACTTCTTTTTCTTTATAAATGTTCTCTCCATTCCAATCTGGATGTGCATGCAGGTGAAAAGCTGAATTTAGAAGTAAAAAGCCAGCTTTCTATTTTACTGAGCATGTGCTCCTGGCCAAGGGCATTAAAAATAAGTGGAAGAGAATGATGACATAAAGTACCCAGGGCCAGAGCAGTTTTCAACTAACAGGAGCGCCCGCCTGAGTCTCAGGTAAGTGATTATAACTACTAGAGGGGGGGTCTAACATTTTGTTCACTCCTGCACAAGCAGATTTTTCAGTGAATGGCCACCTTAAAAGGGACCTGTCACCCAGACATAAAAAGCTGTATAATAAAAGTCCTTTTTTATTATACATTAAACCAAACATTATTTTTTTATACATGTTATAAACATGTTTAAAAATCTCAGCTGTCAATCATATATTGCCTTAGTCATAGAGGTGGTGTAGGCAATTACTTTCACTTTCCATTCTGCACTTCCACACTGTTCTTTCCACATCCCATCTCCCTGCCAGGAGCATGGCATCGTTTTGCTGCAAAATTGTGTATTTCACCATCTGTGCATTTTTTTGCAAAATTGCGGCAAAAATCCAGAAAAATGTTGCTGCAACAAAAAAAGTTGCCAAGACAAAACTGTGGCAGAGACAAAAAAGTCACTATAAGAAAAAACACCCATTGGCTTTAAGGCATTTGGTCAAAAAAAAATTGCCACAAGAAACACAGCCATTAACATTAATTGACTGCTCTGAATTAAACCTACAAGATTGCTGTAAATATTGTATTGGGTTTTAGAATAAAACACTTCATGGATGCATTTTATGTTCCCTAAAAAATAGCATTTGTAATATCCACTAACATACATGTAAACTGTATTGTACAATCGTTTTAAAATGCTACTGGCTTTATGTTTCTAAAGTGACAAGAGTAGGTGTGTCTTACTTGTGGACTGTAAAATACGCAGACTTTCCTATATGAATTGAATTACCGGTAAGCTTGGCACATGTTATAAAGTAAACCTGTATCTATACATGAAAGATTAGCATAATTATGCTAGCAATGGATCTGGAATGAATCCAGAAAGTTCTGGCAAAGTTTTATATAAATAGAATTAATACAAAGCTTACGGCCATAACTCAGACGTGAGAGGTGACATAATGGTTTTAAAGTAGATTATGATATCTGGAAGCTGTATATACAAATGGGGTATTAATAGGACCTATGGAATAAAGCTGTCTTTTAAAGGTGCGGGTTATTAGAAATTTTTCATTTTAAAAAATCTGCTCAAACCCCTCACTAATATATTTATTACCTTACGATATTAGGTATCATTTTCCTAGACCCCTGTCAGAAGAGCAAGAGCACTAAAAAGTGCTAATTTAAAGGCTATTTCTTTACCAGCATGCCATAACTTGTGCCCCTAAATCACAGGCAAATTAGGGGACAAGTAGGGGGTAAAAGGGACTCGTACATGCATATAGAAGTCATTATTTTATTTCATTTTTTGTATTACAGGTATAGGACCTTTAATCCAGAATGCTTGAGATCTGCGGCTTTCCAGATAATGGATCTTTCTGTAATTTGGATCTTCATGGATCTTGGATCTTCAAGTCTACTAGAACATCATGTAAACGTTAAATAAACCAAATAGTCTGGTGCTACTTCCAATAAAGATTAATTATATCTTGATTTAGGTAAAATACAGGGTACTGTTTTATTACTACAGAGAAAAAAATAAATCTTTTTTTTTTTTCTTTTTTAAAAATTGCATTATTTGGATAAAATTGAGTCTATGGGAGACAGGCTTTCCATAATTCTGAGCTTTCTGGATAATGGATTTCCGGATAATGGATCACATACCACTATTTATCTTTATGTTAAGAGGCTTTATCTTACCTTTAGTCTGTCTTTTAAACAACTACCTGGTTGCTACAGTATGTAGGCTATAGCAATCAGATAACTGTACCAATTCAAACTGGAGAGATGGGAAACAAGACCCTTTATCTATAAAACCACAGATCACAAGTATTGATGGGCAAATAAATTAGGCAGGCATGGATTTGCGGCAAATTTCCACGTTTTGGCACTGGTGAATGTTTTCACGAAACTACGATGTAAAATCGCTGATGAAAATCTGCCACATCTAAAAGAATTTGTCGCGCATTTTCATTGTCGTGAAAATTGGCGCGCACATAAAAATTGTCGCGCATCAAAATGATTCAGACGCCCATTAACTTTAATGCATTTGGACAAAAAAGTTGCGCGTATAAAAAATGACGATTGCGTCCATTGACTTCAATGCGTTTTGCAAATTATTCGCCATTTGAGAATTTTTTTTCGATGTTTCGTGAATTTTTAGACGAAACGAGACAGATTCGCCCATCGCTAATTCCAAGATTTGCAGATAAAATATCCATGAACATAAATATGTCCTGAGTTGAAGAAACCAATTCACATGTGTCTCTAGATGGCAGCAGCGCTGTGTCAGTGGCAACTAAGCTTCGCTCTTCTACAGACAGACAGAAATGTGATCTTTCCTACTATTTATATGGCTCCGGCTGTTATAGCTGTATAGCATCTGGAGGGGGTATTAACCAGGGAAAAAACCGTGGTGATTTAGAATGGAATGTTAGTGAGCAGCCAACAATGAAAATTGTTTCATTTAAAGGAACAGCGACCACTTATAATATTAAATCAGAAGAGTTTTAGCATAAATTAACATGCCATGCCTCTCCTATTCCACTAGGGATTCAGTTTTTGGGGGCATTGCATTTTCCTTCTAAAGGTTACCATACGCGGGCCGATTTAAAGTGACAAATCGGGTGCTTTAGACTGATTTGGCAGTTTATCTGCCCATGTATGCAGCCTTCTGACGGGCCTCCCTGGCTGGTATCTGGCCAAATATAGGTCCGTAACCCCTCAAAGGGCCCCTGCTGCAACATCACAACCCCCTACAGGGCCGCCACCACCCACCTCACCCTCCCTCCCAAGCAAGTGTAAAGTAAACCAACCTTCAGCGTGTCGGGAGATCAGCAGCCTACGGCACGGATTGGGTCTGGGCCAGTGTCGGACTGGCCCACCGGGATACCAGGAAAACTCCCGGTGGGCCAAGGTGTCAGTGGGCCCTCTAGCTTCTAAACATTTGGCCTATTTCATGGTCATTCCCTATTTTTATGAGAACAAAGAGGATAAATAGATGGATCAATAGATTATAATATGTAAAGAAAAGAGAATAGGAGAATAGAGGTTGAGTGAGGAGAGGAAGAAAAATAGTAGTGAGAGTGGGCCCCTGGTCTAAGGTCTTTGGGTGGGCCCCTGGTGTCCCAGTTTGACACTGTGTGGGGCCCCCATGGTAACAGTCCCAGTGGGCCCAGGAACCCCAGTTCGACACTGGTCTGGGCTGGAGGTGCCCACCAGGTTTTTTCCCCAGTCTGACCCTGTCTCATACGCTTTTCTCCTTTTACATATTTTTACATTATCTGTATGCTTATTAATAATAACGTCATGCTAAATCTTCCCCCTAGTCTCCTTATGTTTACAACAAAGGTCACTATAACAATGCAGGTCCTGTACAATGTCAATGTCCATGTGATACGTTGTTGTATAGGTTACATATTTTTATTAATCGTCCCTGGAAACTGCCTTATCCTCTCTATGGGGCAAATGTGCTAAAGGGCAAAGTGACTAACGTGGACGAAAATTCGCCAGTGTGAAGTCATTTCGGTACTTCGCCGGTTTACTAACAGTCGCTGCCATAACTTCACTAGTGAAGGAGATAGACTCTAGTGGTATTGCGCTCCCTAATGCCTGGCAAATTTGCGCTCAAATGGACGTGACTACGCAAATTCACTAAGATGCAGATTTCACTGAACATTACCTCTTGCGTCAGACTTGACTTCGCCACCTCAGACCAGGCGAAGTGCAATGAAGTGGATAGGACTTCCTCAACAAATAGTTGAAAATTTTTCTAAGTCCCAAAAACGCTAGTGTCTTTTCCTTTTTCAGGGTGATAGGCTGAAAAATAGCGTAAATTTTTTTCAGGTTAACCGGCTTCCCCCCCCCTACATTTCCTAACATATGGCACATAAACTATACACTGGGCTCATGTGTAGGGTAGGGCAATAAAACAACTTTATTTTATTTTATTTTATTGTATTAAGGTTCTCTTGGCTTTTGGGAGGTTAGTAAATTTGCCCCTATATCTACAGTATACCTTGTCTCTATTTATTTTATCAACAATTAAGCACAAAGCATTTAGTGAGCAGCTAATATCCAATGCCATCAAAGAGTGGGCTTTTCCTGTGGCTTAATAGTCAGCGTTAATTATCTCCATGGAGTCTTTTATGACCTGATCAGACAATGCCAACAAAGGATGGAGATCCCAGTGGCTGCTTTCCTTATTTTTCTATTCTGTTTGCTGAATGGTTACAGCTGTCTTTTTTTTAGGTTGTTATTATGTTCTGAATTAATACTAGTAATTTGCTTATCGAAATGTCCTGAGTGAAAGCCTGCAAAGGTAGGGGACAAAAGAAAATGGCCACCATGCCCTGAAAACAGCTTTTTGAATAATGAGCAACTTTCCCATAAACATTCATTAAAATGTTTCAATGGTTTTCATGAAACTGCAGGGAAAATTTGCCTGCAAAATATCAGCCGCGTCGAAAAAATGCTGGCACGTGTCAGAATAGACATGCACATAAAAATTGTCATGCGTTAAAATAATTCAGATGCCCATTGACTTTAATGCATTTGGACAAAAGAGGCACACATATAAAAATTGTTGCGGATGTTAAAATTGAGGCGTGTCAAAATAATTTTGACGCCCATTGACTTCAATGCGTTTCGCTAGTTTTCGACAAATTTTGCCCATCATTATTCATTATATATTTTTTACAGTTTTTTCATCATTGACTTTTTCTTCTATCATTTCCTATCTTTCAAATATGGGTCACTGACCCCATCTTGCTCTGTAAGGTTACAAATGTGTTGCTATTGCAATTTTTTTTACTCATCTTTCTCTTCTGGCTTTCTCCTATTCATATTCTAGTCTCTTATTCAAATCAGTTCATGGTTGCTAAAGTAATTTTCCTGATCCTGTCCCTCACTCTACCTGACCCTGTCCAGCTGATGTCCAGAATTAAAAGAACCATGCCCTGAGTTTGCCCTTCCCTTAAATATCCTTTTCACTCTAGTGGCTGGGGTGTACATTATGTGATATTTAACACATTTAACACATTACGCCTATTCCCATTACCTTTTATATTGTTTTAATCACACACATTTGCAACATTAACAAATTCACTCCAAATCATTCTCACACATACAGTTTACAATAACATTTTCAACAGTTTCAGTCTGCCCCTTACATGCTTACTGTAAAGTCTCAATAACAAGTACTTTATGATTTTTTTTTTTTGCAATAGAAGTGCAATTCATGCATGCTACCTCTATTCTGATGCTTTAAAAGGGTATTTAATAAGGGATAACGTCACATTACTGAGCCAATCATTTTAATTAATGTTTCAATGATTTTTTTTAACTGCCTTAAGGTATGGTGATACAAATTACAGAAATATCTGTTATCCAGAAACCCTCAGGTCCCAAGGATTCTGGATAACAGGTCCCATATCTGTATAAGTAAAAATATTAGAAGGGATTGTATTCTGCTAAGGGAATGTTATCCTATATATTGTTAGGGCTATTGACTGAACTAGAATTCCATACACCAGTGTGGCATGTTGCACAAGTTGTCACTATCACAGAGAGAGAGATTCTTAATGTATTTGGTCCTGCCAATAAAGCTCATTTGATTTGATTTGAGAGAGAGAGAGAGAGAGAGAGAGAGAGATTGAGAGAGAGCGAGAGAGAGAGAGAGAGAGAGAGAGAGATTGAGAGAGAGAGAGAGAGAGAGAGAGAGAGAGAGATTGAGAGAGAGAGAGAGAGAGAGGGGGCTGCAGGCACCTAATAACGTCACTGTTTTGCCAATACAATTACAATGCTTTACAATTACCTGTTATTATTATTAACATTATTAATAGTAATAATAATAATAATGCTTTCTTGTTCATAAGGGAACTTAAAGCATCAGGAAACCCAAACTAATATTAACAAAGCTGATCAGATGAGGAAGAAAAAATACTGATCATGGGGGACTGTACCATTATACATTTCCAATTTATATGAGCACAAAAGTTAAACTAGTTCTGGGCAGTTTCCTGTTACTAAAGATATCCAGATTGCATAACAGTAACTTACATTAAATTGAGTTATTTTCTCTGCATTGCTGTTTCCTTGTCACCCTGAAGTGATGCCCAAAGTGGGTTTAAATAGTTTCTTAACCAAAATAAATGTAATTAATACATTGCACAACGAGAATATCAGGCATAAAGGACACAGATATGCTGCTCTGTGAGACAATGGAGAAAGTTTTTGCCAACTGAAGCAACGAGTAGTGATGGGCGCATACATTTGACAGGAAGGGATTCGCTGTGAATTTCCAGGTTTATAAGCAAATTCGCGAAACTGTAATGAAAAATCGGCCGTGACTATAAAATTTAGTTGCACGTTAGAATAGTGGCAGGCATAAAAATTTCCATGCATCAAAATTATTCGGACACCCATTGACTTGGCAGGACAGATACTGTACAGTGCCGACTTCATGAATAATACTTTGGTCTGTGCACAGGGCCGGAAGTAGGAGTAGGCATAATAGGCACTTGCCTAGGGCACAAGACTTGGAGGGCGCCAGGTATGTACCTTCTCTGTTGCCTTACCTACCCCTAGTCTGGCTGGTGTCCTCATACTGAGCAGTTCCGCTCCACAAAACACTCCTATGTGCTCCTTATTGCATGCTTGTGTGGATGCATACGTATGTTCTTAGTTGCACGTGCGCAACCATAGACCTGCGCGCGCACTCCCGGCTGGGTTTGCCTAGGGCAGCCGGCCTGGCCTGGAGCTTCCTGTGTGGTGCAGGAAATGTATTACAATGTATTGAAATCTCCCTATTTGTATCTCTAAGCAGCTTTCCAAAATACTTTCAATTTATTTAGTGGTAAATGCAAGGGCTCTTGAAATCAATATTTGGCTTTCTAGATTCTCTTCTCAGTTTCTATTGACCCTTGAAGCAAAGTAGCAGAAGCCATTCGATTAACAGATGTGAGAATTAACTGACAAACAGTGTTGAGTTTTCAAGTTGCATTTACAAATAACTTTAAAATCCTTCAAAATGTTATGTATAATGTGAAGTTGGATAAACTGGCATTTTCTTTTATGTATCATTATGAAAAAAAGAGTATTTGGATGAAGATCCCTTTTTTTTGCACGTTATATGCTAGTTTGCCTATAATCACATGCTGTATCTGCTCATGTTTAGCAGCATCCCATATAATGAAAGATAAAAAGGCAAGTAAGGACATCCATCACCCAGACACATCATTCTGCAGTACCCATTGCCCTCTATTCCCCCTTTCATTTTTATGGAAGGACTAAATAAAATAGTGAGCGATTTTACCTCTGCTCAAATCCACAGAAGCACTTCAGCTGGATTATGGAGTTCAACTGGTTCTACCTCATTCTGTGTCATTTTTATATGCTTTTAAAACTGCTGCTTGTTTTTGTGGAGTGAAGTTGTTATTCAACAACCCTTTATAAATCCATCTCTGCTGTAGTCTGATAAGAAGAAAAACGCTCTATAAAGAAAATGTGCAGCTGAGTGCTTATCCAGCTTACTTTTTTCTCAACACAAAGGTGCACTTTAGCTCAACTCATTTCTGTACTTTGCATGCTCTCACTTCATCTGTCTCTCACATATACCAGGAACTTTGGGAAATTTCAGAAGCTAGGACTCTTGCTATCTGCAGCCTTTTTACTTGGGCCAGTTGTATGTGCCGAATTGGCTTTTGCCCAGAAACCCCAACCTGAGAACTGGTCAGAAAATGTCATGTCAATGGGCATTCTGTCAGTTTTTTGGATGCTTTTTAGAGGCAGATTTGGCAAAATTCTATTTTTACATTTTTCAAGTTATTTCCAACTTCGAAAAAACTCAAAAATCTCAATTGCACACTTATTTATGGAAAAATCATAGATCCCCATATCATAGGGTTAGATAGACGTATTTTGCCTCAAGCACAAAGGACAAAATCAGTCATACACATTGTTAGAATATGACTGTCCAACTGTTTGGGTTAATTGACAAGTAGCAAACTTAAGATAATTATAACATTATGGCCTAGGTTTGCCATGGGGCAGTAACCCCTTGCAAACAATCAGCAGGTAGTATTTACTGGTCACTAGTGATGGGCGAATTTATTCGGGAGGCGCAAAATCGCGGCAAATTTGCGTGATTCACCGCCAGCGAATAAATTCGCGAAACGCCCACGAAAATCTGCGGCAAAAATTCGCCGGCGTCAAAATTTTTTTCCAAAAAAACGGACGCCAGCGTCAAAAAACGGGCGCCGGCCTCAAAAACGAGACGCCGGCGTCGTTTTGCGAATTTTTTGCCGTTTTGCGAATTTCGCACGAAAAAATTTCGGCGAAGCGGCGCAAATTCGTCCATCACTACTGGTCACCTGGTGAAAAGCAAACATCTAATGAGGTGGGTCACTATATTTTGCCAAATCTTTTTATATAATGAGTCCTACCAATATTGACTTAACCCATGAAGGTGGTGTGACTGTTAAGAATGCAATGTTTATACTTCACTGGAAAGTAAAGTGCATATACCCCTAGTTTCTCAATAGCAGCCCAGAGAACACTGAGCAAATTTGAAATATGAAAGCATGGATCAGTTCTGTTATAGCACTGCTGACCTTTTCAATATACAGGTATGGGACCTGTTATCCAGAATGTGCAGGACCCGGGGTCCCAACATCTATAAAGCGGATTAATGAGGTTGTGTGAATTTGCATTAAAGGAAAACTATACCCCCCAAATAAATACTTAAACAAAAGATAGTTTATCATATTAAGTGGCCTATTAAAGAATCTTACCAAACTGGAATATATATTTAAGTAAATCTTGCCCTTTTACATCTCTTGCCTTGAACCCCAATTTTGTGATGGTCTGTGTGCTGTCTCAGAGATCACCTGACCAGAAATACTACAACTCTAACTGTAACAGGAAGAAGTTTTGAAGCAAAAGACACAACTTTGTCTGTTAAATTGGCTCATGTGACCTAAGAAGTATAGGCGCAAATTCATTAAGTGCCGAAGCGCCGAACGCTAGCGTTAATTCGCTAGCGTTTGGCATTTTCGTTACTGCGCAAATTCACTAACGAACGCTGGCGTAGTTTCGCTAGTGTTACTTTGCATCCTTACGCCAGGCGAATTTTCGCTAGCGACGTAACTACGCAAATTCACTAACTTGCGCAGTGTACTGAACGCTACCTTTTACGCTAGACTTCCTTCGCCACCTCAGACCTGGCGAAGCGCAATAGAGTAGATAGGGATTGTTTCAAAAAAAGTAAATTTTTTTTCTAAGTCCCAAAAAACGCTGGCGTGTTTTCTACATGATGGGTGATAGGCTGAAAAAGATCAAAAATATTTTTGGGGCTCCCCTTCCTCCCCCCTACATTTCCTGACTCATGGCAACTTACCTAGACAGTGGGCACATGTGTAGGGCAAAATAAAATTTTTATTTGCTGATTGAAGGTTTTCTAGCCATTTGTAGTGCTGATACGTGTTCCTCCATTGAATTTTGAATTTCGCGCCGTATGCAAATGAACCATCGCTAGCGAAACTTCGCTTGGCGAATTAACGCTAGCGCAACTTCAAAAAAACTTACGCTACCCCTGTGCGCAACTTCGGATTTTAGTGAATTTGCGGAACGCTGGCGAAAATACGCCTGGCGAAGTGTGGCGAAGTGCGGCGAAGTGCGGCGAAGTTGCGTCTGGAGCAACTTCGCATCTTAGTGAATTTGCCCCATAGTTTGTTTAGTTTGTTTGTGTGCAACATTAATCGTACAATCCCAGGGGGTGGCCCTTATTTTTTAAAATGGCAATTTTTTTTTTATGATTACCCAATGGCACATACTACTAGAAAAGTATATTATTATTAAAATAGTTTGTTTACATGAAGCAGGGTTTTATATATGAGCTGTTTTATGCAATATCTTTTTATAGGGACCTACAATGTTTGGGGGTATAGTTTTCCTTTAAGGCGTGCAGTATTGCGTATTAGGGATGTAGCGAACGTCGGAAAAAAAGTTCGCGAACATATTCGCGAACTTGCGCAAAAATGCGAGCGGTTGGCGAACGGTTCGCGAACCCCATAGACTTCAATGGGAAGGCGAACTTTAACATCTAAAAAATACATTTCTGGCCAGAAAAATGATTTTAAAGTTGTTTAAAGGGTGCAACGACCTGGACAGTGGCATGCCAGAGGGGGATCAAGGGCAAAAATTTATCTGAAAAATCTGCCTGTGTGTGCTTGGAAGAGATAGTGTAGGGGGAGAGCTGTTAGTGATTTCAGGGACAGATGATAGTAAGTTTGCTGGCTAGTAATCTGCTTGATACTGCTCTGTATTGGAGGGACAGAAGTCTGCAGGGATTTGAGGGACATTTTATCTTAGGTAGCTTTGCTGGCTAGTAATCTACTGTTCTCTTTAAACAACTGCCATACGTTGACCTTGTAGGCATTGTTTGCCCAGTTTTTTTGGACGCAGCCACTGAAGCACAGTTGCCAGAAAAAATATGCCATATAAATGCTGAAAATAGTAATTTTTCGCCATACGTTGACCTTGTAGACATTGTTTGCCCAGTTTTTTTTGGACGCAGCCACTGAAGCACAGTTGCCAGAAAAAATATGCCATATAAATGCTGAAAATAGTAATTTTTCGCCATACGTTGACCTTGTAGACATTGTTTGCCCAGTTTTTTTGGACGCAGCCACTGAAGCACAGTTGCCAGAAAAAATATGCCATATAAATGCTGAAAATAGTCATTTTTTGCCATACGTTGACCTTGTAGGCATTGTTTGCCCAGTTTTTTTGGTCGCAGCCACTGAAGCACAGTTGCCAGAAAAAATATGCCATATAAATGCTGAAAATAGTCATTTTTTGCCATATACGTTGAGTCAACGTATGGCAAAAAATGACTATTTTCAGCATTTATATGGCATATTTTTTCTGGCCTCTGTGCTTCAGTGGCTGCGGCCAAAAAAACTGGGCAAACAATGCCTACAAGGTCAACAACGTTGACCTTGTAGGCATTGTTTGCCCAGTTTTTTTGGCCGCAGCCACTGAAGCACAGAGGCCAGAAAAAATATGCCATATAAATGCTGAAAATAGTCATTTTTTTGGTCGCAGCCACTGAAGCACAGTTGCCAGAAAAATTATGCCATATAAATGCTGAAAATATAAATTTTTTTGGTTGCAGCCACTGAAGCACAGAGGCCAGAAAAATTATGCCATATAAATGCAGAAAATATGCATTTTTTTGGTCGCAGCCACTGAAGCACAGTTGACAGAAAAATTATGCCATATAAATGCTGAAAATATAAATTTTTTTGGTTGCAGCCACTGAAGCACAGAGGCCAGAAAAATTATGCCATATAAATGCAGAAAATATGCATTTTTTTGGTCGCAGCCACTGAAGCACAGTTGACAGAAAAATTATGCCATATAAATGCTGAAAATATAAATTTTTTTGGTTGCAGCCACTGAAGCACAGAGGCCAGAAAAATTATGCCATATAAATGCAGAAAATATGCATTTTTTTGGACGCAGCCACTGAAGCACAGTTGCCAGAAAAAATATGCCATATAAATGCTGAAAATAGTCATTTTTCGCCATACGTTGACCTTGTAGACATTGTTTGCCCAGTTTTTTTGGTTGCAGCCACTGAAGCACAGAGGCCAGAAAAAATTAAACCAGTAGGGTTTGCACCCTAGTTTGTAACGGTGGCGGAGGGAGGAGGACGCTAAAGGACAGCTGTGTGTGGAGTCATGAGGCTTGAAGAGAAGGACAGCTGCATAGAAGTCAGAACAAGTCTTCCGGCGTGCAGTAACCCTCCGAGATCCACCCCTCATTCATTTTAATAAAGGTCAGGTAATCGACACTTTTGTGACCTAGGCGAGTTCTCTTCTCAGTTACAATCCCTCCTGCTGCACTGAAGGTCCTTTCTGAGAGCACACTTGAGGCTGGGCAAGACAAGAGGTTCATGGCAAATTGTGACAGCTCTGGCCACAGATCAAGCCTGCGCACCCAGTAGTCCAGGGGTTCATCGCTCCTCAGAGTGTCGATATCTGCAGTTAATGCCAGGTAGTCCGCTACCTGCCGGTCGAGGCGTTCTTTGAGGGTGGATCCAGAAGGGTTGTGGCGCTGCCTTGGACAGAAAAACATTTGCATGTCTGACGTTACAGACCGGCCAAAGGGCTTTGTCCTTGCAGGTGTGCTCGTGGCAGGATTACTGGCACCTCTGCCCCTGGAACGTTGATGAGTTCCTGAAGTGACATCACCCTTAAAAGCATTGTACAACATGTTTTGCAGGCTGGTTTGTAAATGCCGCATCTTTTCGGACTTGTGGTATGTTGGTAACATTTCTGACACTTTATGCTTGTACCGAGGGTCTAGTAGCGTTGCGACCCAGTACAGGTCCTTCTCCTTAAGCCTCTTGATACGGGGGTCCTTCAACAGGCATGACAGCATGAAAGACCCCATTCTCACAAGGTTGGATGCAGAGCTATCCATCTCCGCTTCCTCATTATCAAGGACTGCATCATCCACGGTCTCCTCCCCCCAGCCACGTACAAGACCAGGGGTCCCCAAAAGGTCACCACTAGCCCCCTGGGAAGCCTGCTCCTGTTGGTCCTCCTCCTCCTCCTCCACAAAGCCACCTTCCTCCTCTGACTCCACTTCTGGCACCTCTCCCTGCGTTGCAGCAGGTGCCTGGGTTCGTTCTGGTGATTCCGACCATAAATCGTGCGCTTCCAGCTCCTCGTCACGCTGGTCTACAGCCTCATCTGTCACTCGTCGCACGGCACGCTCCAGGAAGAAAGCGAAGGGTATTAGGTCGCTGATGGTGCCTTCGGTGCGACTGACCATATTTGTCACCTCTTCAAAAGGTCGCATGAGCCTGCAGGCATCGCGCATAAGCACCCAGTAACGGGGGAAAAAAATCCCCAGCTCTGCAGATCCAGTCCTACCACCCAGTTCAAAAAGGTACTCGTTGACGGCCCTTTGTTGTTGCAGCAGACGTTCCAACATAAGGAGCATTGAATTCCAGCGAGTCTGGCTGTCAGAAATCAAACGCCTGACTGGCATGTTGTAGCGCTGCTGAATGTCAGCAAGGCGTGCCATGGCTGTGTAGGAACGTCTGAAATGGGCCGACACCTTTCTGGACTGGGTGAGAACGTCCTGGAATCCTGGGTACTTGGAGACAAAACGTTGGACTATTAAATTTAACACATGTGCCATGCAGGGCACATGTGTTAAATTTCCCAGTCTCAACGCTGCCAACAGATTGCTTCCATTGTCACACACCACTTTTCCGATCTGCAGTTGGTGTGGGGTCAGCCACCGATCGGCCTGTGACTGCAGAGATGACAGGAGTACAGATCCGGTATGGTTTTTGCTTTCCAGGCACGTCATCCCCAAGACAGCGTGACAACGGCGTACCTGGCACGTCGAATAGCCTAGGGGGAGCTGGGGGTGCACAGGTGTGGAGGAGGAGAAGGAGGACCCAGCAGCAGAGTAAGAAGAAGAAGAGGAAGAAGACGAGGTAGAGAGCGATGGAGGAGTAGAGGTGGTGGCAGAACCGCGTGCAATCCGTGGCGGTGACACCAACTCCACTGTTGTTGTTGTTGAGCTACCCATTCCCTGCTTCCCATTCCCAGCCATTACCAAGTTCACCCAGTGGGCAGTGTAGGTGACATACCTGCCCTGACCATGCTTGGAGGACCATGCGTCAGTAGTCATATGGACCTTTGGCCCAACACTAAGTGACAGAGATGCGGTAACTTGGCTCTGCACATGTTGGTACAGGTGTGGTATTCCCTTTTTAGAAAAAAAATTGCGGCTGGGTACCTTCTACTGCGGTGTCCCAATTGCTACAAATTTGCGGAAGGCCTCAGAGTCCACCAGCTGGTATGGTAAAAGCTGGCGGGCTAAGAGTGCAGACAAGCCAGCTGTCAGACGCCGGGCAAGGGGGTGACAGTCAGACATTGGCTTCTTACGCTCAAACATGGCCTTCACAGAAACTTGGCTGGTGGCAGATGACTGGGAATGGGAACAGGTGGTCAAGGTGGAAGGCAGAGTGGAGGGTGGTTCAGATGGGTCAAGGAGAGCAGAGGTAGAGCAGTAAGATGCTGGACCAGAAGGAGTGTGGCTTTTAGTTTGCCTGTTGCCTTTGAGGTGTTGCTCCCAAAGTGCTTTGTGCTTGCCGCTCATGTGCCTTCGCATAGAAGTTGTACCTATGTGGCTGTTGGGCTTACCAAGGCTCAGTTTCTGACTGCACTCATTGCAAATTACAATGCTTTTGTCAGAGGCACACACATTAAAACAATCCCACACTGCTGACTTTTTGGAAGTGTGCGATCTGGCGGTAACAGTAGAAGTTGGCGGCATTGGCGGCAATGGCGGGTGCGTTGGCCGGCTGAACACAGGTGCCGATACATGTTGTTGCCCTACTGATCCCTGCGGGCTGTCCTCCCTGCTTCTTCTAAGTCTTATTCTCCTACTGCCTCTCTGACTCTCCGTCTCTCCATCTGAACTACCCTCCTCTTGCTCTCTTCTACTAGGCACCCACAAAACATCAATCTCCTCATCATCATTCTCCTCAGATGCATCAATTTCTTCTGACACATCACAGAAGGAAGCAGCAGCGGGGACCTCCTCCTCATCACTCATCATTATGTCCATCTCTGTCGTGTTCTCTGCCAGAATTAAATCTGGTGTAACGTCCTCATCTCCTTCATCTTCTTCTGCCAATAATGGTTGCGCATTACTCAGTTCAAGAAACTCATGGGAAAATAACTCCTCTGACTCCAGTGAAGAAGGGGCACCGGTGGTGGAGGAAGTGTTACGTGGGGTGGCCATAGCAGTGGAGGATGAGGAGGATGTTGTGGTAAAGTTAGAAACGGTAGAGGATGGGGTGTGCTGTGTAAGCCAGTCAACTACCTCTTCAGCATTTTGGGAGTTCAGGGTCAGGGCAGCCATCAGGGGGGGACAGGGGGGAGAGTTGTATGGGGCCCTGAGGGTAAGGGGGGCCCCAGCCACGCCACACTTACTTGATTAGCCGGGCCCCCCATCTGCTGCCTTCGAGAAGGCATGGACGTTTAAGGGGCCCTGGCCACCAATTTTCTTATAATGTGGGGGAGGGGGGCCCTGGCCACCAATTTTGGCCACCAATTTTTTTTTTCTCATGTGGGGTCCTATATTTTTTAATGGGGGGGGCCTGGCCACAAATGTTTTTTTTATGGGGGGCCCTGACCACCAATATCTTTTTATTTTTTATTAACATGTGGGAACCCTAGCCATGTTGTTTTTTTTTACTGTGTGGCGGGGAGGGTGGACCTGTTGGTGGGGCTTGCTGTGGGCGCAGCCCAGGGGGCCCAGGAATTTTTTGTTGTACGGGGCCCTGTGATTTCTGATGGCGGTCCTGTTCAGGGTCATTGGCTTTTTAAAACTGGGCAATTTGCTAGGGCCACAGGATTGCATAGCAGCACGGCCCCTAGCACGGCCTCTGCGTGGCGGCCTGCCTTTGCCTGGCATTATTTTTAAAAAAACAACAACAACAAAAACTCAGTTGGTTTTTCTGGAAACGATAATACACACAGCTAGATGGCAGTTTGAAGAAAACAGTGTGCAAATAATGCCTACAAGGTCAACGTATACACAGCGGTGGATACGGATTACGTAAAATATATGAATGCTGCTTGAAAAAAAGTAACTCAAGTGGTTTTTCTAGAGACGATAATATTATCAATATTTAGACAAAATGTGAACAAGCTCACACAGCTAGATGGCGGTTTGAAGAAAACACTGTGCAAATAATGCCTACAAGGTCAACGTATACACAGCGGTGGATACGGATTACGTAAAATATAAGAATGCTGCTTGAAAAAAAGTAACTCAAGTGGTTTTTCTAGAGACGATAATATTATCAATATTTAGACAAAATGTGAACAAGCTCACACAGCTAGATGGCGGTTTGAAGAAAACAGTGTGCAAATAATGCCTACAAGGTCAACGTATGCACAGCGGTGGATACGGATTACGTAAAATATAAGAATGCTGCTTGAAAAAAAGTAACTCAAGTGGTTTTTCTAGAGACGATAATATTATCAATATTTAGACAAAATGTGAACAAGCTCACACAGCTAAATGGCGGTTTGAAGAAAACAGTGTGCAAATAATGCCTACAAGGTCAACGTATACACAGCGGTGGATACGGATTACGTAAAATATAAGAATGCTGCTTGAAAAAAAGTAACTCAAGTGGTTTTTCTAGAGACGATAATATTATCAATATTTAGACAAAATGTGAACAAGCTCACACAGCTAGATGGCGGTTTGAAGAAAACACTGTGCAAATAATGCCTACAAGGTCAACGTATACACAGCGGTGGATACGGATTACGTAAAATATAAGAATGCTGCTTGAAAAAAAGTAACTCAAGTGGTTTTTCTAGAGACGATAATATTATCAATATTTAGACAAAATGTGAACAAGCTCACACAGCTAGATGGCGGTTTGAAGAAAACACTGTGCAAATAATGCCCACAAGATCAACGTATACACTACTACAGCGGTGGATACGGATTACGTAAAATATATTATGGCTGCTTGAAAAAAGTCACTCCGGTGTTTTTTCTGGAGACGGTAATATTATGGATATTTAGACAGAATGTGAACAAGGTCACACAGCTAGATGGCAGTTGGTTGAATAACACACTGGGCAAAAAATGCCTACAGGGCAAATAATGCCTAAAAGGTCAACTTATACACTACTACAGCGATGGATATGGATTACGTAAAATATATTATGGCTGCTTGAAAAAAGTCACTCCGGTGTTTTTTCTGGAGACGGTAATATTATGGATATTTAGACAGAATGTGAACAAGGTCACACAGCTAGATGGCAGTTGGTTGAATAACACACTGGGCAAAAAATGCCTACAGGGCAAATAATGCCTAAAAGGTCAACTTATACACTACTACAGCGATGGATACGGATTACGTGAAATATATTATGGCTGCTTGAAAAAAGTCACTCCGGTGTTTTTTCTGGAGACGGTAATATTATGGATATTTAGACAGAATGTGAACAAGGTCACACAGCTAGATGGCAGTTGGTTGAATAACACACTGGGCAAAAAATGCCTACAGGGCAAATAATGCCTAAAAGGTCAACTTATACACTACTACAGCGGTAGTAAAATAAAAAAAAGTAAAATAAAAAAAAAATGAATATTAAAAAAAAAAAATTACAGTTGGTGCTGCTGAACTACTAGGAGCAGCAGATTAGCACACCAGTCCCACTCCCCAACACTGCTAGACTAATAGCACTGGGCTCTTATAGTAGTAGTAGTAGTAGTAGTAGTAGTAGTAGTAAAACAACAAAAAAATAAATAAAAGCAGTCCTTACAAGGACTACTGTTATTGCAGCAGTCAGCAGATGAGATCAGAAGCAGGACAGCTGCCCACTGCAGCTACATACAGAGCACTGCAGTAGAAGGTAGATTACTAGCCAGCAAAGCTACCTAAGCTTAAATGTCCCTCAAACCCCTGCAGACTTCTGTCCCTCCAATAACAGAGCAGTATCAACACGATTACTAGCCAGCAAACTTTCAACTGTCCCTGAAATCACTAACAGGCAGCAGCTCTCTCCCTACACTATCTCTTCAGCACACACAGGCAGAGTGAAAAAACGCTGCAGGGCTTCGGTTTTTATAGGGAAGGGGAGTGGTCCAGGGGAGAGCTTCCTGATTGGCTGCCATGTACCTGCTGGTCTGGGGTGAGAGGGCAAAAAAAAGCGCCAACAATGGCGAACCCAAAATGGCGAACGTCGCGCGACGTTCGCGAACTTCCGGCGAGCGCGAACACCCGATGTTCACGCGAACAAGTTCGCCGGCGAACAGTTCGCGCCATCTCTATTGCGTATATTCCAATGCATCATTCCCATGCTACTCCTGCTGGTCAACTACACCTCTCAGCATAATAATAGCTTGAACTGCCTTTTATTTAAGCTTGTGTTGACTTTATGAAAGTGATACTCTGGGGATATATAGCAGAAATGGAAATTTTGAACAGTCACAGGGAAGATTTTCACTCCATGCGATTTGAATGAGCTTCTTTGGAAACAGGATCTGAAAACATTGCATTCTTTTTTATCAACATTTTCCATTCCATTGCCTCCTATTTACTCAGTTCTTACTAATGTAGTCTAGATTTTATATATATATATACCTTGTGCATACACAACCCAAGTCTCTGTGTACTTAGCAAGCACTACCCAAGTCCCAAACAGTATATTTACAGAAGCCTATGAACTATGTTAAACTCCAACTGTGTATTTGGGAAAAGTCTTAATAGATAACAAGACTACCTTTTAACTGCAGTGAATGGAGTGGCCAAAGTAAAACATTTCAGTAGCTTAATAGTGGGAAACTGCAGTGGAAGGCATTTTTTCATGATGAAGCTAGTTACAGTGAGGTGCTTACAAGGGTATGTGATTATTTGGTATACAATGAGATCATACTATATATTATCTGGTACTTTATTCACAAATAGAGGTTCCATCTTAAGCCAGGGACTGCCATCTTGGAGTCAGTAAGGATTGCCCTCCTCCCTTGAGGATTCAGATGTTTTTTTTTCTGGATCAGCGAGAAGATTGGAAGGTTTCATGTTGAACCTGATGGATGTGCATCTCTTCTAACCTCATGAATTATGTTACTTTGTAATACAGAATCAGATCTGGGTAGTCCATATGTTGAATGGAGTCTGTGACAACTAAAAAAATTGAAATGTTGTCTTATATATTTCTTGGGTTGGTACTGTATTTACTGTATATTGGAATTGTATAATTATGCAAACATTTTCGAGGATTTAGTTATGCTTTAAAGCAATATTAACTTCCCCTTTACTAGGTCATTGCTAGTCGGGCAAACAGGAAATAATTTAACTCCCATTTAAATAAAAGTCCACAGAAGAAGAAACTACCAGGTCTTAGTCTAACCCATGTTAAGTGGAGGGCAGTAGCTAGAAGAAAATATTGAATACTGAAAACCAATGGCTAGTAGTGGAGGCAGAGTGCTGGAATCCCGTTCATTCTAGTAGCTGGCCAGAGATACAATATGGGTTGGAACAGAGCTTGCAAGTTCTGTCTCTGACATGTGGTAAGTGTGCTCTACAGACTGTAGAAAACACAGCTGGGTTCATATAGAGAAAAGGAAAGTGACATTACATTTTTTATTTGGAGATATATAAAGGCAAGGCAACAAAGACACAAGCGGAAACAATCTGCATGTACTTGACATAAATCCTGGGACAATTGTGTCAAACACGTGGAGACCTTTATTTTGTGTTGTGTCAATGCATGTTACATGTAAATAAGTGCAATTAATGGGGTTTAATTACATTTTATCGGAATAAATAAAGAGACAATTAATAAGAATGACTGAATGGTACATAAAAGAGAACAGTCATTGGTAACAGCAGAACAAAAAGAAGAGTTCAAAAAGACACATTGAAGTTACCACACCAGTTTATGTAATGCCCAATTTGCCTTGTATATCTCTATGAAAAGAGATTGGTAACTTGTGTTTATGCTGCAAGATTACAGCTCCCCTCTTCTCTAACCAGGGACAGATATACTGTAACACAGGAGAGGATAAGCTTTACTTTAAAACAATGGTTGCCGCTAGATTTGGGAGCTCCAGTTAAGAGGCTAAAAGGCTCATAGTTCAAAGTGCAAGAAACAGTTGCAATGGGGGCAGCGTCAGACCAGTCTCCCTCCCTTCCGTAACTTGTTTTTTCTTCATGCGCCTCAGATCAGGGCCAACGGGGGAGATCAAGGAGCAGCACCCAGGGTTGGTGGGACCCACCTGGAATTTTCCTGTTGACCCGCCATCCCAGTCTGCCCTTGGACAACTTGCCCCCAATCCACTTTGTATGTTGTTATACCCTTTGATCTGTATGCAGAGATCAGCAGGTTGGCATACAATTGCCACCCGTTTGATCTAGGGCTCCATAGACCTCATTGTATGACAAAAAATGTAATATAATCTATAATAATCTAATATTATTATTTGGGGAGGCTCACAATAGAATGCTTTCCATTGGAGAGTTTATATTAAAACATTGATTAAATAAGATGATCTGTTACCGGTGAAGCTAAGTCTCCATAATTTTTTATTATTCTCCATTTATTTGCAAGGTGTTAAAGGGGTGGTTTACCTTTTAGCTGACTTTTAGTATGATATAGAATAACCAATTCTAAACAACTAACAACTAAATTGTCTTCATTATTTGAAATATTTTGAATTATTTGTCTCCTTTTTCTGACTTTTTCCAGATTCTAGTGTCACTGACCCCAGAAGACAGTGTTGGATTAATGTGATGTGGGACCCCTAGTTACAGCTACTGCTGGGTCCAGATGCATGCAGATGATGGATGGTACACCTGAGCTCTCCATGCCGGGTTAGGTTCGCCGTGCACCAGTGACCTCGCGGGATCTACATGCCTCCAGATACAGTACACACGTGCCTTCTCTGCCTTCTTCTCTCAGCAGGTGCCCCCAGCTGGACCCAGCCCAAATAAAAATAAATATTAAACAAAAAAGAAAATAGAAATAATAATTGAAAAAAAGCTGGATGGGACCCGATTAAACAGGGTCTTTAGGCTATAGGGTAGCCTGTGCCTTAATGTGCCTTTGCCAGTAGACAGAAATTATTGTTATTGTTACTTTTTATCGCTTATGTTCAGGTCTCTCATTGAAACCACTACCTGGTTGGTAAGGTAATTTGGGCCCTGGCAACCAGATAGATGCTGAAATACCAAACTAGAGAGCTGCTTAACAAAAAAGTAAATGAAAAAGCCCTACAAGGCATACGGCTCTTTTGTGCCCATGTGAATGCACTCTGCACCTCTGTACCACTGGTAAATGAACTACAATTACGCATTACGGTCACCATTTGTTGGCCCTTATGGGGGGACTGTTTGGGCATCTGTCTATTTTGAATCCCAGTCTGGACCTGATTCTATTTTGTATTCTTCAGAATTGTCAGAACTATAGTAGATAGCTCATAATTTGTTATGAGCTATAGGGGAGGCAGCACAAATGTTGATCACCCGGCCACAGAGGACAGTTAGAAGGGGTATGAGAACACTGAGCTGCTGCTTTTTTTTCTTCTCTTGCTCCACATACATTTTATATTGAATTTGTAAGGGAAACTATGAAACATCTAAAGTTACCTATAGCTCATGTTGATCATTTTTCACTTATTACTTGAAATTCCCAAACCTGACTGTTTTGCCAACCTGACTGTCCCTTCTCAACATGTCAGTTAGAATTTCTAATTTCTGAAGTCAGTATCTCTTTAATTATACAAAAAGGACTAATCTGCATGAGATTATGTGCTGAACACAAGACTATCCTCTCGTGCTATAACATTTATGCCTGCAAGGATCTGTCTGTGTAAATGGGGGAAATGATTGGTAGGTAACGTGTTCCACCTTATTTACAGAACATCACCATTTCCAAGGAGGATTATTTGTTTTTGGGTGTGGATTGCGTGGAATGAGAACAACAAACACAAAAAGAAACTGAAGCATGAAAAACAATTGAACGTACAAGAACCTTAAAGTAGCAACATATTGGAGAAAGTGTCTGGCCATACACTGGCCACTTTTCTTGACATCCAGTGGGATGATAAGTGAGATATTAGGAAATGTGGTGAAATATGTTGGTGCTATATAAATACATGTTAATAATAATAATAATAATAATAATAATAATAATGCATTTAAACAGACAAATTGCACTTATTTGACAGATCGTGGATCGGGAGGATATTCAAATGGTAATCTATCTGTTCATATGCCCAGTGCAATGGTAACTGATAAGTATACCATTTGTTTCCACTGATTCTTGTGAAAGATTTGCATTCATCCAAATTAATCTTAAAAAGTAACCAGGTAGCAGCCAAGTCTAGTGTTCCATGCAGTCGTAGGCGCTATAGGACCAAAATGTTGAGCATTCTGTATATAGTTTCTAACTATATTAACTTCTTTTGGAATTTTTTATATCCTGAGGGTGCAGCAGCTTTGTTCATTTTTGTGTGCTCCTGTTGCTGTAAACAAAGAATATGGTGTGCACCTAGTGGAATATATACAATTTTGGGCAGTGACATACCTAGCCACCATTGAGCCCCCCCCCCCCACACAGAATAGCAAGACAATGCACTCCCAGCGTGCAAGCCACAAAACTACCCCTTGCCCTGCCACCCGATGTAAGACATCGCAGCTCTGGCAGCCCCCAAGGGGGGTGCAGGCCTGGATGCAATCATACCTGCCGTACCTCCAGTAATTATGCCACTGATTATGGGATCTGTTATTATTATACAGAAAGCTTTGAATTATGGTAAAGCCGTCTCCCATAGTCTCCACTGTGATCAAATAACTCAAATTTAAAAATAAAAATAACTTTCTTTTTCTCTTGATCCTTCTTTACTTTATCCCAACGTAAATACAAATTATCCTTAACGGGAGCAAAACAATCCTGGTATGGTGTGTATATATATATATATATATATATATATATATATATATATATATATCGTCCATGTTGGGCCGGCACTACTCATAAGTAAAGTGTTTGGTGCCTGGGTGCTATCAGCAAAGTGAGTAAGATATCCTGGACAAAGGTGAGCACTCACAGGTCTTGAGATGCAAGAAAATCGGTGAAATTTATTGAAAATAAATAACTGACTTTTCGGCTAAAGAAAGGCTATAGGATTAGCCGAAACGTCAGTTATTTATTTTCAATAAATTTCACCGATTTTTTTTTGCATCTTAAAACCTGTGAGTGCTCGCCTTTGTCCAGTATATATATATAATATATATATATCTATATATATATAGATATATATATATATATATACTGATCCATGGATCTGGCAAGTATTGTCAAGTGACCTTGTCAGGTAGAGTACGGCATTTAGCAGGTAGGTATGAAATAAGGAGCAGTGGATGGGGAGAGATTCTTTAAAACAGTAATCTTTGTTCTAACTAGATTTCCAAGCTCCAAGAAGCATGGATTTTGGCTTAAATAAAACCGTAGGATTTTACCGTAGAAGTAGGATATAAAATGTTTATTTCATTTAAGGCAACAGTATAGAGTGACACACACTTACATACTGTAGATATAATGTAAATTTCCATTCTTCCCTACACAGACCAATAGTAAGCCAGTATTGCATGGCCAAGCTAATATTTTCTGACTATAAATTGTAAGATAGAAATTCTGCTGTGATCTTTAATGAGACCTGCCTCAGTCACAGGAATACTAGGTTTGTTGTTAGTATATGAAGGTGAAAAACAGACATAAAAAAGAAGAAGAAAGTGAGCAGCAAAGTTTTTTCAGTCAAGCTTAACAAATTTTCATCTGTTGGAATATATTCAGAGGAGTAAGTGGAAGCATAAGTGTTTCGAGCTTATGGCGTGAAATCTGTTGGTGCTTAAGTACATTTACTGTATATGATGTCACATAAACTTCAGTACAAAAGTTCAAGCTAGACAAGACAAGACAAGCTATACATTGCAGAGAGGACACAGCATTCACATGTGAGAAGCTCATTCAGGGTCCCCAAATGTCACACCTAATTTCCCAGCTAGATTTGTTGAGACAGGTCTCACCAAGACTATCCTATTCTGCCATACACATATGTCTTGATGAGCCAATCGTCATTGTGACCCTTCACCAATAATGGCAGCTCACAACATCCCATCAAACAAATTTAGCATAGGAACCAACACTGCAGCAACACAAAAGTCTCAGCTGGGACTTATCTGCTGCCATAGGGGACACCACCCTATATGGTTTTCTTAACTGAATATTATTGGTTGTCATTCTTACTTTCCAATAAACTTACATTATATATATATTTTTTTCTATGTTTGCTTAATTCATTCCAGCTACTATATGGTTTACGCTTACAGCATATGCTACCTGGGCATTGGTTATTGGCTAATACATGTATGAAATGTGTTATCTGGAAACCTATTATCCAGAAAGCTCCAAATTATGGAAAGGTCATCTCCCATAGACTCGATTTTATAAAAATAATCCAATTTGTTTTAAAATGATTTCCTTTTTCTTTGTAATAATAAAACATTATCTTGTACTTGATCCAAACTAAGATATAATTATCCTTATTGGGAGCAAAACCAGCCTATTGGTTTTATTTAATATTTACATGATTTTCTAGTAGATTTAAGGTATGAAGATCTAAATTATGGAAATATCAGTTATTTGGAAAACCTCAGGTCCCGAGGATTTTGGATAACAGGTCTCATATCTCGGCAAACTAAACCCCTACTGCTAATTCATGGAACAGAGCACTTATGGATTATTCAGTGTTTCCAAGCAAATCACTGAAGAAGAGGCAGTGATTCCAAGAACATCTCTTACTGAAAGACAAGTTGCCATGGATGAGCAATCAGAATATTGGTCAGTACAAGAACACTGTGTTTAGGCACTACATTTGGGGGCTGATTCACTAAATTCGAGTGAAGGATTCGAAGTAAAAAAACTTCGAATTTGAAGTGTTTTTTGGGCTACTTCGACCACCGAATGGGCTACTTCGACCTTCGACTACGACTTCGAATCGAAGGATTCGAACTAAAAATCGCTCGACTATTCGACCATTCGATAGTCGAAGTACTGTCTCTTTAAAAAAAACTTTGACCCCCTAGTTCGGCAGATAAAAGCTACCGAAGTCAATGTTAGCCTATGGGGAAGGTCCCCATATGCTTGCCTAAGTTTTTTTGATCGAAAGATATTCCTTCGATCGTTGGATTAAAATCCTTCGAATCGTTCGATTCGAAGGATTTAATCGTTCGATCGAAGGAATAATCCTTTGATCGTTTGATCGAATTTTCTGTGCTAAATCCTTCGACTTCGATATTCGAAGTCGAAGGATTTCAATTCCTAGTCGAATATCAAGGGTTAATTAACCCTCGATATTTGACCCTTGATAAATCTGCCCCTAAGTCACAAAAAAGCTCTAGACTGCTAAACCTGCTAAGAAATGGTTATGCTTAAGGACTCAGGATTTGTATGTGCCAAAATGGACATCTTCCTTCTCCCTTTGCCTCTCCATGTCAATCATTTCTGTTGGAGCTTGTTGGTGGAGGGAGCTCCATCTATGGAAAGGTATTGCTCAAATAATTATTGATGAACAAGGCAACGTTTTTAAAAACTTTGTATCTTGAAGGAATATACATTACAAAAGTAATTGAATACCAGTCTTGCACTCATCATGCACATGTACCTGCCATACCATTTGCAAAATTCAGCCACATCTACCATACCTTTAAGAACCTGCAACACTAATACTGACATTTCATTGTCTTGTTACATGCACAATAGCTTGACAGTCTTCCAAACAGATACTGAAATATCCCCTAACCATTCCACACATGGCATCTTCGTCCCGCCATTGGCTAGAGGGATTTTGGAATCACTATTGAATAGGTAGCAAGTTCATTATATATAGTGAATAAAGTACCCCCTCTTGTAAAATATAAGGATATTATAAGTTACCGAGGAGTTTCATGACCATATAAAAACAGGAGGCCGAAGGCCGAGTGTTTTTATACAGGTCATGGAACTCCGAGGTAACTTATAATATCTTCATATTTTACAACTGGGGGTTAGGGATGTAGCGAACAGTTCGCCGGCGAACTTCGACTGTTCGCGTCCGCCGAATGTTCGCGAACGTCGCGCGACGTTCGCCAATACGAGTTCGCGTTCGATTCGAACAAAAATCGTTCGACCATTCGACCATTCGATTCCTTCGACCGCTAAAATCGAAGGATTTTCGTTCGAATCGAACGATCGAAGCCATTGGATCGAATGAAATCATTCGATCGAATGGCTTCGATCGTTCGAGTCGAACGAAAATCCTTCGATCGAACGATTAAAATCCTTCGATCGTTCGAATCGAACGATTTTCGGATGTTCGAAGTTCGCGAACTGTTCGCGAACACATCGGCGGCGGTTCGCTACATCCCTACTGGGGGTACTTTATTAATTATAATACACAAATTTTAGTGAGTCATGTGACAGAAATTACATCACTACTCACCGTTTATAAGTGATGACATCACTACTCACCGTTTATAAGGATATAATTTACAAGATATTCATGGCTTTTGTGTATTATAGAGATCTAAAGTCTGTATTGTTGTTAATACCTCATTAAATTGTTTGCACGTCAGTTCTATTTCTGTAACAGAGGAAAATTAAGCTGCAACAAATCAGCTAGTGTTCCTACATCTCTTTATGTAATAAGTCAGCATGAGGGTTGCCATTGCTGTGCTCTGCATTCCTGTGGCTCCATAGCTTTGAACTAAGCTGCAGGGCATGGTGCCATTTAACTGGTCAATCTTGTTTAATTGACATGGCAGTGCAGGCTGGGAAGTTTGGTTATAAAGCTAATGAGATTCCTCCTGATAATCCAGGAAACACGTAGCCTGTTCTAGTTGCATAATCACCTGTTTGTTTGAAGCATCGTTCCTGTTTACCCCATACCAGGAATGAAAACCCATAAATGCTACCTTATTGGACTTCAGAGCTGCAGTTATAATTAATTTGGTGTAATGAGTTTATGTAATAGCAGGGTTTGCAAAATATATTTCTGCTTCAAAAGCCCTAAAATACCTATATTGTGCAGGAAAGGGACCAGTTATCCAGAAACCTGTTACCCAGAAAGCTCTCTCTGCTGTCTCCCATAGACTCTATTTTATGTAAATAATCCAAATTTTTAAAAATGACTTAAAAAATGTGTCATCTGTTTAATAATAAAACAGTACACTGTTCCAAACTAAGATACAATTAATCATTGTTAGAAGCAAAACCAGCCTATTGGGTTTGTTTAATGTTTAAATGATTTTCTAGTGGACTTAAGGCTTGAAGATCCAAATTATGGAAAGATTCATTATCCAGAAAACCCCTGGTCCCGAGCATTCTGCATAAAAGATCCTATATTTGTATTGAATATTTAATGAGCCGTTTCTTTAACCAATTCCCTTTAAATGTTTTAGCCTGCTTCATTTTCTTATATCTTTCATTTATTTTTTATATCTTTACTATTTTGTAAAAATATATGAGATCACATTACAGTACCTTTTTAATGCTCTCCCAGACATTTATTAAACTTGACCTACATTTATTAACATTTTGCTTGAATTGTCCTATGTGGGGGATACAACCCCAAGCACAGGGGTTGTATCCCCCACATTAACCATTAATACAAGGGATTAACAGGATAGTTAGCATTAATATGACATAGGTGGACTTTTGGCTGATCTGGATTTAATCTCGCTTTCAAATGAAAATATTACATTATAAATAAACTTAAGAATGTGGATACACTATGGGGCAAATTCACTAAGATGCGAAGTTGCGCCAGGCGCAACTTTGCCGCACTTCGCCGCACTTCGCCACACTTCGCCAGGCATATATAAATCCGAAGTTGCGCACAGGGGTAGCGTAAGTTTTCGAAGTTGCACTAGCGTTAATTCGCCAAGCGAAGCGAAGTTTCGCTAGCGATGGTTCATTTGCATACGGCGCAAAATTCAAAATTCAATGGAGGAACACGTATCAGCACTACAAATGCCTAGAAAACCTTCAAATCAGCAAATATAAATTTTATTTTGCCCTACACATGTGCCCACTGTCTAGGTAAGTTGCCATGAGTCAGGAAATGTAGGGGGGAAGGAGGGGAGCCCCAAAAAAATGTTCGATCTTTTTCAGCCTATCACCCATCATGTAGAAAACACGCCAGCGTTTTTTGGGACTTAGAAAAAAATTTGACTTTTTTTAAAACAATCCCTATCTACTCTATTGCGCTCCGCCAGGTCTGAGGTGGCGAAGGAAGTCTAGCGTAAAAGGTAGCGTTCAGTACACTGTGCAAGTTAGTGAATTTGCTAGTTACATCGCTAGCGAAAATTCGCCTGGTGTAAGTGTGCGAAGTAACACTAGCTAATTTATGCCAGCGTTCATTAGTGAATAGAGATGGCGCGAACTGTTCGCCGGCGAACTTGTTCGCGCGAACATCGGGTGTTCGCGCTCGCCGGAAGTTCGCGAACGTCGCGCGACGTTCGCCATTTTGGGTTCGCCATTGTTGGCGCTTTTTTTTGCCCTCTCACCCCAGACCAGCAGGTACATGGCAGCCAATCAGGAAGCTCTCCCCTGGACCACTCCCCTTCCCTATAAAAACCGAAGCCCTGCAGCGTTTTTTCACTCTGCCTGTGTGTGCTGAAGAGATAGTGTAGGGAGAGAGCTGCTGCCTGTTAGTGATTTCAGGGACAGTTGAAAGTTTGCTGGCTAGTAATCGTTTTGATACTGCTCTGTTATTGGAGGGACAGAAGTCTGCAGGGGTTTGAGGGACATTTAAGCTTAGGTAGCTTTGCTGGCTAGTAATCTACCTTCTACTGCAGTGCTCTGTATGTAGCTGCAGTGGGCAGCTGTCCTGCTTCTGATCTCATCTGCTGACTGCTGCAATAACAGTAGTCCTTGTAAGGACTGCTTTTATTTATTTTTTTGTTCCAATACAGAGCAGTATCAAGCAGATTACTAGCCAGCAAACTTACTATCATCTGTCCCTGAAATCACTAACAGCTCTCCCCCTACACTATCTCTTCCAAGCACACACAGGCAGATTTTTCAGATACATTTTTGCCCTTGATCCCCCTCTGGCATGCCACTGTCCAGGTCGTTGCACCCTTTAAACAACTTTAAAATCATTTTTCTGGCCAGAAATGTCTTTTTTAGATGTTAAAGTTCGCCTTCCCATTGAAGTCTATGGGTTTCGTGAACCGTTCGCGAACCGCTCGCATTTTAGCGCAAGTTCGCGAATATGTTCGCGAACTTTTTTCCGACGTTCGCTACATCCCTATTAGTGAATTTGCGCAGTAGCGAAAATGCCAAACGCTAGTGTTCGGTGCTTCGGCGCTTAGTGAATTTGCGCCATACTATCTACTATGTGAGCACTATGCAAGAGTCCAAATACACGCAGCAATCAATGAAACATACGTGACTCACTTCAAGTGTAACGTACTAGTTAAGTCAGAACCTGGAGTTAGGTTGCTGGCACGGATCTGACTCTTCCTTAAAGCAGGAGAGCCCAGCTAGTGCCAGTTTTCACTGACGACCTTTTGGGCCCAGGAACTTTCTGCTGCAGTTCTAGCTGGGAACCTATCAACTTCAGAGTTCGGAAGTCCAAAATATGAAGTACAGTCAAGGGTCAAGCAAAGAGGAGTCAAAAACAGGCAGAGGTCTGGACAGGCAGAGAGTTTCACAGTGAAAGGGCAGGCAAAAGTAAAGGAAAACACGATCAAAATGCACCGAAGGGGCTTGAGCAGGATCTGAGATAACCAGAAGCCAGTTTGGGCAAGGAGGAAATGACAGAAGGGGTTTAAATTGGGAGTTTTGGCACCAAAACTATAGGGGGAAGTGATGTAACAGCAGGAAACAAAAAAAGCCCTTAACCAAAATGGCGCCCTCAACTTCCGAATGTTGCTAATTCAGTATTGACTTCCCCACGCATGAGCAATTGCGTGGCAATGTCCACCCAAGCATGCACTGTGCAGAGTAAGCGGAAAGCACCCGCTGGCCAGGGTGCGAGAAGGTAGGAGTGACATTGTGTCTAACATCAGGCATTTATTTGTGCAAAATCACCACAGCAATAAGTTTCAAATTATAAAAATCAATATATAAACATTATATCAAAAGATACCATTGTCTTCCCCCTGTCTGCATACTTCATGTCAACCACTCCCTACTAACATTTCGTGCCATTGAGCGCTTCATCAGAGGAGGTCAAATATTACATTACAGCTAATGGTTTAATTGTGCTAAAGTCTTAGTTGGCCATAGATGTTGTTTGGCACAGACTTCATTTAATCCTTCTTTAACAGAATCATCAGAATCACCACAACCTCACTGTCAATCTGCCATTCAGGGGATCCCCGAACTACAAATGAGTGATGGTTTCCAGGGGAAAAAATATGCTTCATAGGGATGCCCAATATTTCACCCTCTGCTTTATATGATTTTACTACCTTGTCTCAGAGACATTTTAATTGCAGATTTCCCAACACAATTGGAAATAAGTGACTCGGTATTGGGAGACAACTGGAAGAAGTCTCTAAGTGAGTAAGAAAAGGAGGTCTAAAGAGAAAAATGTGCATAGGAAGGGGGCTAAGACACATACTAAGGGACCTAAAAAAAGCAAAAGATATATTAGACTACATGTATTTTTTAAGGATCAAACCACTGCATATTTTACACTGAGTAATTATAAAATAATAACAGTGAGGACATAAATATCTTAGGTAAGCAACTCAGCAACAGGACTACACAAATTTCTGTTTCATTTAGCCATTTGTGGTTTATCTCCGTGATATACTTCATTAGGCCTTTCTATTTGCCTAGAACTCTTTGACGCAGGAAGATATTGGAAATGTAAACAGATTTGCCACCACTCATGATGGTAATGGAATTACTTACACCGGCTTTCTGACACTTCCTATTTATTTTTAAACGTCATAATTATAAGTTGGAAACCACAGGTCGGTCTTCACCCAAGTGGTGGCTCATTTGCATCACTAACACTAATATGTAGCCGCACACTGTTTGCGATGTCTGCATTTACCATGAAGCAAGGGGAAAAATGAAAACCTTAAACATAGGAAACAGTTTGTCTGTGTTTGAAAGATTTTCACTAAGTAGCCTAAGCTGGAAAACACGGCTCTTTAAACATAAAAGTTTTATGGTACTGATAACATATTTGGGGAAACTGTAATAAATGGAAACAATTATTTGCATAAATAAGAGCAAAATATGTGTGATATTCTTCATTAGGCAGTTACAGATGCAGCCACTTTGGTTTGTCTGTTTGACACAGAATAGCTAAACACAGATATCCCATTTATCTCATTTAACACAGAAAACTGCGTCACAACATCCCATCTAATTAAAGCATTCACCATTGTGAACAATGGAGCTTTGGTATGCTAATGAAAAGGTTAAATGCATTAAATGAGTTAAGATGACTTAAGATAACACAGTTTCTTCAATTACCCCTGAGTCATGACGCATTTAACTCACAAATCCAAGTGGCTTCATCTGTAGTACTTTAGGGGGCAGATTTATCAAGGGTTGAATTGAAAAATCTAATTTTTAAATTCAAATTTCGAGGTAATTTTAGCAAACTTTGACTAGTAAATAGTCAAAATTTTAATCAAATTCTGTTATCCAGAAAACCCCAAGCATTCTGGATAACAGATCCAATACATGTACTTTATTTTATTGTGCATAGCGCATGTTCTTGTTTATGATGGCATACTGTATGTTATTAATTTTATTACCTACACTTTGAACTGGTACAAATGAAACACCATAACTAATTTCAGGTTTCCCTTTGCACCTCTTTCTTGAGAGCAATTGGAGTGTGTATAAATAGATAGATAAATATATATTCAGTATATTGTGCGTCAAAGGGCTGTGGTTGCTTTGGGCTGGTGCAAAAGCTCACAGGTAATTTTCAACATCTCTGCCCTACTTATTTACTAAATCTTTGGTAGAGATGGCGCGAACTGTTCGCCGGCGAACTTGTTCGCGCGAACATCGGGTGTTCGCGCTCGCCGGAAGTTCGCGAACGTCGCGCGACGTTCGCCATTTTGGGTTCGCCATTGTTGGCGCTTTTTTTTGCCCTCTCACCCCAGACCAGCAGGTACATGGCAGCCAATCAGGAAGCTCTCCCCTGGACCACTCCCCTTCCCTATAAAAACCGAAGCCCTGCAGCGTTTTTTTCACTCTGCCTGTGTGTGCTGAAGAGATAGTGTAGGGAGAGAGCTGCTGCCTGTTAGTGATTTCAGGGACAGTTGAAAGTTTGCTGGCTAGTAATCGTTTTGATACTGCTCTGTTATTGGAGGGACAGAAGTCTGCAGGGGTTTGAGGGACATTTAAGCTTAGGTAGCTTTGCTGGCTAGTAATCTACCTTCTACTGCAGTGCTCTGTATGTAGCTGCAGTGGGCAGCTGTCCTGCTTCTGATCTCATCTGCTGACTGCTGCAATAACAGTAGTCCTTGTAAGGACTGCTTTTATTTATTTTTTTGTTCCAATACAGAGCAGTATCAAGCAGATTACTAGCCAGCAAACTTACTATCATCTGTCCCTGAAATCACTAACAGCTCTCCCCCTACACTATCTCTTCCAAGCACACACAGGCAGATTTTTCAGATACATTTTTGCCCTTGATCCCCCTCTGGCATGCCACTGTCCAGGTCGTTGCACCCTTTAAACAACTTTAAAATCATTTTTCTGGCCAGAAATGTCTTTTTTAGATGTTAAAGTTCGCCTTCCCATTGAAGTCTATGGGGTTCGCGAACCGTTCGCGAACCGCTCACATTTTTGCGCAAGTTCGCGAATATGTTCGCGAACTTTTTTTCCGACGTTCGCTACATCCCTAATCTTTGGTTCTTCTTTACAGATATCTATAGAATTGGTTGCACCTGTATAGCCAGTAATACTCCTGGATTTCATCAAAATCTAGAGGGAAAGAGGTGGTAAACTATACATTGCCACAAACAAATCCCAGTGGGTAGCTGATCATTGCAAAGCCCTATTTACTAGGCATATGTTTAATATTGCTGTATATAAGTCCTTTCAATTTGTTTTTAAAATTGAACTTAAGAAGCAATCTTTCAAACAGGCGCATTCAAAACAGAAGTAGCACATGTATAGCCTTATGCGTTCCATGCACAATAGACAATTAAAATTTTCTTACTATAGAATCCAAATTTTTTTTAGTGGAGAAAAAAACTCAAATTATGTCAAGATTTATTATACCCCAAAGATGTAAAAAGTCAGTATTAGAAAATACTCCATCTTCAACCTGTCAAGGTCCTATAGATGTCAATGGCAGATGTCCCATTTGCAATTTTAAGGTGTTCTGGTCTGCGCTGGGTTTCGTACAGTAATTTTAACATTTCTGGCTTTTCCGACAATTTCATGAAATTTTAAACTTTAAAAGCGTCAAATCCGAAAAATTCAGATTTTTTGCGCAACAATCCAAAAAAGTTACAGTTTTTCCTGATCAGATTTTTTGTGGTTTTTTAATGACAAATAAGGATGAATCATGGATTCTAGTTTGGTAAGACTTTTTTATTCCAAACATGAGAAAAATTCGGATATTGATAAAAAAAACAAAAAAACCTTTGTGTCTATTGTACAAGAAATGCATAAGGCTATCCTTGTGTGTACCTTTATAAACTACTTCAGTTTTTAATATGTCTGTTTGGTAAATTGCTTTTTGAGTGCCTGCCTTTATCTACATCAGGGCTGTCCAACTGACCCCCCCCCCTTCTGTGGCCCCCCACATGCTGTGTCTGCTTACCATATGTAAGCTTTAATAGGTATCACTACAGAGAGTAACTGGCCCCTGTTATGTTTAAACCTCAAATTAAGACTTTAATCCCCTGTATTGTTCACAATTGTGACACCTCTATTGTTTATATCCTAAAGCCCTGTACTGTTCACACCTGAGACCCAGACTGAAACTGCCCACATTGTTCACCTGTTCACACTTTATTCAAAATGCTAATGGGGCACCAGCACTGTGTCACTACATGTAGTACATATTAGAGTGATAGCTTTCCCTGTCTCCTGTCCTCTCTGCTCTGCCTTCCCCCTCTGTGTGTGCCATTCTCTGCTTGCCCAGTGCTGCTTGTGTGTGACATTCTCTGCTTGCCCAGTGCTGCTTGTGTGTGCCATTCTCTGCTTGCCCAGTGCTGCTTGTGTGTGCCATTCTCTGCTTGCCCAGTGCTGCTTGTGTGTGCCATTCTCTGCTTGCCCTACACTACCTGTGGGATGTAAGCCTGTTAGGGGTTTGTTCTTGGGGTTTGTTAGCATTTGGAAATTGATGTTAAGTGTCCCTAAGGTGTTTAATCATGTGTTGGGGGGTTGTTGTATTATCCACAGGGGAGGATGAGGCATATGGATTTAAGGGTATGTTTTAACATGACTTAAATTTTTCACATATGAGTGATGAGGTATATCCCTGCAGTGAGCACAAACCATTTGGTTTTTTTGTGTGTTACCACCGTTAATGTGGATATGATCTTAAAAGTTCTTGTGGTAACATGGGTGTGGTTTACAGTTGGTGTGGTTTAAAAGGGAAAGTGGCCAACACTGACTTCCATTATCGGCCCTCCACCACATAGGCCAGTAACATTTTGGCCCTCGGTACCACAGAAGTTGGACAGCGCTGATCTACATGGTTTGATCCGCTTCCCTAGCTGAGGGCTCAGGGGCAAATTTATTAACCAGTGAAAATTCGCCAGTGCCAGCTTCGCAGCCTTCGCAACACTTCACCAGGTGAAATTTTCCACTCAAAAATTATGATGTAGGTAACTGAAGATTAAGGATGTTCTATGTACTCCAGTGCACTTCTCCTGGTCTGAGCTGGCAAAGGCAAGTCTGGTGAAAGGGGTAACGTTCAGTAAAATCTGCATCTTAGTGAATTTGCGGAGTAATGTCCATCCGCCAGAGGGAAAAGTCACCTGGCGTTAGAGTGCGAATCAGCGCTAGTGTCTATCTCCTTCGCCAGCAAATTGTCGCCTGCTCCCGCTAGTGAATCGGCGAAGTGGCCAAAAGTGGTAACGCTGGCGAATTGTTGCCAGTGTTAGTCACTTTGCCCTTCAGTAAATTTACTGGCTGAGTTTTGTGAACCACTTTTGGGACTTTTTATTTTCCCTTATTGCCTGTTTTTAAAATTGCCCTTTTTTAACAAGGTGTTAATTTAAGTCAAATTCAACAGATATATGTATTTATATACACATTCTTATGACAGACATTAATAGGTTGAATGAGGTATGGAAGGCTAAAATAACTTTACACATTGAGGCTAAATGTTAAAATACCACAAGTATTTGTTGAACTTGGGCAATAATCTAAACATACAGTATCAGGCTTCAGCTTCTTAAATGTCCCAAGAGAGCTGGTGAATCTGCTGACAGCTACCATTGCATAAAGCCCGTCTGTCTGTATGACTGGGATCTACAGAATATAAACTGAATTTAACTTTGTATCTAAATGAGTATCAGTGCCAATCATTAACACTGTCATGGCAAGGAGCTAACAAACAGAGCGGGGGAAATAAAGGTTACACAGTCAAAGTATCCCTATAAAAGACCATGTTGTAGCATTTCTAGGCAAACATGTGGAAATCGTAAGCATTGACATGATGCGAACTTGTCCTTTTTTAAATGGATAAACAAGTGTTTACTTTGCACGTCCCACTTTCCTGAATGTTTTGTTCAGTCCAGGGTTGGCACTTAGTAGGACACCATTTAATTTATAAAACAGTTTTTTTTTTTTTTTGCACTCTGCATATTGCCTCCTCTTAGTAATGAGACCTATCATCTCCCACACAAATACTGCAAATACAGGGTTGGACTTGGCCAACAGGAGACCAGTAAAAAGACCACTCAAATTTGATGGGGCCATCAAATCAGGCCACTCTCCACTCCCTGCTCAACTTCTGGACTTAAAGCGCTCGTCCCCTACCTTGATTGCGATGGCAAGGAGGCCGCAAGTTGTGGTACGGGGGGGGGCACTAGAAGGGGTAAGGGAATGATTTGGTTTTCAGTGAGTTAAGTGACTGTGGCTCTGAGGTCACAGCTCCGATGGCCTCTGGGCAACTCAGTCCAACAGATATGAAACTTCAACTACTCAATAGTGATGGATGAATAAATTCTCCTGGCGCTAATTTGCGGTGAATTTCAGCATTTCCCCAATGGCAAATAAATTTTCGAAACTCCAGTGAAAATTCGCTGGTGTCAAAACATTTTGGACGTGCATCAGAAAAGTCGCTTGTGTCACCGTGTGTAAGCACTATTCGAAGGCCCATTGACTTTAATGATGGAATCAAAATTGACGCAAGTGACTTTTCGGATGCACGTCCAACATTGACACGGCCAGCAATGTTCGAGTTTTTATGAATTTTTCGCCATTTCACATGTTTCACGGGAAACGGGAGAAATTCGCCCATCACTACTACTCAGTGGCCTGTGCCCTACCACCTTCTGGACCATAGTCTATTCCAAAAATCCTGGTCTGCCCCTCCACCTTTTTAGGCACTAGTAACACTGCACTTTATTCCTTACATTGTAGAATGTCTGTGACAATCCAGAAACTTGATAATAAAATATGTCCTTATTTCTGATGTAGATACTGTATATCGTAAGCATATAGATAAAAACTAACCAAGTTATTTCTATTCTTCTTCATGGACCATTACTGCCATGAGATATGACCTACTTGCGCTCCTTATTGTTAAGATCAATATCTCAGTTGAGCACTTCAGTACTACATCCCTTTCAACTTAAACTGCACAATGTGGTTAGAAACTATTGAAAATGTTAAAGTACACTGGATAGCTGCTTAAAATTACATTTTCTTTCGTTGAGCAAAAAAGTATTTTTGATGGACACCTCCTTTAAGGGACAAGAAAATCAGTTTCACTGGGGATGCTCTTGTTTGGAGAAAACTGCACCTGCCTTTGGAAAACACTGTCTCGGTGCTATGATGACATTCTACTTACCTTTCTGTCATGTCTCAGGCATGCTTTGCACAAATTTCTGTTCCTGTATGCACAGTAGATTAAACCCCAGCAAGTTTTACTCTCCTGTGTTTGCCCGTCCACCAATGAAGAAGAAGATGCAAAGTTAAAGGAACAGTAACACCAGAAAATTAAATTATTTTAAAGGCATGACAATATAATGTACTGTAAAACGGGTGTGTTTGCTTCAAAAACACAAGCACTGTATAGTTTGTATAAACAAGCTGCTGTGAATCCATGGGAGCAGCCATGCAAGCACAGGATAGACAGTAGATAGATCAATTCTGAGGAATTCCATTGTATGCTACAGAGCATATCTCTTATCTGCTGTGTATCTTGTGCCTTTTCTCCTTTTTTCAGCTTTGAATGGCTGTCTCATTGACTACACAGCAGCTTGTTTATTGTTTTTGTTTAGTTATTTCAAAGTGACAACTAAGGGAATTAATGTGAGGGGACAGCCCCCTTACTATATCGTCAGGAAAAAATAATGTCTATGGTATAGGGACCATCTACAGCAGTGATCCCTGACCAGTAGCTCGTGAGTAACATGTTGCTCTCCAACCCCTTGGATGTTGCTCTCAGTGTCCTCAAAGCAGGAGCTTATTTTTGAATATGAGGCTTGGAGGCAAGTTTTAATTGCATAAAAACTAAGTATAGTGTCAAGCAGAGCCTCCTGTAGGCTGCCAGTCCACATAGGGGCTACCAAATAGCCAATCACAGCCTTTATTTGGCACCTCAATGGACTTTTTCACGCACTAGGAATGTCCAATGCACTGGCAACAGTTATGACAGACTGTATTACACCAAATATCATTGTGTTACAAGGGGGCCACTTCCAGGCAAGTTTAGGTTGCTGGTAAAGAGATGTTATACTGACCAATATGTCAAACATAGGCATATATGCTCATTTGATAAGGTTGCCAAACAAGCAACTCTTTGCCTGATTTGAATGCCCAGTGTTGGGGCAAAATTAATTATACAGTGGGTTATTACAGGAGTGCTCCCCTTTTTTTCTAATTATATGTATCCCCTTTCTCTATTACAACTTTAGCTAGAAGAAAGAGAGTTTGCTAATTGGTGCAGCAATTATTTTCGTGTTTAAACCCAGGGACACCTCCACCGGTTGACTGAACTGCCTACTTACAAACCACTAATGTGGTGTATCGCATGTAGTAAATCCTCTTAACGATCCCTCACACTTTCTGCAGGCTCCAAGACAGAGATAAAATCAAAAAATAGTGTAATACTATTTTATTAAATAAAATCGTGTAATCGCATAGAGTCCAGTTTTAGTTGCTGCAGGTTTCCAGAGAAAATTCTTGCCGGCTTTTTCCAGACCTGTGCGGACCCGTGTGTTAGATTTTATTAAATAAAATAGTATTACACTATTTATGGATTTTATCTCTGTCTTGGAGCCTGCGGAAAATGTGAGGCCTGAGAGGGAACGTTACGAGGATTAACAACAAGCGATACACAACATTAGTGGTTTGTAAGTAGGCAATTCAGCCAACCGGTGGAGGTGTCCGTGGGTTTCAACATGAAAATAATTGCTGCACCGATTAGCAAACTCTTTTCCTTCTAGCTAGAGTTGTTATAGAGAAAGGGGATACATATAATTAGAAAAAAGGGGAGCACTCCTGCAATAACCCATTTTAAACACTGGGTGACATCCCATGTTGATTGAACATATTACACTATATTTCTTTCTGATTTCTGTTGCCACAGGCGCTGATCCCTTTATATTTTATTTTTTGGAAATATTTTTTGCAGTTGAGAGACTGTGAAGAGATGGGCAAAGAAAGAAAAAAACTTAAAGGACTAGCATTTGTATCAATTGTTATTTTTAATTGATTATACAGTGGACCTATTCAAATATATTGGGGTATTATTGTATCAACACCATCAACATGAATGTGGTCCTCACCAGACAGTATATTCTAACTTGCCCAGTTCATATCTACCTTCTTTTCAATCAAAGATATATTTTAGCAAACCCCATACATATACTGTATGTGGTTCAATAAGCTGCCTAAGTCTGGATGAATCACATTGTCATCTTATAAAGGTCCATGATTTAATTTAATCCCTATCGCTTGCTAAATCCAAGCAAGAATTGCATAATTGTCTTGATATAGTAGCACTGCAGGTTGTGTCAGTTGGATAAGGGTCCTTCATCAGAATAAATACTAATATAGTTGTGGGATCTGTTATCCAGAAAACCACTATCCAGAAAGTTCTGTATTACGGGAAGGCCATCTCCCATAGACTCCATTTTAATCAAATGACTCAAATTTAAAAAATGATCTCCTTTTTCTCTGTAATAATATAACATAACTCTATACTTGATCCCAACCAAGATATAATTAATCCTTATTGGAGGCACAACAATCCTATTGGGGTTAATAAGTGTTTGAGCAGGTTTTTTTTTTACTAGACTTAAGGTATTGAGATCTGAATTACAGAAAGAACCCTTATCTGGAAAACCCCAGATCCCGAGAATTCTGGATACCAGGTCCTATACCTGTATATTGAGCTGGTTGAGAACACAGACAAAAGGGCATTGTATAGTGGTCAAGAAAATAACGCAAAAGAGCAGCAATGAACCAAAACTTAGAAATTGTGAGTTTTCTTATGTACAGTACCATGTCTTTGCAGCACAACAGCAGCTCCAACATAGTTACTGGTTACTGACAGCAACTTACTTGCAAAGCTTTTCCTTTACTATTTAAAGTCATGTATCGTTCCATCATGGCAATATAGAGCCGATATTTGTTGAACTCCAGGGGTTTCATAGCAACAGAATTCATCAACAACTAGCCTTCTGATTAATGATTATTTAAATAAACATTCCTGCGTTAGTGCAATCTGTAAACCGTGACAGTTTTCCTAGAGACACAGTTTCTTCCTTGAAGCGTAAGGAGTGGCTACACGGTTGGGCAAATAGAAGAAAATGTTGGTGGTTGGAAATACACTAGTGGGCTCACAGTGCTGCTTTGTGTTAGAGAATGCTGGTTTCAAATTGGGCTCTCAAAGTGATCAATAAACTCCAGCATAAGAATTTTATTGCATTGAATAATGAATGAATTATATGAAGATCTTAGTTAGTGTGGGGAGGTTAAATTCTTGGTACAAGAAGCAGAAACATAAGGCAACATTTTAAAACCACATCATTATTTAAAGTAAAACATATTCTATATAACAACACTGTGGCCCTCCAGCTGTTACCTTCAGCTGTCAGAGCAATGCTAAGGGTTATATTTCAGTGACATCTGAAGGGTCAAATGTTGGACATTCTGTGACACTGGGCATTATGGCAGATCATAATGCAGGACAGGGGGTGGCAGATTAGAGCTCAAAGGGACCAGTCACTATTGCCTAGTAACTTTTCAAAACATTTTTAAAAATGAATCAGCCTGGGATAACTATAATCTCAGAATTATATTTCAGGGCTGGAGTGTGAAGTGAGGTCACCAGTACTTTATGGCTCACTTCCCCCCAGCTTTCAACACACTACTCCCCTGACACAGATGAAGCTCATTCTTTAAAGTCTGTGGGACACAAGTGACAGAGTAAAACAATATTCCAACAGGTGTAGAAGCCTTTTGGCACTTTGGGTTGCTTCCTGCAAATGTTTGGCTTCAGAATAAATGGGATAACTGTCTGGAATCTACTGGCCTTCACTCTGTCTGCATGTATACAATGGTTTAGTCACTTACTAAATGGTTAATTTAAAAAGACTGCAGCTCTGGCTATTTGTAATGTATGACTGGGAATCTCAGGTGCTAGGGAGAATTACAACTCGAGAATGCTTTGGAGGTGAAATACATACTTTCAAGACAGGCTAGGGACCAAGGTGCTAAGAATATGCCTCTGTTCCCAGTTAGGTACCTAGATCTGTACTCATTGTAGCAAAGCAAAAAATTACTTTTTATTGGTTCACGTGCAGAAAAATAATCAAATAGTTGCTAAATATGAAAAACAATCTTTCCAACTCCATTGGAACTCCATCAGTGCAAGGGAAACCCCAAAAGCTTTAGGAAAGGCTTTAGCAGTCAATATCTGCAGCTTATTCTGACCCACCAAAGATTCAGTAGTATATAAACGCTTAAAACATGAGCACTTACCTAAGTGTATGGAAGTATCAATTAATACAGTAAATAGTCATCTGCATTAAAGGTATGGAACATGTTATGCAGTTATGGGATCCTTCTGTAACTTGGATCTCCATACTTTAAGTATAGTGATGGGCGAATATGTCCCGTTTGAGAATTTCACTGAAAACTTGCAAAACAGCGATAAATTTGTGAAATTTTGACGGCATCAATTTGAAGGCAGCAAATTTTACGCCTGCGTCAATTCCGACACCAGCGACAATTTGACGCGCATTAAAGTCATTGGGTGTTCATTTAATTGTCGCCAGTGTCAGAATTGTGTCCGGCATCAGAATTGTCACTGGCGGCGAAGCGCGAAAATTTGCTGCAAATTATGCCGAATAAATTTCCCCCATTTAATCAAAAAATATTTCATTAAAATGGAATCTATGGGAGAAAGCCATGCCGTAATTAGGAGCTTTTTTGGATAACGAGTTTGTGGATTTATTTAAACAACACACATGTTTGCATTACTGTTTGGCTTTAGAATTTAGTGAAGAAGTCTCTATACACCACATTTCTATGCAGCATCACTGCTACCCTGTTGCTCGTGCTTGCTAGAATGTCTTAATATAGCCTCCAGCAAAAGCTAATTGGATTTGTGTCAGAAATATGAAAACCAACATGTATTCGACATACTTTTTGGCAGCTAATACAGACCCTACTTTGTTGAGAACGGTGAAACCAATATGGAGGGAAACCAACTCTGTCAGCTTCTCCCTGGCTCAGCTCTAGAGGCTGCAGACTTAAAGTCTCTGCAAATTATTTGCTGTTTATTTCCTTTTCTGGTGGATTTGTTTTTCTGTCACATTTTTCCCATACATAGAGTCTCCTGAGTGTGTTTAGTTTCAAAATGTAGCTTGGCAAACTTGCAGACATTTCTTCTTTCGATGCACTTTTTAACTTTGCTCCAGAAAAATGCTGCCGTTTAGAGTAGGGTAGCCGTATTTCTGGACTTTTAGGCTAGGAGAAGATTAATATGATCATAACATTTTTGACTGAGTGTAATAAAAACACTGTTTTTAGTTTTCATGGTAATATTCTTCATTGCATTTTTTTAAAAGATCTGCTCAAAAGTGGCATATTCTTCAGTTCAGAATAAAATGACTTTTCTAGTAAGATATACTGTATGATTACATACACTGGGCAGTGGCAGTGATGAGTGATAAAAAGGGATCCTGTCATCAGAAAACATGTTTTTTTCAAAACGCATCAGTTAATAGTGCTGCTCCAGCAGACTTCTGCACTGAAATCCATTTCTCAAAAGAGCAAACAAACAGATTTTTTTATATTCAATTTTGAAATCTGACATGGGGCTAAACATGTTGTCAATTTCCCAGCTGCCCCTGGTCATGTGACTTGTGCCTGCACTTTAGGAGAGAAATGCTTTCTGGCAGGCTGCTGTTTTTCCTTCTCAATGTAACTGAATGTGTCTCAGTGGGACATGGGTTTTTACTATTGAGTGTTGTTCTTAGATCTACCAGGCAGCTGTTATCTTGTGTTAGGGAGCTGCTATCTGGTTACCTTCCCATTGTTCTTTTGTTTGGCTGCTGGGGGGGGGAGGGAGGGGGGTGATATCACTCCAACTTGCAGTACAGCAGTAAAGAGTGATTGAAGTTTATCAGAGCACAAGTCACATGACTTCGGGCAGCTGGGAAATTGACAATATGTCGAGCCCCATGTCAGATTTCAAAATTGAATATAAAAAAATCTGTTTGCTCTTTTGAGAAATGGATTTCAGTGCAGAATTCTGCTGGAGCAGCACTATTAACTGATTCATTTTGAAAACATTTTTTTTCCCATGACAGTATCCCTTTAATAAGTTTGGTTAAGAAGTCTACAGAATGGGGGAAGCTCCCTGAGTTAAGATTTTTATTAATCATATGCTTTTACCCAGGCAAAAAAATTGGCAAGGTAAAAAGAGTTCTTTGAGAAAGGCCTTGGATAGGGCCGAAACGTCAGATTGAAGTTCTGTTAATAAATGATAATTTTATTTTATAAGTTCTGAGAGTGTGGATCCTTCGTGAAGTATGATATATATATATATATATATATATATATATATATATATATATATATATATATATTCATACATTCACATGCCTGGGGCCAGGTTCAACACATTATCTTCATCTATCCCATATAGAACAGCACTCTCGGGACTTAAAATGACTAGGCCGAAAATATATATATATATGTGTGTGTGTGTGTGTGTGTATATATATATATATATATATATATATATATATATATATACATACATATAAACATGCAGAATAATAGAGCAAAATGTTAATAGGCGAAATTAGTAGAGCAAAATATTCATACTTTTCATATACCAGTATCATTTATTTAAACAGATATTAATCAGCGAACATATTTCATCTCAGAACAAAAGCTTAAAGTTTATAAATATACAGAGAGGAATGATGAGTATATGCATTTACAAATTACGTGTACAAGTCCATTTACAGCAAAACTGAAAATTTTCCAAGTTACCAGATGTTCCTTCTCTAAACATTGTGTATTACACCTGTACAGCACAGCATGTAGTGAGATGCAATTGAGCAGTGGTGAAATACAGCAAATGTTAATTCCCGTTAGTATAAACAAACTGACTGCAAAGTATTCCAGTCTGCCATCCATTCCCTTGAATAATGTTGTATAAACTCCTGTTGATTTGAACTCTCCAAACTCATAGTTCGTAGCTAGTGAAAGGTTGAAATGTCCATTAAGTTTCCACCAAACTTCTAAGTGATGAAGAGGAAAAATCCTTCTAAATCTGTCCTCATTTTGCCTAAGAAGAGGGGAAAAGCCTTCCTGAGCAAATAGTAGAAAACTCAGCAAGCACTCCGGACGTCACTCGTTAGATAAAAAGTAACTTTATTTCAACTGATTAAAACATCAATCCTGACGCGTTTATCATAGGAGAGGTAGTCATAGGCATGTTTAACACAAACATCTATCGGCTTTTTAAATCACAAGCCGGGAAATGACATTATCATGTAAATTAACAGGGTGTTCAAGTAGAGTATATTTTAACCCTTAGTGATTGAAAAAAGCAGTAAAAAAACAATAAAAATTACAAATTCTCATGTGTTTAATCAAGCTGCAATGTACTTAGTTTAAAATGGCCTAGAATAGTTTTATTGAAAATCTAATTATGACTTATACTTATAATTATTTTTATTAATAGTAATTTTGTTATTCCCTTTTTTTTCTTCAATGATTTGTTACTTATTGTCCATTCAAAGTTGTCATTTTTGTTTCCTTAAGGCTTCTGCATGCTAAGTAACAATCTGAACATGTGTAACAATATTTGTTGCAAAAGGCCATGTACATTAACCAGATAAGAGTCGTGTTTATAAAAAGCAATCAAAAAAGCATTACTATGCTAATATTGAAAAAAACATTAAGAAGGATGAGAGCATTTAATACAATTATTTTACAAATAATACAATTATTTGAGTTAATCATTTTAGTTGAAACTGGTTTTATTTTTTATTTTTATCTTATACGCTTTGTTTGCTTTGCTTCTCAAACTGGTGGGAATGACCTATTATCTGTTTCTTATATACAAAATCAGGGTATGTAGTTGAAGTATGAACACCTTGTTAATTTACATGATGATGTCATTTCCCTGCTTGTGATTTAAATAGCCGTTAGAAGTTAGTTTTAAACATGCCTATGACTACGTATCCTATGATAAGAAACGCGTCAGGATTGATGTTTTAAAGGAACAGTAACATCAAAAAAAAGTAATACAAATATAATGCAGTGTTGCCCTGCACTAATAAAACTGCTGTGTTTGCTTCAGAGACATTACTATTTGTTACTGTTTATATAAATAAGCTGCTGTGCAGCCCAGCTATTCAAAGGAGAAAAGGCTCAAGTTACACAGCAGATAGCAGATAAGCTCTGTAGAACATAACGCTATCTGTTATCCATTATATATCCTGTGCCATGTAGCCATTTTTCAATTTCCGCCATTGCTACTCAGCAACTTGTTTATATGAACTATATATTTTACCCAGTGCCAGCACAGGCGCCCAAGGCAAGCAGGCGGATGCGGCGTTGGCTTAGCGCTCCTGCGCATGCCCAAGGTGGCGCTCTCGTGCGCATGCGCAAGAAAGACAGTTTTTACTTATTTTTTCCCTCCTGCGCATGTGCGAATCGTCGTGAACATGCGCATGCGCAAAATGACGCGAGCCTGTGTTCGCGCGCATGCGTCGGAGCGCAAAGAGAAGTAAAAGAGTCGGGAACAGAGGGGACCGGACTGGGGGTAGGCGACAGAGGAGGTACGTGCCTGGCGCCCCCCCAGCTTTGCGCCCTAGGCATGTGCCTACTCTGCCTACCCATAGTTCCGGCCCTGATTTTACCAGTGCAGGGCAACACTACATGATATTTTCATTACTTTAAAACACTTTCAGTTTTTGGTGTTACTGTTCCTTTAATCAGTTGAAATAAAGTTACTTTTTATCTAACAAGTGACGTCCAAAGTGCTTACCGCGTTTTCTACTATTTTCATAGACACCTCCGGCTGTGGGTACGGGGCGATGCACCCGGGCCACCCGGTTTACTTGGTGAGTGCATTTTCCCTATGTTGCAGTCTGCTTAAAAGTTGGATATCATACAAGTGTGGGACCTGGGGTCTTTATACCCAGGTCAAAAAGCTTAGAGGGTGAGCACTTCTATAAGAGGGGCTTTATTGCTACATTGAACTGATATATATTATATTATGTTATCGTTATAACCTTGATTTAGTAGCAACCCGCACTTACAACTTATAATTTATAACTTTGGATACAGCTGCTTTGTGATTTTTGCATTCGGAGTTTAGTAAATAACTGGGGTGGTTTGGTGTATTTCAGTGCCCCATAAGGGTCAAATGCAGTGTGAAACTGGAATCTGAGGGGCAACTCACCATATTGTTCATCCATAGCAACTAGTGATGGGCGAATTTGTGCAGTTTCGCTTCGCCGAAAAATTTGCGAATTTCGCGCGAAATTCGCGAAACGGCGAAAAATTCGCGAAACTGCGCCGGCGTCTCGTTTTTGACGCCGGCGCCCGTTTTTTTCGACGCCGGCGCCCGTTTTTGACGCCGGCGTCCGTTTTTCGAAAAAAAAAATTTGACGCCGGCGAATTTTTTCCCGCGAATTTTCGCGGCCGTTTCGCGAATTTATTCGCCAACGGCGAATTGCGCAAATTCGCCGCGAATTCGCGCCTGGCGAATAAATTCGCCCATCACTAATAGCAACATTTTAACATAATTCCATCCACAATTGCCCCTGAAAACGTAATTGCACGTGTGCATGCGCTTGAAAGTTGCTGAATCTTCAACTTGCACTCACTGATGCAACTTGCGTTCTGGTTGCAAAGTTCTCTCATTTTATATTTAGTAGAAATGCCTTACAAAGCACTTAGAGAGAGAGAGAGAGCTCATTTGCTTTTTATACTACCAGAAAAGGACATTTTTAAGAATTAAAAGAGCATCCTTCATGGACTGCCAACATCTCCTATGGACAGTTTTGTAGATTAAAAAAAACTGTTCTGGAAACTAGATATGGAAAAAAAGAATGTGTTTCTTAAAAGTTTAGGAAACAAGGATATAAGGGATATACTGTAAAGGGGTTATTTACTAAACTCTGAATGCAAAAATCACGAAAAGTCCTCGTGTACAATATTTGGGGGTAATGTGCAATATTCCATATTGTTATAAAGACAGGCACTGTAAATGGGTTATTAACTAAACTTTTTGGGCTTTTTTGGGGCATTTTTTTTTTTTAAAACTTGAATTTTTCGAGATTTATTAAAGCCGTATTCAGCAAAAAGCCCGAACCTGAAAATCCGGCATTGCAGACCTGCAGGGGTTGTGTATAATTCAATGGCAGAGGTCCCTATCCTATTTTGAAGTTTCTGTGGTCTGCACTGGAATTAATCCGAAAATCCAATTTTTTTAGGCTTTTCAGGCAAAAATCTGACAAAGTGTGGGCTTTTCGAGAAAAAGCCTGAAAAAATTGAGCGTTTTGGGAAAATATTCAATATAAATCTTACGATTCATGTTTTCTGTAAATTGTAATGAGTTTTTACCCGAACCAATTACACAAGCTTTTTTAATAATAAATAAGGTCAAATTGCGGATTCTAATTTGGTCAGACTTTTTTTTATTTAAAATAATACGGAAAATTCGTATTTTGATAAATAACCTCCTTAGTGTTTCTAACTAATCTGCCCATCCGATTTGGCAACAATGTCTGCATTTGACATTGCCTCACTGTGCTAAGGACTTTAGATATGCTGGAGATTTAATTTTCATCTGAATCTGAGTGCAAAAGATTGTGTTTCTTAGTGGCATTATTCCTTTAAAGGGCATGTAAAGTCTAAAATAGAATAAGGCTAGAAATGCTGTATTTTGTATACTAATTATAAACATGAACTTACTGCACCACAAGCCTAATCAAACAAATAATTTTTGCTTTCAAAGTTGGCTACAGGGGGTCACCTTAACTTTGTTAAACATCTTTGCAAGACTAAGACTGTGCACATGCTCAGTGTGGTCTGGGCTGCTTAGGGATCATCATAAACAAAGCTGCTTGAGTTCTGCATGGCTGGGAAGTAAGGCGGGGGCTCCCCCTGCTGTTCATAAGTATGATTGTTTCCCTGCTCAGCAGTTAGGGACCAGCTGACAATTCCTATCCACAGCAGTAAATGAAGGGAGAATTTCACTGCATACAGTCAGGTTTCTTATAAAAACGGTACACATTTTTTAATTAAAGTATATTGGAGATAGGTTTCTTTTTCATTATTTTTTTTCCTTTACATGCCCTTTAAGAAAGAAGTTCATGAATATACTTGGATGACAGTGTTTATTTCAAAAATCTATCATCGGCATAATCATCATCATTTATTTATATAGCACCAGCAAGTTATGCAGAGCTTTGATTATAACAATCAGGGGTCTTGCAATAATTTAACAAACACAGGTTATAGAATAAAAATGGCATCAGAGGGCCCTGCTCACAATAACGTACGATCTAAATGGTAGGGTATATTTGAAACATAGGGAAAATTAAATCAATTTGGCAATTTATGATAAATTGATGCCTGATCAGTCAAGATGCATTGAATAAGCCATCTCTAAACAGATGGGTCTTTAGAGAGGGTTTGACGATATGGAAGGAAGGGAAGAGTCTGATAGCTCGAAACAGGGAGTTCCAGAGACCAGCAGAAGCCAGAGAGAAGTCTTTCATCGGGAATTAGATGAAGTGATGAGAGGCAAAAGGAGATCAAAGCAGAGCGTTGGTTGTGAGAAGGAGTGCTCGTGACTCTATTATTGTCACTTATAATGTTTCCCAACCCCTACCAATACAAATAGCTAGGAGATTTCAGCAACAAAATCATGTATATCACTACCATAAGAATACCCTTTTTTACTTATCCAGATGTAAGTTTATTTATAGGATCATTTTAATAGTGGCATTCGGTATAAAGGCAACAATGTATTATACTTTGACTAACAATCTTGCGCTACAGCTCAATCAGCACTGCGAAAATATGGTGGTGCTATATACATACATGTTATTAATAATAATAACATAATAATAATCTGAAGCCTCTAACTGGAGAGAGTGGGATTTAAATCTAACAGGTCCTTCCTACCCCATAAGTGTGCATACTTCTGCCAGTAGAGGGCGGGATGATATTAGTATATAGTCACCAGACATATTGTCTAACAAGGAATTGCATGTTTTTTTTCTGACAGATGTGTTTGTTTATGTTCACCATTTTTATTTAAAAAAAATCATAATAGAGATATACATATTGCATCCCTTTCATTTCTAAATTGTATACTAGTTTATTTTTACCTGATGATGAATGTTAATTGGATATCTTTATAAAGGAATTCAGCTAGAAGGGGAAATAAAGATTAGTCCATAAGATCCTTGCATCAATCATTTCAATCCTAAAACCCATTTAGTAAGTATTTTAATGTCTAGAAAAGGGGCCATCACTGCTCTCATAGACAAGAATTACACATATTATGTTTCTTAAATCTAATTTTAGGAACATGGCAAATAGCACTATTGCTACTGCATGAAAAATATTTTATCCAAGATTAAAATAATCTTAAAACATATACTGACTCTGGAATAAAATCTGATTGCCATTAAACAATCAGGATTTTTCTCTTAACGGAAAGGTTGGTTTCTGTTTGGTAAATAAAGTGCTCAACGTGGGCCTCTGCCAATGCAATTATACTAATGTTGATCGACCAAAATAAGAAAATCTCCAAAGCAATAACCCTATTAACATATGGTGATCAGTTGGACTAGTTGCATTTCACCTTCCATGTATGTGACCAAATAGTACAGGCTGTGCAGAATGAAATGTAATTAAATATATGGGTAGAAATGTTTGTGACCGTTTAGCATCCACAGATATATAGTAGATATCTCAGATTCAAAGGTTACATTAAAGGTTAATTTACATTTCTACCTGGGAAGTTATTGTCTAATACAGCTAGGAAAATGGAAGAGGATAAAGCTATGACTGAGGCAGAAAATACATAAATCTATGACATTTGAATCTCTAAGGCTTCCAGCATAAGCAATATTTACAAAAAGTGCAACATGTTCTTGCCAGACTAACTTAATTTCTTTTTATGAGAAGGTGAGCAGGGACCTCAATTCTGGAATGGCAGTGGATGTGATTTACTTAGACTTTGCTAAAGCATTCAATACAGTGCAACACAGAAGGTTACTGGTTAAATTAAGGAATGTTGGCCTGGAACATAATATTTGTACCTGGATAGAGAACTGGCTAAAAGATAGACTACAAAGAGTGGTGGTAAATGGAACATTTTCTAATTGGACCAGTGTTGTTAGTGGAGTACCGCAGGGCTTTGTACTTGGACCTTTGTTTTTCAACTTGTTTATTAATGACCTGGAGGTGGGCATTGAAAGTACTATTTCTATTTTTGCAGATGATACTAAATTGTGCAAAACTATAGGTTCCATGCAGGATGCTGCCACTTTGCAGAGTGATTTGTCTAAACTGGAAAACTGGGCAGCAAACTGGAAAATGATGTTCAATGTTGATAAATACAAGGTTATGCACTTTGGCAAAAATAATATAAATGCAAGTTATACACTAAGGGGCAAATTTACTTAAGGTCGAATATCGAGGGTTAATTAACCCTCGATATTTGACTGCCGAATTTAAATCCTTAGACTTCGAATATCGAAGTCGAAGGATTTACCGCAATTTGTTTGATCATTCGATTCGAAGGATTTTAATCCATCGATCAAAAGATTTTTCTTTGACCAAAAAAAGATAGCAAAGCCTATATGGACCTTCCCCATAGGCTAACACTGACTTTGATAAGTTTTTAGGTGGCGAACTAGGGGGTCGAAGTTTTTGTTTAAAGAGACAGTACTTCGATTATCGAATGGTCGAATAGTCGAGCAATTTTTAGTTTGAATTGCTCGATTCGAAGTCGAAGGTCGAAGTAGCATGTTACTTACCAACCCCTTGGATGTTGCTCTCAGTGGCCTGGAGGCAAGTTTTAATTTCAAAACTAAATACATTGCCAAGTAGAGCCTCCTGTGGGCTGCCAGTCCATATAGGGGCAACCAAATAGCCAATCACAGCCCTTGTTTGGCATCTCCAGGCACTCTTTTCAAGCTTGTGTTGCTCCCCAACTCTTTTTACAATTGATTGATGTAACTGGTGGGTAAAAAAGTTTGGGAACCCCTATCCTTACTGTAAGAATACCTTTCCCATGTTCAGGGTTAATTTTTTTTTCTCACTCTTGTCATCGAGACCTATATATGGAAAAACGATTTTTTTAGACAAATACACACACCAACTTTGCATGTATTTGCACATAATAAGTTACACACAACACTTGACTTGGCTTATACTTTGAAATAATGCAATAATGCAACAACCGTTTGAAAAATGTTCCTCCGTTGCACATAGCACATGATCTCTGAACACGTTTGTGTATATATATATATATATATATATATATATATATATATATAGTAGAAACAAGAGATCCTCTGCACTCAACCCATTATCAATATATTTAAGACAGAGACACTTTGTGCATACTGCTACTGAAAAATGCCTTACCCTTTAAACAACACAGGGATTGTTTGTCCATATATTGCAATATATTTAAGCTGGCCAACTACGTCAAAGTCATCCCTTATCTGGCCAGTCCTACTCTCAATTTTTATCTGATTCATTAAGAATTCTACTGTTCAATTATACATTTTACAAAGGGACTACGTTTTACCCGCAACTTACTTGCTGCTTTCAAAGTAAACTCCAAACTTTGGATGCCCTTTTATTAGACACCAGTGGGATCACCTGACTATAGCTGGGAAGGGTGGGGGCTACAACATGGAGCTGGTCACTGCTCCTGTATAAACTATAACAAGCAAGGGGAAGTTGTGCTCAACCACTAACTTAAAAACATTAAGAGGGGGTGCAATGAGGTAGTGACCACAATATACATATAGTAGAAACAAGAGATCCTCTGCACTCAACCCATTATCAATATATTTAAGACAGAGACACTTTGTGCATACTGCTACTGAAAAATGCCTTACCCTTTAAACAACACAGGGATTGTTTGTCCATATATTGCAATATATTTAAGCTGGCCAACTACGTCAAAGTCATCCCTTATCTGGCCAGTCCTACTCTCAATTTTTATCTGATTCATTAAGAATTCTACTGTTCAATTATACATTTTACAAAGGGACTACGTTTTACCCGCAACTTACTTGCTGCTTTCAAAGTAAACTCCAAACTTTGGATGCCCTTTTATTAGACACCAGTGGGATCACCTGACTATAGCTGGGAAGGGTGGGGGCTACAACATGGAGCTGGTCACTGCTCCTGTATAAACTATAACAAGCAAGGGGAAGTTGTGCTCAACCACTAACTTAAAAATATTAAGAGGGGGTGCAATGAGGTAGTGACCACAATATACATATAGTAGAAACAAGAGATCCTCTGCACTCAACCCATTATCAATATATTTAAGACAGAGACACTTTGTGCATACTGCTACTGAAAAATGCCTTACCCTTTAAACAACACAGGGATTGTTTGTCCATATATTGCAATATATTTAACCTGGCCAACTACGTCAAAGTTGTAAAATGTATAATTGAACAGTAGAATTCTTAATGAATCAGATAAAAATTGAGAGTAGGACTGGCCAGATAAGGGATGACTTTGACGTAGTTGGCCAGCTTAAATATATTGCAATATATGGACAAACAATCCCTGTGTTGTTTAAAGGGTAAGGCATTTTTCAGTAGCAGTATGCACAAAGTGTCTCTGTCTTAAATATATTGATAATGGGTTGAGTGCAGAGGATCTCTTGTTTCTACTATATGTATATTGTGGTCACTACCTCATTGCACCCCCTCTTAATGTTTTTAAGTTAGTGGTTGAGCACAACTTCCCCTTGCTTGTTATATATATATATATATATATATATATACAGTATAGGATGTGTGTTTCAATGAGCACAGAGCACAGGGAAAAGGTGCTGGACGTATTGACCTAATATACTCCTGTGCGCACATCAAATGGAAGAAAGCTCACATTACTCACACTATCATATTTGTATTAAGGACACAAATATTTCTGAAGTCACACTTTTTTTGTTGTACCAGGATATAGGTCCTTATAATGTCCTAGAAAAGGAAATAATCTGAAGAACCGTATTTCCTTTTGGTTTAATAAAGCTTATCTTGCTAGTGAGCCCCAAAGGCTCCATCGTCATTTCCTTCCGCTGAACATACTGTAGTTAAATCTTTGTCAGAGCATTACATTGATTCATTGACAAGAATAACTAGGTTGTTACACTCAACAGGGGTTATTTCCTAAACTGGCTCATTAACAAGTAACGTATTGGATGAAATAGTTTCACTCTGTTTCATGGTGTGACATTCTTTACTACATTCACAAAGAGTTGCTATTTTTAATACTTGTATATTCTTATACTTGTATATCAGAAATAGTTGGAAAGCTAATTATATTAAAGGAAGTTAATTAAAGCTCTTAATCCTGCATATCTTATTTTCTAATAACTAATGTTACCTGCAAACTGACTAAGCCAATGATGCCCAGTATAGCCTATGTGTTATTTCAAGGAATGGGTTGCCTCCAGGGGTACTCCAGCTTGGCCCCAGAATCCAAAAACATTCATGAAGGTTAATTGGTTCCTGATAAAACTAGCCACAGTGTTTGTATTTGATAGGGAGATCTGATTGTAAGCTCCATTGGTACAGGGACTTATGTGAATGGTGTATAATCTCTGTAAAGCTGTATATATTGATGCTAGATAAATAAGGAATAATACTACAGGCAAGAAAGCTATGAATTATGGGAAGGTTAATTGGTTCCTGATAAAACTAGTTACAGTGTTTATGTTCGATAGGGAGATCCAATTGTAAGCTCCATTGGTGCAGGGACTGATGCGAATGATGTATAATCTCTGTAACATGCTTCACATGTGTATACATAGCTTTAGTATAGTATACAGTATGTATCTTCACATGATACTTTTACCATAGCCAGGTCAGCTTTCTAAGAATAATGGATAGTCTTTTGCCTGCATAAACATTGTTAGCAGGAGTTGTGAACAGAAGAATTTGATTTGAAGGCAGGGTAGTGAGCATTATGTTACATAAAAACAACAACAACAGTGTTTTGTGGACCAAACAAATTAAAAAGAAGAACATATGGTGTAGTATTTTTGAATGCTTCTGAGACACCCAGTGTTAAGAAGGTGAAGTGAATTCCTGTATGTGTTTCCCTCTAGGTTACTCTTTTCTCCAGTGTCATATATACTTAGCTTTAACGTGCTTTCCCAAAGGGCACCTTCACCAACTTTGGCTAAAATGCCTACTTACAAGATGTCAGTAGGTTTATCGCATGTATTATTAGTATTCAAGTCTCTGCAACAGGACACAGACTTCAGAGGGGTTGATAAACCAAATCAAATGATCATAAAAATGGTGAAGGTGAGAATTAATGGCCTGAATATCGATTAGGAGAGGACATTGACCATTATACCACCAGGGGAAAGTGAAGGATACTTGAATACTAATACTACATGCGATAAACCTACTGACATCTTGTAAGTATGCATTTTAGCCAAAATTGGTGAAGGTGCCCTTTGGGAAAGCACGTTAAAGCTAAGTGTATATGACACTGGAGAAAAGAGTAACCTAGAGGGAAACACATACAGGAATTCACCTTCTTAACACTGGGGGGGCACATTTACTATAGGTCGAAAATCAAGGGTTAATTAACCCTCGATATTCGACCATCGAAGTAAAATCCTTCGACTTCGAATATCGAAGTCGAAGGATTTACCGCATTTCGTTCGATCAAATGATTAGAAGGATTTTAATCCATCGATCGAACAAAATTCCTTCGATCAAAAAAACCTTGGAAAGCCTATGGGGATCTTCTAACATTGATGCTCGGTAGGTTTTAGGTGGCGAAGTAGGGGGGTCAAAGTTTTTTTTATAGAGACAGTACTTCGACTATTGAATAGTCATTCGGTTCGAAGTCATAGTTGAAGGTCGAAGTAGCCAATTCGATGGTCGAAGTGGCCAAAAAAAAACTTTGAAATTCGAAGTTTTTTTTATTCTAATCCTTCACTCGAACTTAGTAAATGTGCCCCCAAGTGTGTCAGAAGCAATCAAAAATACTACACCATATGTTCTTCTTTTTTGTTTGTTTTTAATCTCTTTGTTTGCTTTAGGCGATGGTCCATAAAACACTGTTGTTGTTGTTGTTTTTATGTAATATTCTTCTACGCAGCTGAGAGACTGAAGGGGAACAGCAGGAGAGAGTTGCTCTAAGGACTATATCATCATGATTCAGTTAATGCCTTTAAGAATGGCTTGGATTATTTTTGGACAGACATAATATCAAAGGCTATTGTGATACTAAGCTCTATAGTTAGTATAGATATGGGTATATAGAATTTATGTGAAAGTAGGCAGGGGTGTGTGTATGGATGCTGGATTTTCATTTGGAGGGGTTGAACTTGATGGACTTTGTCTTTTTTCAACCCAATTTAACTATGTAACTATGTAACAATGTAACTATCCCTAAGTATTATTGTAACCAAGGGTAGTGAGCATTGTTGACTCAATTTTGATCCATTGCCTATCGTCATGGAATTTATAACATGTATCCCCATTTGTGTGGGTTTCCTCTAGGAAAACATCCTGGTACATTAAATGACTTCTGATGAGACAGACACGGAAATGTGTGTATATGGAAGGTTATGTGTCCTTGGTAGAGAAATAAGACAGTAAACCACAGTCGGGTAGTGATTGAAATGAACGAGTGAGGAACAACTTGTCCACTGTTTTATTACAATGCAGACGCACAGCGCTGGCACATCCCTTTCCTTTGTAACATGAGTCACTTTGTTGGTTCACAAAACTTACACCAAATAAATGCTTATATGTGGGAAAATGTATTTTTATGACATTCAATCACACCCATGTTACTATCCCCCTGCTGAACTATAGCCATGAAAAGAACATTATGTAAGAAATATGACAATATCTTGTCAATCTGGAACATGAAATATGTCACTGTTGCAACATACATGACAACAACACTGGTGAGAATGTACAGGATTCGTTGACACGTCAGCACTAAATATATTTTAAGAAAAATACAAAACAAATTTGAGGTTGTGTAACTGAATTACATTTTTCTGATATTTAAACTTCAAGTTAGTCTGAAAGAACCACACACACACACTCTCCCCAGTTCCACGTGTCTATTCCCTTCCCTTCTGAGGAAATCATTGAATTGTTGTGCCTACTACTCAGCTCACTCCCTTAGTTATGGAGGTTTTATATGTCATTAAGTTGATGCCCATTTTTTGATGTCCAGCTATTGGTCATCCCCCTCCCAGCAAAGCATCAAAATTAGGTTTGAAATCTCTAAAAAATATAAGGCAAACAAAAAGTAGTGTAAGATGGATATCATCTTTCTATTCAGGCCTTCTCCTAGTCTAGCCTTTTATTCAAATCAATGCACTGTTACTAGGGTAATGTGGACCCTAGCAACCAGATTGTTGAAATTGCAAACTGGAGAGCTGCTGAACAAAAAAAATAACTCAAAAACCACAAATAATAAAAAATGAAAACCAATTGCAAATTTTGTCAGCATATCACTTTTTATCACTTAAAGGTGAACAATCACTCTATGGGGCATATTCACTAAGCGCCAAATTTGTGCTAGCATCCGCTTCGCTCACATCGCAATACTTCGCCAGGAGTAAATTCGCCAGGACAATGCTAATTCACTAAAATCCGAAGTTGCGTCCAGGGCACCGAACACTGGTGAAGTAGCGCTAGCGTTACCGCTGCAAGTAAAGCGAAGTTGCGCTAGCATTGACTAATTTGCATATGGTGGGAAGTTAGAATACATTACAATACACAAGCCCGGGAAACCTTAATAAAATAAAATAGATTTGTTATATTGCCCTACACATGATCCCAGTGTATAGTTTATGTGCCATATGTTAGGAAATGTAGCGGGGAAGTGGATTACCCCAGAAAAATTTTACGATCTTTTGCAGCCTGAAAAATGAAAAAAAGTCACCCTGAAAAATGAAAAGTCGCCAGCGTTTTTTGCGACAATTATTTTTTTAGGAAGTCCTATCTACTCTATTGCACTTCGCCTGGTCTGAGGTGGTGAAGGCAAGTCTGGCGCAAGAGGTGACGTTCAGTAAAATCCACATATTAGTGAATTTGTGTAGTTACGTCCCATCGCCAGAGCGCAACTTCACCAGGCGTTAGGGAGCGAATTAACACTATCTCCTGCACTAATTAGCAAAGTAAGTAAATGACATCACACTGGCAAATTTTCAGCAAAAAAATGTAATACAAAAAAACGTTTCAAGCACAAACGGTGCTCTTCCTTTTTTGTCCCTGAGGAAGAGCACCATTTGTGCTTGAAATGTTGGATTTTTTGTATTAAATGTTTCTCTTTGTATTAAATCCCAGTGAGTGCGGTACTCTGTTTCTCTAATGTCGAGGGCAAGTAATGTTGTGGGGGGGTCTGGTGATTTCCAATTGACTGATCGCTGTGCCATTCATTTTAAAGCCCTCAAGCTGCCATCAAGGTGCCAAGACCCCCCCTGTGTGCCATCTATATTGTATTTGACAAAACAGAGTTTATTAATATGAACTAGAAATGTAGGTTGTTGGTGGGTCCTGTGACTTCTGTGTCTAAAGGCCTGCAAGTGGGTAGGACTAATATAAAGTAATGCAGTTACATGGCATATATGCTCTACTGTAAGCCCATAGGCAAAATCCCTTTCCATCCATTTAAGGCTTATGCCACATAGAGGTTAAAACCGAGCCTGCTGAAAAATGCAGGTCGAGAATTAAACACAGCAATTAGCCTATTACCTGAACCTGGGCTGAAATTGCTGTGTTGGGCCTGGTGCAGACATATGGCATAATTTGGTGAAAAAAAGCAAAGCCTTGTGTTTCGATATGTGTGTCTGTACTTGGTAATGGTTCTCGGTACAGGGGCTGATTCTCTGCATGTAGCAGGCTGAGTTTCAACCCCTGTGGCTTAACCCTTAATGAACACAAATCAGGTATTAGTATTTTTAAATCCACTTATGGCAAGATTTAGATGAATTAAAAAAGAAAAAACAAAAGTATACTTTGTTGACAGAATACTGTTCTGAACAGGAACATGGGATTCATTCCTTCTAAAGAAGGTCAGGCTATAAAAAGGAGATTGCTCCAAAGAGAATGTTTTTGGATCTGGCTTTTATAAACCAAATATATATTAAAAATTGAATATGAACTTTTTTTTGTTGTTGTACTTTCTAATTGCATGAATTTCTAATTGCGATAATTTTAATATTGAATTCCTAAATACAGAGGGTAAGGCTTTGATTCCTTACCAGTTGGTGTAAGAAAGTTAATTTTAGTCTGGATTTAAGACTTAAGACACAAGTGACTGTATCATGTAACTTTGCCATTTTATTTACATTTTTGTAAGCGGTTTGTACATAAAAAAAACAATAATCTGTATGCTTGAGAAAGGACCATACCCTAAAATGTTGCATGTTTATATTAGCTACTGTTTTTTTCTGCAACTATTACTGAGATTTCCCACAGTTATCCGGCTTATAAATGTTGTTGTAAGCCTTCCCTAATAGGCCCCACTATGTGCCGAACCCAAGGCAGTTATACCACATAAAACTTCCAACCCTGTATGCTGGGAATATTTAAAGGGATTCTGTCATCGGAAAACATGTTTTTTTCAAAACGCATCAGTTAATAGTGCTACTCCAGCAGAATTCTGCACTGAAATCCATTTCTCAAAAGAGCAAGCAGATTTTATTATATTCAGTTTTGAAATCTGACATGGGGCTAGACATTTTGTCAATTTCCCAGCTGCCCCTGGTCATGTGACTTGTGCCTGCACTGTAGGAGAGAAATGCTTTCTGGCAGGCTGCTGTTTTTCCTTCTCAATGTAACTGACTGTGTCTCATTGGGACATGGGTTTTTACTATTAAGTGTTGTTCTTAGATCTACCAGGTGTCTGTTATCTTGTGTTAGGGAGCTGCTATCTGGTTACCTTCCCATTGTTCTTTTGTTTGGCTGCTGGGGGGGAGGGGGGTGATATCACTCTAACTTGCAGTACAGCAGTAAAGAGTGACTGAAGTTTATCAGAACACAAGTCACATGACTTGGGGCAGCTGGGAAATTGACAATATGTCTAGCCCCATGTCAGATTTCAAAATTGAATATAAAAAAATCTGTTTGCTCTTTTGAGAAATGGATTTCAGTGCAGAATTCTGCTGGAGCAGCACTATTCACTGATCCATGACAGTATCCTTTTAATTGCTTTACTTGCTGCTACTCAACCTTTTTTTATACTGTAGTTTATGCACACCATACACTTTGGAAATAAGTAACCACAAATAGAACTTATTTGAAAGACTGGGAACAGACTGGCAGAAAGGCTTCACTTGTCATTTCCTTTGGAAAACCCCTCCTAAAAAAAAAACAAATGAGATCAATGTGTTAGACAGGATTTAATTATAAAATAGTGCATTCGAGTATTTATTACATATCTATCTATTGCTGGACGAGTCTGGCACTTTATTGATATTTTACATTTCCCAAGTCATGGGATTTAGGTGAAGCTGAGTCATCTCATTATCCCATTTGAAGGAATGCATGGTATGGAAATCTAGGAACTATGTCCTGTCAGCTGCCCCTTATGACCAAAGTCAGATGGCAGCCCTAGATACTGCATGCATAACTTCTTCAGGAAGCAATACACAATCATAAGCGTTGGATGCTGGAAAACATAAATAAATGCTCTTTTCATATTTACAGAGCTTTGAAGACAAGATAGGAGCAGAGGTGCACTACCATATATTATATAGTGAGTTCAATACCTATATATATATATATATATATATATATATATATATATATATATATATATATATATAATAGCAGAAAGGACCCGCACTCCGTTTTCAAAAAGTTCAGTGATTTATTTTAAAACTCACAGTGTCTCCACACAGTGTTTTAAAATAAATCACTGAACTTTTTGAAAACGGAGTGCGGGTCCTTTCTGCTATTATATATACCCAATTTTTGACCGAGCACCCGGCTGAGTGAGATGTGAAGGAGTGCGGGTATTATTTGTAATAATCGTTATATATATATATATATATATATATATATATATATATATATATATATATATATATATTATTATTATAAATAGATTTACATAATTCTCTCTGGCCATATTTTGCCATATGAGAAGGCAGTGCATGCAAAAGTGAAAAATAAGAAAATAAAAATGTCCCCTTTAGGAAACATGCCAAACCATTAACATTAAATATTTGCTCCTTGCGTTGACCTGGAACCCACTCACATATGTTTCTTTATACGTCCCCATACTGTAGATGCCTCACATCCAAAGCCATTTTTAGGTCTTGAGTTACTAAATCACTGAAATAGCTGCCACATGTTAAATGGAAATAAATACCGCATCCTAATAACTCCCCTGCTAATACTCTGGATATGGTGTTAAAATTTCATTGGAATATTGCACACCAGTTGTTTTTTTAGCATTCCCTGTACACATGGAAACCATATGTGGCAGTTGCAAAGCAACAAAGCTACAAGATCTCAAAAAATGTAGGGCAGCTCATATTTATATCCATGGCAAAACACTAGTGTCCTGTTGTAGATTATGTTTAGCCTTTCTAACTTTTAGGAATCCACCAGAGTTTTACCGTTCATTCCCTTATAATCTGACAGTTTGTCAGCTGTTATCCATGGCTGAGAGTCAGGAGACTATTCAGTTACCAACAGATCAACATGGATTCTTGGCACACATCTAAGTGGCATGGACAGCCTGGTATGAAACCCAAACAAAGAAACAATGACTGTGTTTGGGGGGGGGGGAGTTGTTTCTTGCCGGGGGGGGGGGTAGTAGACAGATTCCAGGGAATTTAGTTCATTATCTATTCTGCACTGTTGCCTGTATTTTGTTAACCTACCAGTAGAATTATTTAGGTACTGAGAAAAAGCGAAGTTTTATATCCATCTGTTCTTTTTCATCTTCAGATACGATTTTCAGTAATGGACTTTATTCACTGTTACCCCCCATGCAAAACTAAAAACCCATCAAAGAGCAGTGTGCATTGAAAAGCATGAGGTCTTCAAAATAACCGTTGTACTTTTTAGGCTGTCTTATTAAGATAATGCGTTTTTAATTTGCCTTAATAAATGGGATCTGTATGCCTTATCTGTGCTGTTTTATCAAACACTCTCACAGTACATTTGCTATTACTTGTGGGAGCCTAATGTTTGCCTCGGTTTGGCTCCAGTAAAAAAAAAAAGAAGTTCTTTTAAAAGCTTATTGCAACGTGATTGTTGATATCATGGCATAGTTACAATGATTTCAAAGTTTGACATACATTTCAGCACAATTTTGCTTATAAGTACAAGTATTAAAATGAAAAATAATGGACCTGGAATTATCAATTTTCAGGGTCATATAACCACATGCTGTTAGGAACTATATAATTGGTCTCTTTTCAGAGTCTTTTCTCTGGAAATACTGCATGAAAGTATAATCAGAACAGAGACAGATCTGGGAAAACCCTGTGCCCAATGCCAGCCAGGAGCTGAAGGCCTAAAACCAGTGGCAGATAGAGGAATAAGATCCTGCAGGATGGAAGGGGGTGCAGACCGCATGGTTAACTTCTTCTACAGTAGTAGAAGAAATACCCCCCTCCCCATCTGCTCTCCTGAGAGCACAGCTTGCAGCATGAGCTGGTGGGGGGGGGCATGAGTAATGCGAGGCTTGCTCATGTGTGGGATGATGTATGGGGTTGGGGTAATGCATACTGTACAAGCCGTGCAGACTTTTTTGGTGGGTTGCAGTAGTAATGGAGCTGCCTAAAACCCAAAGTAATTTGGATCTCCGCATTTTTTGGTCTAAAAAATAGGATTGTTTTACCCCCAATAAGCATTATTTATATCTTAGTTGAGATAACACAAGGTACTGTTTTGTTATTACAGGGAAGAAGGAAATCATGTTTAAAAATGTGAATAATTTGATTAATATGGAGATGGCCTTCCCATAATTCGGAGCTCTCTGGATAATGGATCCCATACCTGTTGTGACAAGCTGGCTGCTTCTACATGTAATTTTTGGGGGAATTACCAAATGGTAGGCAGGTAAGCAGAGGATCCAAACAGTGACATAAGCTTCTTTAGAGAAACACACTTGTTTATTTTCCAGCTTTTACATGACATGGTCAACAAAAATGATTAAATAAAACCCTGCCCACTGGGCGTTACCTTCACAGAATTGAAGAAGTCCCTAACTAAACTAGGCCCCTTGTGGAATGCCAGCAAAACAAACACAGGTTTGGGCTTACCCCTTTACTCACAAGACTCTTTCCTGATAATTCAGTCTCCTGGCTGTGCTCACAGTCTTACCCAGACTCTCAATCCAGAACCTCAACTAGCTCATGGTCCTGGTCAACTCCTGCTTTGTGCTGATGCAGGCAGCATCCCCACCTCCTCTGGGAGTTCTCAACACAGCCAGGTCTCTTATCTGCAGTGCACTGCTGAGAGACATTCCCTAACACCCCAATTACCCTTAAATATCCTTTCCACAAGACAGTCTTCCTGTAGAAGGTGAGCTCCATTAACCATACTGGATTTGGGGAATGGAGTCTCTGGCTCCTACATCTTTAAAAAGCAAAACCACTCTTTGTTTATTAACTCAATTCCTGAAACATATCTCAATAACTGGGGGAAAATCAAAGGCCAAACACAACTTTTTACTGATTTTCTGTGGTCATTCTACCACACTGTATATATGTTGTAGAAACTATAACACGTATCCATGCACATATTCTAAATGACCCATCGTTAGTTGGTTGCACCTAAGCCACCCATGAACTAAATTTGTGTCAGCAGCACTGAACCCTGCACCTAATGCTAGCTGATGGTAAATACAGTGCTCCCATATCCAATCCCAGATGTGGGCACAAGAAGCTTAGCAGATGCCAGTCTCTTGCACTATATTTCTTTCTTCTGGAGTTTAGTCTTGAACTGAAATCCTGGCTTAGCTTGATAACACTAAAAAGGACATAATCACTTTCTGCCTGTCCCTGGTCTCACAAGATGCAAACTATGCTTTATGAACTTGCATGAAAAACCAGGGCTGGCAAGATAGTTGGTTTGCAGTTGGCAGCTCCCATTCTCTGTAGTCAGCTGCTGAAACTACCGTTTCTGTACTAAATGGCATTTCTGAATGAGACAGATAATGGGGCAAGATGTAGTTATACCATGGCTGATAATAGTGTCCAGGTTTTCTTGTATAATGTGTTGTTTGGGTATGTCTCAAGTTTGGCAGGAGTCATATTGTACAGTTCATCCAATGAGTCTGAGTTGTATACATAGGGGCAGGATGCAACAAATGAGCCATCATTGGATGCTTCTAGGCCACGGGCAAACAGCTGTGCATTCTTGGAGTGACTCATCTGCAGCCAATTTAATCTGTAAATTCCAAGATGTTCCTCCCAGCTACGTTTTCATTCAGGCTCATCAACAGGTTAATGGAGTAGCCATCTCCACTGCAGTATCATGTAGAATGAAGAAAATTGGAGAGCACCAGAGGAAGGATCCCTGAGATCTGAAACATGTAGTGCTTCAATAAAAAACAACATTAATTCACTTTGGAAGGCTCTGGGGTTTTCTTAATTCTACATCTGCAGCGAACATGACTGGGATCCATTCAAATACAACTGTAACAGCAAAACTATGTACAGCATCTGTGCAGGCAGTCTCCTCACTAGCAGAATCCCACCAGTCCTGTCCCGTGATAAAACACGGGAAGTAACGAACTGAGGAATAAAGAGGCATGCCCAGAAGTTTGATATAACTTTCCTGGCTGTCAAGAACATTTTCCTGTCAGCCTGACATTCATCAAAACAGATCAATGTGCCAATGTGTCAGACTGATCTCAACTTGGTTGAGCAGTCAAATGCAATTCTATTTTATGGGGTGTTAGAGTTCACCCAAAAGCTGAGCTCTACCACTTCTACAAATCCTTAATTGTCAATCTAAAGTGCCCTTTGAGCACATGCTCTGTTATTAATTAGGAGCTTTTCAGTTAATCCAAAATGTGTGTGAAAATTTGGTCAAAAACTCCATAGTTGTACATTTCCTTATAAGTATCTTTTTATTAGATTAATAGGATAAAATAAATCAAACAGACTAAAAATAGGATTGTGTGTGTTACAGCTAGAAAATCTTGTATATGAAACAATTAAAACATACAATACTCCATGACTGGACAAAAACATCCCACTATGAATGACCTTGAATTGGCATTTATATGTATAGTTGTCTAAAACCAGTTGAAAGGCACCATATAACTCCTTGTTCAACGTCAGTGCAATGAATAAGGTTTGCACTGAACATATTTCTTGTCTTAAAAATCTTTGTTTTTTATTATTTTCTAAGATACTAATGAATAGAGAAACCGAAGATACTCTGTGTTTCTAACGTACTGGTTTTTTGAGGTAGATAATTAGATAAAATACCTTGTGTAATGAACTTCTGCTTATCTGTAAGCTGAAACAGACACAGCAATGGGATGGAGGAGCTGTTTAACCTATATCTAATTTAACAAACTCAGCTAATAACATAGAACATTTTTATTCACTTTATAATAACAACTGTGATTGGCTATTTGGTAGCCCCCATGTGGACTGACAGCCTACAGGAGGCTTTGTTAATCAGTACATCTTGGTTTTAAGCAACCAAAACTTGCCTCGGAGCCTTGAATTCAAAAATAAGCACCTGCTTTGAGGACACTGAGAGCAACATCCAAGGGTTAGGGATCAGTGGACTGGGGCATTGGGGGCCCACCGGGGCTACAACACCAAGGGAACTCCTAACAACCAACAGGGCCCTCCTACTACTCTAGATGTCCACACACCACCGTGGCATGTTCCCTAACACTTATTGCCATCTTTCTTCTTAACTCAACTCAGTCAGCCAATCGGGGGAGCAGGTCTAGGCCCAACAGGTTTTTTTCTGATGTCCCGTCAGCCCAGTCCAACCTTTAAGACCACAACCTTTTTTACCTGTTAGCCACATTTAAATGTAAAAAGCATTGGAGAGCAACACAAGCATGCAAAAAGCAATTGGGGGTGGCAATTATGGGCTGTAATTGATTATTAGTAGGCCCTATGTTGAATAGCAGCCTACAGGAGGTTCTCTTTAGCAGTACACCTGTTTTTTATTCAACCAAAACTTGCCTCCAAGCCAGAAATTCAAAAATAAGCTCTTGCTTTGAGAGAATTGGGAGCAACATCCAATGGGTTGGTGAGCAAAATGTTGCTCCCGAGACACTGGATGAGGATCACTGCTCTACGATATCTGGTTGCCTGCTTCCTATAGCCACTTACCTGGTACTGGGAAGACACTATAAGCTGCCATTTAATAGGCTTGGGCTTATTTGCCAACAAGCAAACTAATCATCTAAATAATCAGTTGTTTGCAATTAGGTTCCCATGCAGCCAACCATACTGACCTTAAATGAAATCAATTATAATGCTCTGGGTCTGTTGTGCCATTCTGCATCTTTGGCACTTGCAGTCCTGCCCCTGCTTGGATGATAACCAATAATAACCAATAATACTGTGTTGCGCAGAAATTTATATAAGGCTTTTTTAGTTATTAATTAGTACTTATCTATACCGAGATTCAGACATATCCCTTATTTGTGTAATGAGAAATAGCTCTGAAAGGTGCTAACGTTGTATGTGCAGTATTATAAATGGCTGTACAAGGAGACCCAAGCAAACCTCCCTAGAGTTCTAAAAGTGTTCAGCTGACCTTTTCAAGTAGTATAACATAAATACATGGGATGCAAGTTATCTGGCATGCGTCTCTGCTAAAACCCCTATCTGTCAAGGATAGATGGAAAAAGAAAAGGAGCCATAAACAAGAGCTGCGAATGAAAATGTTACCTAAGAAAAACAAGCTCAGCAGCAGGGTTGCCATATTGCAGTTGCCTAGCTGAAGGAGAAGTTAAAAATGAGATTCATGTACACATATTTCTTGTTGCTAGACAGTCTCTAAAAAAATATCTATAGCAGGGATATCCAAACTGTACTGCCAGAGCTGGGAACTGGTCTGCAACAACAGCTGTGACACAAAGAAGCCACGGCTAATGTAAATGTATTTTAGGCGCAACTTAACTAGGATTAGCCTGTGTTAATGTTAAATTTACATATATTGCTTGAAAAGAAGTATGATAAAAATAATTCACACTGACCTTTACTCTAATTTAAGGTTTCCCAGGTTGTCTAAATATTAGCCAGAAAAGTGTTTCATTTAAATGCAATGTAACACCATTACATTGTGATCCTCTCTAAGCCGGGACCTCGCGAGGAGGAAAGGTTTAGGAAGCAGACCTACAACACTGTTGTTGATAAGAAAAGTATAGGCACCGGTGGTTTTAACCATCTTCAATTTGACAATTTGAGTAGTACAGCAGAGGTTCATGTACTTGTAGGATACACTAAGGGTGTGAAGGCATATTCTCACCAGTAGAGTGAAATGGTGAAAATGGGTCAAGTCACTCATGGAAAAAATAACCAGTATATTAGGATGTTGCCTGGATAGACTACTTCAAGATGCTCTTGGTCAGCTGGACTGTCTAGCAAAAGCAGTTTGCAACTACCTTCATGTGGTTCCTGCTCCTTAAGGTTGTTGGTCACCTTAGGGCTCAAAGTTTGTTTCTGGGCCCTTATGCTCCAGTCTCCCAGCATGCACGCACCCGTATTAGAGGGATACCAAAAGGGCATAGGCCATATGCTTCCTCTACTACTACTAGGGACAGGAATTAGTCAGAAACCTCTTGGGCAATGTGGAATACATACCTCCCAAAAGGCTTAGGTTACAGACCCTCGACTTCCTCAACAGCAGGGGAGATGATCATTTCCTCTACATTTGCAAATAGTGAGGCCCAGCACCTTCCATTCATTAGACCCTCATTGGCCCTTATTTTACTCATGAACTTGTAACCTTGGATTCTTTTACCCATTCTGCTCAGATATTTTTATATCATGCAGAGCTACAATTAGGGGCAGATTTACTAAGGTTCGAGTGAATTTTTGAAGTACAAAAAGTTTGTATTTCGAAGTAATTTTTTGGATACTTCGACCATTGAATAGGATACTACAACTCTGAATTTACTTCGACTTTAATTCGAAGTAAAAATCGTCTTTACACATCGAATAAAAATCCTTAGATCGTACGATATAATCATTCGAATCGTTCAATTCGAACAATTTTACGATTTTTATTCGATCGTAGGAGTGCCAAATTCGGTGAAAAAACGTTGAATTCGATATTCAAAGTTTTTCAATTCGATGGTCGAATTTTGAAGTTTTTTGTACTTCGAAATTCGACCCTTGATAACTCTGCCCCTTAATGTTGCAAGCTGGAGGAAGAGAAAGATCAGTCAGTGGTTACCACACATGACCCCAAACGTAGCTTGATTTGGGGATAACAAGATTAACAACACACAGTAGAACAGTCAGTTATGTTAGAATAACCATACTGATACTTACCTACCTGTACTACTGAGTGGATAGCCACATACAGGCCCAGACTGGCAATCTGTGGGTTCTGGCAAATGCCAGAGGGGCTGCTATAAGGTGCAATAGAAAGTCAGTATTTAGTGGGCTGGTGGGGGGCTGTTTGGGCCTCTGTGTGGGCTTATTGGGCCTCTGTGTACCTGAAATGCCAGGGCCTATTTTAATTCTCAGTCCGGACCTGGCCACATAAACAGAATTTAAATCCATACTACATCTCAGATAAGAATAACATGCTTGCCTTTATTGAAATTAGATTGTTGGATCTCTTGGAATGTGATATACCTTTATAAACACAATAAAAATAATAACAATTGTGGAAACCTATTTAATTGTATAGAATCCCAGAAAATGTCGAATCAGAACAGAAATTCAAAATCTTGGATGTTTGCTGGTTCCCTTCCCAATCTGAACGATTTCAATTTTAGACCACTGCCTTATATTTATTCAGACTTACACTACATAGAGAGACAGGGCTAGTCCAAAGCAGAAGGCCCTAGTACCACCTACCTGCATCCCCAAGGATACTTATACCTGGTCAGTCTCCTCAGTATGTTATAATCCACTATAACAAGAACTTAAAAAGAACTATTCATATTCATTCAGGTATCAGTAATACTGCATACTCTGTTTTTAAGCCTGAAATAAATTGCAGGTTGGCATTAACATTGTTTGTCTCTGTCTATTTGCATTCTGAAGAATCCTTGCAAAGCAATGCTGCCCCCTATGTATGATCATATAATTATGGATAGCCTCACACTGAAAAAAGCACCATATGCCTTTGTAGAAGTTTAGCACAGCAGCTAGTTATATTATTCAACTAGGTGGCTTCAAGAGTACATATGTCAGGAATTTTCATTTAATATTAGCACTCACAGATGATGAGATGGTTAAGAATGCACTATACTCAAAGTAAGAGTATAGCTATCAAAGTTTATTCAGCTACTGCCTATTGCCAACATTCTGTGAGCTGTCTCCTTCCTTTGAAAATGAACATGAGAGGCAGCTTACACAAAGGCACAACATGTGCTCAGAAAGGAAGAAAAATAAAAATAACAACGATAAAGTGTTGTGTTTGTTAAGGCGGTGTTTCATACCTATTCTGTAGAAGCCATATACAGTTCGCTATGTACCAGGAGGTTAAAACTGACCTATGAACTGGAGTGAAAGAACAGCACATTCTTTATTAAACTTGCAAATATTTTCCATGGTGGGAATATACAGAGGCTATTCTGTGATACGTGGATAGGACTCAGGAACCCAACAATGTTAGTATCATTTTAAAGGGAATAGATCACAAGCGGATATTGTGTAATAATTATCACATCAATATTGTAATCTTAACAAATGTATTCAATTAAATGAAATATAATTTATTCATTTTTACATATGGCTGCTTCCATGAGAAAAGCACTCTACATCAGAGCTTGATGGCACCTAAATAATATAAATTCTAGGTTGTATGAGCCAGCTCTGTCTAAACATCCACATTTTGGTAAAAGTACTGATTCCTGGAGTTGCAGACATCAACTCCAGTAGGACCAAGGCTGCAGCAGTCAAAATTGAGTAATCTCTCCATCTGTAATATTTTAGTTCTATTTTCAATTATTTCTACTGCCAGAAATATGGATTGTAAATACAAAAGAAAAGGGACCCTTATTATGATCCCAGGCCATTTTTAAGGATACACTACACCCCAGTATCCCAAGCATTATTATTACAAATAAGTAAATATACAATGAAATTTTGCCCAGATTCCATTATTAGAAATGTTATATTTTCAGAGCAATCGAGTCCCTTTGCAAGTATAAGTCTGCTTTGTGCAAGGTTTAGTTAGAGTGGTGATTAGAAAACAATGAACATTTCTCTTCTCATCGTGAATGACTTGTATGCCTAAGGGAAATTGGAGGATTTCCAGGTACAAATCATCTCAGTGTGTTAGAGTTGCTCCTGTATTGCTACATTAATTAAAGCCAACTAAAGCCTGCAACAGACCTTATAAAGCCGTAACCTATTCATTTCTTTTGCCATTTTCTAACATATGTGCAAATTTTTACTGGTGCAGTAACCCATAACAACCAAGGCATTTAGCTTGGGACAGTGTAGCTGAAGGAGAAGGTCGTTGGGGGAGAGGGTTTAAATAGTGGAATGTGCACTGATTCTTTGAAACACCAGTCATAGGGAAAAGAACTGTGTAATAGCATTTATAGTGGAACGTAATGCTGACATTTATGTAGAAGGAACACCATAACATTGCCCAATTTGTATGCCTTCTGGACTTATTGATACACAATGCTGAAGGATCATAAGTTGGGTATAAACATGAACAATGTGATTTGCAGAGCCTGTCATGCCTCGGGTGCCAAACTAATATAGTGCCAGGTGCCACAACAGTTACAGCATCTAAATTTGTACGACACATTTGCATGTACTTTTTCCATGGGCCCCGTTGATAAAGGCCAATAATAAAATGAGCCTGCTGCAATAGAACAGTGTCAGAAAAGGGCAACCCTTGTTCTCTTCCTTAGCATATTATGATCCATTGTTGTGCTTTTCCTGTATGAGTCACATTGGCTCTCAGAAAGTACAGAGTGGAGCTTGAAGATGCACCTTATATAGGAATAAATCTGACGCTGCCAAGCTCGCTGCATGGGGAATGCTGCCAGATCTCATGAAACCTTCTTGCTTTGGTTAATAAAAAAGTTATTTCTGGGCAGAAAGGTTTCCAAATGAACCATGCTAAAGGAACTTTCTTCCAGGGGCACCTTCAAAACAAGCAATGGTCCAGCATGGCTCTGTGCCCACTTGGCAGCACATCATTATGTTTATTAGATGTATAATTATTTTAAAATCTGCGGATTTCTATAGTCATTCATTATTGCTCACGTGAGCAGTTTCTTTCTTTCTTCTACTGAATTTGTGCAAGTATATTAATAAATCTGGATTTGAGATTTCTGCAAATTACAACAAAATTCAACTGCTACCGATAATAAATCTACTCAACAGTGCCATGTGAGAAAAGACATAGGAGGAAGGAGGTTCTTGCCCATAGAGCTTACTGTATAAGTGGGTGGAAAACATACTGACACAAGAAGGAGGAAAAAAAGTGGCGGCTCTGAGAGAAAAGGAGGAGATGGACAGTAATTTATAGCCATAGAGTCCTGTGCGGGTCCATTTTTTGGGACCTGTACCTGACCCATACCTGCAACCTGCAATCTGCAACCCGCATTCTTAACCGCTTGGACCCCCTACCCGACTTGCAAGTACCTTATCCGCAACCCCGACCCGCTGACCATCAAGAATCAGGAAGTGCGGAAGTGACATCAACGGAAGTGGACATGATCAGAAAAAAAGGAGTAGAACAGTAAGTGCTGTCGTAAACCGGAAGTGACGTCATCGGAAGTAGACGTGGCCAGAAAAAAGGAGTAAATATCGGTATTGAGAAGACCCGTGGCCCGACCCGCGACCTGCAAAACCACCAGCCCTTGTCTATACCCGCACCCGGGACTTCTACCCGCAACCCGCAGGTTTTTGCGGGTAACCAGCGGGTACCCGACCCGCTGCTGGACTCTGAGGGTATGTGAGAAGGAAAAGGGTGAAGGGTTTGAGGATAAAAAGGTTACCTCTTAGGAGAAAGACTAAGAAGAATGAGAAAGAAAATGGGTATATATATATATATATATATATATATATACATATATATTTATATATATATATATATATAGTTTATGGAGGGGTCAGTGTGAATGTGTGTATGGGTGCTGGGTTTAATTTGGAGGGTTTGAACTTGATTGACATTGGTTTTTTCTCAACCCAATTTAACTGTGTAACTATATTGACGATATTATGATGGAAAATGCAATAGGTTTTGGCAGTAGAAATAATATGAAATGAGAAGGATAGAGTCTGGTCAAAAAATACTCCCAGATTGTATGGTGAATCATAAGGGACAATGATCATGTCATCAGTAGTAACCCTTAAATAAGCACAAGGCCAAGGTTTGGAAGACTCTGGTTGGGTTGAGGTGGAGCTGATTTATCTAGGAGAAGAACCATTTTTAGGTGTATGCTCCTCCTAGAGAAGGCTCATCCATTGAACAAGATAAGCAAAGCCTATGCAGTTAGGGTATAAGCGGATTCCCTTGATTTTACAAGTGTTACACAAACTTCACTGAAAGGAAGGAAGTTGTTATGTAACCCAACCTTACTCCATAATTTAAAGCAGATAAGGCAAAGCTAACAAAGGTGATAAGGAGTACAAACAGGCACTTGCGACAGAGGCTTTTGCTGCACAGACAGGATGGGCACTATGTATCACTATTTACTATCCAAATGCATGTTCAGTGCTCGATCAGGCCTCACCTGTGGCCACAAGTATCATTTGTGTATGACACCTAAGGCACATGCATCTTGAGTCAAACCATAACTTAAAAGAGAGAAGATACAAATTAATTTATAATGCATATTATAATCATTTACAGTATACTCTTTTGCCCTGGTGTTCTCAACATTTCTTTTGTGTTATACAAGTATTGTTTATTATGTGCTGTACTCTACTCTAAACTCTAGCTGCCTGTTAAGGTAACAACCCCCATATATACTATAAAGTATAAAGTGTGACCAAACCTGAAGCTTTGCACTTTTTATTACAAAACCCCACATGCATTTTAGAAATGCATCTTACCCTTAGAGTGGAGGAGTTAGATATAAAATCAGAAGAAGAAAATTTGTGCTGAATCATATGCGATTGGGCAAAAAGACACAACAATGGTGCAACTAAAAAAATGTAGCAACTGTTTTAAAATTCAGATATTTAATGAATTTTTAGTTTATTTTTAGTCAGGTTTCATTGGGGTAGAAATGTTTGTGCAACCATCTTTAAACAGGATAGGACTAAAGACAATGTGCAGCCAATCAGAGCATTAGAATGGAAGGACTTCCCTGTCAACGGCCAAACCGTGTGGAAATTCACCTGTTCATTGCTTTAAGGAACCCAAATTATGAAATGCACCTCTCTATAAAGCCAAGTTCATACATTCAACTCATAGGGGCAAATTTATCAAGGGTCAAAGTGAAAATTAGAGAGATTATTATATTATTCCCTTATATATTTATACACAGTTATCATATCTCCCCTTAAGTGCCTCTTCTCCAGCCATTAAATGATATCACATTATGGTCACTATTACCCAGGGGTTCAATGACTTGCACATTTGCTATAAGTTCTGGGTCATTTGGGATCACTAGATCCAGAATAGCATTTTTTCTGGTAGGCTCCTCAACAAACTGTGCCATAAAATTGTCATGCAACAAGTTTATAAACTTATTCCCATTAACTGATCTGGCAGTACTGTTGCTCCAGACAATATCTGGGTAATTAAAATCCCCCATTATCATTACTTTACACAAACTAGCAGCCTTTTCTATTTGCATCAGGAGCTTAGCCTCCTTCTCCTCACTTACATTAGGGGGTCTATAGCATACGCCTACAATTAATTTGCTGGACTCTTTAAAATTGGTGACGAACTCCACCCATAAGACTTTTGCTCCCTCATTTTCTAACATAACCTCCTCCTTTATATGAGCTTTTAAATCCTGCCGAACAAACAGACATACCCCTCCTCCTTTTCTATTGCCTCTATAGCCACTGATATTTACTGCCCAGTCATGTGACTCATTCAGCCATGTTTCGGCCACACCAATCACATCATATTTTCCCTTCAGCACCAGCACCTCCAGCTCTCCCATTTTATCAGTCAGACTCCTTGCATTTGCAAACATACATTTAAAACTGGTATATTCTGGCTATTACATTATACATCCATTCACTCCAGCCTTTATATAGTACATTTTTGGCTAAGTATAAAAATTAACCAATTATATAAAAAAAATTTAGCACAGTCTATCTATTTTCCTAGTTTTATTTTTACACTGAACAGTTCATTTAAGAACTCTGTACTGTTTCCAATATTTGTATTCTGTATCTTGTATAAGCAACTTGTGCAGCACAAATGACCCTGTGTTCCATCATCAGACCACGCTGCTTCTATATATAAAATTGAATTTGCAGAAGTGAAACTACAGCGCACAGCTTAGTATCTCAGCAAGGGACGCAGGTTATTGCTGCAGCCACGTGACTACAGCAGCCTTACACTTGCTGATGCTAATACACACATCATGATATCTTTTTTTCCTTTGTTTTTGCATTTATGCAGATAGCCATGTACTTTCCCAAAGGTTTTTTTCCAAGTCCTTTTTCTACCACTTTAAAGCTGAGTCTGTTACTAGCTTTTACACAGTTTTTTTTTTTTATTATAGTTCAGCTGTGGATAAGGCTTTACCTGCTCTAGTCAGAAAACTGAGAGCCTCAGTCAAGAACACTGGGAGTTATACATCAAGTCAGGGGTATGCTTATAAAGGCTTTCTATATCTAAAGCATGTTTGTTTTGTTGGTAAGCTTACAGCGCATAGATAGCCACATAAGTTAACCCTATGGCTGTCATACTCACCCAAGTCACACTATTGGAGGTTATTCTGTATAATTGTCATACTAGTTATTGAATTTTGAAGGTAACTTATAGTTTAAATAAAAGCAGGGTCATATTCTGCAACACGCTCTCTAACCACTACACTCTAGGTACCAAGAAATACTGTGCCTTATTTAAAAAAAAAAAAGCCTATATTTATTCATTAATATCATTGATTACAATTCCTATGGCTATAAGGGTAATTACGATATAGGTAACAAGACAGCGTTCAACATTTTTGGTGGAGTCAATTGTGGTGGATTGGTTCACTGTAGATCTGACCCAAAGTGTTTGGGTAACCCAAGCACTGGGCACATTGCAGCATATATATATAAAGCAAGCTTTGATGAAGGTGATTAAGCTTGGATAACAAAATATGCCCACTGTATAGCATGGGGAACCAAATTTGGCTTTTAACCCAAATCCCTGCATGTGTTCAGGTGTTTATGCTTTTCTATGTTTGCATTGCATTCTTCTATTAAGTTTGCATGCTCTTGGGCAACTTTTATACATTGTTTACATGTTAAGCAAATAAACCGAAGTAGTTAGTCAAGTTGGTGGCCTTCTGAAACATCCGCAGCAAGCTATCAGTCACTGTAACAATGACATTTGCAAATAAACTGCACAAATCCATGGCCAACCAGAGTTTCTGATCAGGATATCAGAAGGATTGCTGTTTGCCTAACATTTACCTATTAGGGTTCACGTATGTTTTACAGGCCATTAATACTGATAAAGACATCCTTTGTACATAGCAGAAGTTGTAGGCATCCCTTGCAACATTTCGTTCACAGGTTTGACGTCAGTGGTTGAATTCTAGAAACCTTGTTTTTCAGGTTTCATGGTAGCTTATTATAAACCCTTTCTGGCAACAGGACAAGGATTCTATTGTGAAACTGACAACCAGAGCTGCAGGGGATTTAAAAAATGCAAAAGTGATAAAAAGATAGATAGATAGATAGATAGATAGATAGATAGATAGATAGATAGATGATAGAGAAGATAGATAGATGATAGAGAAGATAGATGATAGATAGACAAAAGATATGTATATAGATAGATGATGATAGATAGATAGATAGATAGATAGATAGATAGATAGATAGATAGATAGATAGATAGATAGATAGATAGATAGATAGATAGATGATAGATAGATAGATAGATAGATAGATAGATAGATAGATAGATAGATAGATAGATAGATAGATAGATAGATAATTGTCACTTAATGGAAATTTCCACTTTTGATTTACTTTTTCACTTCTAATTTTATTATAGCTTTTGAAATGATTTGGTTCCTATTTAGCCTCTTTGCAGAATGCACCAGGGTCACTGACCCCAGACAAACAAACAGCTCATTCTCTGTGAGGTTACTAAATGTTAGATGTCTCTATGTTTAGCCTTAATATATATTTGTTGATATTATAGCCTACCCCTCCCTACATCAATAAAACGTGAGAACATAGAATTTGCAAAATTTGCAGAATTTGCAAAAGGCAACCCTTGGTGCATGGTAAAGATTCTCACACTTACTTTTCTTCAATATTCCCTGTGCATGTAATACACAATATGTTGTGAAACGCTTACTCAAAAATCTTACAGTTTCATTGCCAAGAAAACATGAGCCAGATTAGTGCTAGAAATAATTTCACAAGGGTATACATTTCATTATATTAATCATCCACTTCTGTTTTTCTGATGGAAAAACCATGAACCAAATTTCACCTTTGAAACTTAGGTTAAGGGGGTCATTTATCAAAATCCAAAAAGTTCTCACCATTTTCTGAAAACTACAAAGGTTATTTCCCCCTATTTATCAATACATTTTCCCGAAAATTTCTTGTGGGGGAAAAAAACTCGATAAAATCCTGAAAAAAACCTGAATACTGCAATATTTTCGATTTGACGTCTGAATACTGCGACTTCTGGACACCTGCCATTGTCTTCTACATGAACTCGGCAGGTCTGAGTTTGAGTACTTTTTTATTTCTACTTTTAACACCATCAGGGTTTAATAAATCATGAAAAAATTTAGGTTTTTTTTTTCAAGAACAATTGTTTTTCCTCTTTAAAAGTACAATCAGAAAAAAAATCAAACTTTAATAAAATAAAATAATGCCTAAATGTTGAAAAAAAGGCTAATTATACACAGATATTGTACGTATTTGCAAGAAATACAAGGTGCACAGAACAGACTGGACTTAAAGCTAGAGATGGCGCGAACTGTTCGCCGACGAACTTGTTCGCGCGAACATCGGGTGTTCGCGCTCGCCGGAAGTTCGCGAACGTCGCGCGACGTTCGCCATTTTGGGTTCGCCATTGTTGGCGCTTTTTTTTGCCCTCTCACCCCAGACCAGCAGGTACATGGCAGCCAATCAGGAAGCTCTCCCCTGGACCACTCCCCTTCCCTATAAAAACCGAAGCCCTGCAGCGTTTTTTTCACTCTGCCTGTGTGTGCTGAAGAGATAGTGTAGGGAGAGAGCTGCTGCCTGTTAGTGATTTCAGGGACAGTTGAAAGTTTGCTGGCTAGTAATCGTTTTGATACTGCTCTGTTCAGGGCAGCCATCAGGGGGGGACAGGGGGGAGAGTTGTAGGGGGCCCCGAGGGTAAGGGGGGCCCTGGCCACACTTACTTGATTAGCCGGGCCCCCCATCTTTCTGAGAGCTGCTGACTTCGGGAAGGCATGGACGTTTAAGGGGCCCTGGCCACCAATTTTCTTATAATGTGGGGGGGGGGCCCTGGCCACCCAATTTTGGCCACCAATTTTTTTTCTCATGTGGGGTCCTAGCCACCAATATTATTTATGGGGGGGCCCTGGACACAAATGTTTTTTTTATGGGGGGCCCTGACCACCAATATCTTTTTATTTTTTATTAACATGTGGGAACCCTAGCCAACAATATTTTTTTTCTGTTTTTTTACTGTGTGGTGGGGGGCGGACCTGTAGGTGGGACTTGCGGTTGGCGCAGCCCAGGGGGCCCAGGAAATTTTGTCGTATGGGGCCCTGCGATTTCTGATGGCGGTCCTGGCTCTGTTATTGGAGGGACAGAAGTCTGCAGGGGTTTGAGGGACATTTAAGCTTAGGTAGCTTTGCTGGCTAGTAATCTACCTTCTACTGCAGTGCTCTGTATGTAGCTGCAGTGGGCAGCTGTCCTGCTTCTGATCTCATCTGCTGACTGCTGCAATAACAGTAGTCCTTGTAAGGACTGCTTTTATTTATTTTTTTGTTCCAATACAGAGCAGTATCAAGCAGATTACTAGCCAGCAAACTTACTATCATCTGTCCCTGAAATCACTAACAGCTCTCCCCCTACACTATCTCTTCCAAGCACACACAGGCAGATTTTTCAGATACATTTTTGCCCTTGATCCCCCTCTGGCATGCCACTGTCCAGGTCGTTGCACCCTTTAAACAACTTTAAAATCATTTTTCTGGCCAGAAATGTCTTTTTTAGATGTTGAAGTTCGCCTTCCCATTGAAGTCTATGGGGTTCGCGAACCGTTCGCGAACCGCTCGCATTTTTGCGCAAGTTCGCGAATATGTTCGCGAACTTTTTTTCCGACGTTCGCTACATCCCTACTTAAAGCTGATCATAGACATGCTACCCATTAGAGCTTACAAATGATCAGGGGCAGCAGTAGTTTCTTAAATCGTCAATGGGCTCTGAAAAGTTATAAGAATCAATAAAAAAAAATCAGTATGTGGATAAGCTTAACCTTATTTCTGCACAAAAGTGTCTGTTTGAAAACTGGACTTAATTGGCATTTCAGCCACCAATTCCACTTTATGCTTGTGCCATCAATGCAGCATAGGTTTCCAAGCACAGCTTAATAATACTGGGAGATACAGAGCAGAGCAAAAGGAGGGCTCCCCGTTCTTCTTATCCCAGCAGAAATTGTCAGCGGCAGATTTATCTATCACTCTCCTGCTAACAAAAAGCTGCAACTCATAAACAGGAATTAATAGAATAAAAGTTGTTTTTGGATACTTTGTTTGCCTTTTGCATAAAGCTGAGTATAAAGAAATATCCAGGGAAGGTGAATAATGTACAGGAAAGTAGCTTTTCACTGTAGGTGCCAGGAGGCAGGGAGAAGCAGCACTTCTAGCACACATGCAACAACAGCAGCAGCCCAGACAAAGACGTCAGCACTAGAGATTTACCAAACTGCCAGGAAATGGCTCAGCCAATAGCAGAGGAGGAAGGAGGGGGGTGCCTAGGCCCTGCCCTCGCTTGAGTGCATATAAAGTTGATCCTCAGCAGCACACTATAGAGAGAAATCCTCCTAGCTCTCTTACGAGCATCACTGACTAATACAGAACAAGCAGAAGCGAGCGCAGGGACTTATACAAATCCTTGGAGAGAAATTATGCAGAGTGCAATGTTTCTTGCCATTCAGCACAACTGTGGACCAGTAGAGCGATCATCTCCTGGAGGCTGTCAGAAAAACGAGGAGAAGAGAGGGAAGATGAAGAAAACAATGTAAGTTTATATACAAGTTGCAGAGGGCATGGGTTTTCCTTGGGTCCAGATAGCAGCATGCACATCTGTCTGTCTCTTTATATATATATATATCCTAATCCTTCTAGGCATCAGCAAGATATCAGCATTTAAGATTTATATTGCATTCAGGCCCCAGTGCAAGTTTTTGGGCAGATTTGCAATGCAACTATTTGCAATTCTTATCCAGAAACCAGTGAAAACTACTAAGCAATGCCTTTTAGCATTAGTTGTGTTATTATTATAGTTGGCTGATTTATTACAATAACATTTGCCGTTATTTAAATACGGCAAATGAAAAAAAAATACTTGTTTTAAATGAGTAAACGCCCCCATTCCCAGGTATAGTCAGGATGGCGGTGAATAAGTAATTCCTGAACGATACGGTAATGGAATGATCTCATGAAGTCGACATATGTTGCACAGCTGGGAGAAGCAACTGGACTAGCCTCAGATGTTTCCTAAAAATAACTAGCCACAATGTGTAATAAGTTAACTAGTCATACTGAGCGAGAATGATCAGGTTGGGCAAGATAATGTTTAATAAAGATTATAAGATATATAAGCCACTGTTATCTAAACCTTTATATACCTATAATTAGATTTTTCTTCATGATTAGTAATTCCAGCAATCAAGCTAAAGCTTTTTTTTTGTCTCTGCTTTTATTTTAATATCTTATAAGGATCCAAATATAGAAACATTAATTGTTAACTGCTCCCTAGGGGAGTGAAGGGCCTCCCTGACACAGATGGTATTGTACTTTGCTCAGAAGTTCAGCTATAAATACTTTCAGCAGATCAAAAGTCGTCTTTAAAGCAACAGGCAACTGTGCCTTTAATAAGAAACAGACTAAAGGTCACAAGATCTTTGCTAGCTGTAGAACTAATTGGCTCGGCTGGGGTTAACCATTTCACAGCTGAAAATATGCCAGGATAACTAGAGACAATTTCCATTTTCAAGATTAATGGGGTTTTTTTTTCAGTTTCATATGCTGAATTGCATTGTGGCTTTTAAAGAGTTTTATTAACAAGATTCTGTTTTCCTTTCCAGTTTAAAAGATTGGAAGACACGTCTGAGCTACTTCCTTCAGAATTCTCAGAACACATCCAATGGGTCCCCAACACACCAGAACAAAAGAGGCAAAAAGAATGCCTATTGCAGGTACAGTACATAAAGAATGATTATATCTCACTACCTGTATGCAATGGTTTGTCTTTGTAATGCAATTGGAAACTGAGCAGTAGTATTAATGATACCTGTCTTTGTTTCAGGCCCACTCCAGAAGAAGCCAAGAGTTGGTCAGAGACCTTTGATGATCTTCTTGCCAGCAAATGTAAGTCATTATCTGAAGCTTCTTTGGGTATAACAAAAAAGATATAGACAAACACTAATAGGAATCAGTATTTACAAGCACAGCCATTATCAGATACCACAACATAGGTGCAGAAAACAGCAATTACAGTATATTATTATTATTATTATTATTATTAGAATGTATTTAATGTATAAGCCAACAATAGATGGCACTCAAGCATATCAAGAAGGGGGGGGTCTCTGCTTATTTATTTGGAATCTATCTATATGCAGTTACCTTCTTAGTTCAGTAAGATTTACATACTTTAGATGTGCCATGAAAGGAATCAGAGACACTTTTTAAAATTGAAGAGCAAAATAATACTGTATATTGGGATTTAAGTAGCCCAAGGGTTTTGATTGTTATTATTATTACAGTAAAAAGTAATTAACATATTTCTCTCTCTTTCATTATTAGATGGAATAGCAGCATTCAGAGCCTTTTTAAAATCCGAGTTCAGTGAAGAGAATATTGAGTTCTGGCTAGCTTGTGAAGATTTTAAAAAGACCAAATCCCCACACAAGCTCACAGCAAAGTCCAAGAAGATTTATGATGAATTCATTGAAAAGGAAGCTCCCAAAGAGGTAAGCAGCAGTATACTAGAACCATTCCCTCCAATACAGGCAATGCTTAGTGAATAAGAAATCCAACTAGTATGAGCAATGTAGCCATTTGTTTGCACGGTAATTTTAAGAACTCTTTTGACAACACAGTTGTAGAGGTATGTCCTTTAAATAGCATTTTAATGTAATGGTGATGAAAGCATTGTGTACATAGTTTATCTCACCTATGGATGTAGTTTAAGTGTACTATTCAGAGAACTGAAACATTTTAGCCAGGCTCACAAAGGAGCATACTGTGATTTCTCTAGGACCAGTGCCTGGCCAAGTCATTTCACGATACATATATTTAATAAGAAAAGTAGAGATACTGTATGTTTTATAATTATTTTATTTTTGCATTAAACCTATAGAAAAAATAATAATATTTTTTTATTTTTTCCTTGCAGATTAACATAGACTTTCAAACTCGGGAAAACATTATCCAAACCATACAGGAACCTTCACACTCCTGCTTCTGTGCTGCCCAGAAACGAGTGTACAGTTTAATGGAGAACAATTCCTACCCACGTTTCCTTCAGTCGGAATTCTACCAGGAATTGTGCCAGCCACTGTCACAGATGCCCAAAGAGCCCCAGGCAACATGAAAACACAGTTGAAGAAGAGCATAGAATATTCACTGGACTTTCACCAAAGTCCTTAGAAGTTTCACGTCTTTGGCCTTAAAGACTCCATGAGTCGGCAGCATCGAAAATGAGATATGGCTGTTGACTCAAAGGAAAGGTCACACAGAAAATAAGGTGGCTGGTGAATATGGAGAAGCAGAAGGACTGTTTCAGGCATGGACAATGTTATGGTGATGGGCACTACAGTGGGAGTTCAAGTACTGTCATTAGCCCAAGGAGATTAAAGGACCATCCAAGCTATCCAAGTTGTTTGTGGACTTTATAAAATACTAATCATCTGTTAAAATAAGTCATGGATCAGACGTGGGAGATTACCAAGATTTTGAGATAGTTTCGATTTTTAAAAGTGACTCTAAAGCCGTTTTTATTTTAACATTCACTGTGCAAGTAATTCTGCTGTACATAATGTGATATTGACAGCCCTGGCTACTACCTATGAAACCTTCCATTTACCATGTGGGACGTTTCAATTGGTTAAAGTGGTGCCAGTGAGCTAACAACCCTGTGTATTAAGCAGTACCTATAAGGCTGCAGGTTTCCAGAAATACAGTTGTGAGAAAATTGATAACTTTTCCATGTATCACAATTAATTAATTCCCAGAGATCCACCTCAAAATCTGTCATACTGTCAACTTTTTGGCAGTCATCAACTGTACAGTGTGTTTACTGTTAAAAACAAACAGCACATGGTGTGTATTTATTATGTATAAAATGCAGCGTATGTATTTGTTAAAGCCGTGTATGAGTATGTATGAGAGATTTGTATAACAGAGCAGCCAGGCTCTAGATAATGTCAGACTCTGCCTTGAAGGCAGTTAAACTTCAGTGAAGTTGTTGTTATATATTGATTTTAATTATGAATAAATTATTTTTCATAGTATGCTTACATCTTTTTCTAATAATTGTAGATAAAAGATTCAAACTGAATTGCAACATTTTTTTGGGGTTCAGGAACCTCCTTTGCAATTAAACATTTGCACTGCCCCCCCCCCATCTACACTCAACTCATAACTGTCATTAATCTATAGTTCAAGGCATATTCAACACAATATATAAGTATAAAACCTCTATTCTTATCATTAACTGGCCTCAAACCTGTGACACCCCTTTAACTGGTTGGAGCCAACATTGAGGAGTCAGCCTAAGACTAAGGTGGCCATAGACATAACAATTAGGCTCTTTCTTATCGTTCAGAATTCTACCTGTATCTGACAATTCAGCACTAACAATGGCTGATGCTTGGGATCAAAATTTTCCGTCCAGCCCGATCGACGAGCCAAGTCTTCTGACGATATCAGTCGGCTCATTCCCCACCATACACGCACCGAATATCGTACACAGATTCATTTCGTACGATATTATCTGTGCGATTATGGCCACCTTTACTGTTGGGGAGGTCTGAGGTCCATCTAATGCATGGCTATAGCAATGATAAACCTTCTCATGGAGTGTTGTCAGGCTAACAGATCACTGTGGCTATACAGTAGGTGTAGATGAATGTACTCCTTATTACTGTTTAAAATCCCATTTTTTCATCTGAAAATTTTCAACTTTGCTTCACACACAATATCAATACAGTGCCCTGATTTCCAATAGGTCTTAGAGCCCTGGATCCTAACTTTTTGGGACAACCAGGGCAGCAGTTTTCAGGGGAAATGTAAAGAATTGACTTGCACCCCAAAGTTATTTATTTTCTCTTATAAGGCTGCCTCTGTGGGATAGTGTATATAGGAAGAGGGAAATGGTGCTAGCTATTGGAGCTGTACTAAACACAGCCTCCAGCTATTGTAAAACTCTACAGAATCCTCTAACAGTCTTTTCTGTAATAGTATCTGTAGTTCTATAATAGGTAGAATGTTTTGCACTAGATTTAATCTAAAGGGACTCCACACCACAAGAATTTTAGTTTGGATCCCAACATCGTTATTTTGAGCCATACAAACAGCTGTCAAAAAAAATAGAGACTAATATAACTGTTTATACAGGTTCCATACTTCCTTGACTTAAACAACTTGTTTTATGACATCAGTGGATAGCAGTCAGACTGTTATGGTTCCATTTACTCTAGCTTTTTACATGTATAAGCTTCTAAAACGGCAACGTATTTTGCAGCAAAAATACAACCAGTAAGTGATACGAGAGGTAAAGAGGATCCTGCTCAACAGAGTTTACACTCTAGTCGTCAGGATGTATTTTTCCAGACCCTTTTTGACAAGTTTGAAAGATATTAAGTGTAGTGTGAATTTCTGTGTAATCACCTACTTGAATGTACATTTCATAAATTTCAGTGCTTATTATTTTAGCTTTATTTTACAAATGATGTCAGGCACTGTTCCCAGTCTTTTTGTACAGTGGCTGCAAATGATATATATATATAGATGTGTGTGTGTAATTAAAGAGGGTGTAGCTTATCTATGTCACAGGTAACTATGTCTAAATATTAAATTCAGGTCACAGGTACAGTTTATGTATGAGTAATAATGATGCCTTTCAAACTGCATGAATGAAAGCTAGAACAAGCCAATAAATCTACAAGCGAAGTTCGTCAGGCTCATCTCTCAAGTTTGAACAGTGCTTGGAGCCCTTTATTGGCCAAAATGTTCCACAAATTGCATGTGTTTACTTTCCTGAGAAGTAGATAGGGACAGCATTTATTCAAAATTGGGGCTTTGGGGCATATTGGTCCATGTGAGCAGATCGGTTTGGTAGCAAGTCACTGTGCTCTTTTAAAAAAACTGATTTTAAAAAGTAAAATTCCTCCTTACAAAGGCTTGGTAATGGCTGGGTACTTTTTGCTGAATGTTGTCAATACTACATCAGCATCATATTTACATGATCATCATGATTCTGAAAAACAGATGCACATCTGTAGGATACCTGTCTTCATTTTCCTCTTTATTGTGACCTATATACAGGTCTGGACTGGGAGTGAAAATAAGGCCTGACATTCCAGGTACACAGAGTCCCAAACAAGCCCCCACCAGCCCACTAAATAGTGACTTTCTATGGCATCTTACAGCAGCCCCTCTGGCATTTGCCAGAAACCACAGATTGCCAGTCCACGTCTGCCTGTTTAGGAAGTTTTCTAACACTTTTTGAAAATTTGGGTCTTGTAACAATAGATGCCATGTTTGCACCAGTTCTGATAACCCATATCTACCAATCAGCACTGAGCATTTACTGATCACCTACTGTATGTGAAAGCAAATTGTTACTGTTTGTGATGGGTTACTTACTTACCTTGGCACCAACTAAAAATATACAATATGTAATAAGCAACACTAAAATGACAAACATAAAACAAACACTCCTGTCGTGAAAGACTGTCCACCGAATAAGTGCTTTTTAGTGCTTTGCGTCAAATAGGGCCCCTTGGCTGAGTGAACTGGAAGCTTCCAGTTATAGTGTGTGTGTATATGTACAATTAGGGAGAGATGAATGGTGCTCATAAACCTTTACACATTTAAATGCCTTAACTGGCTTAGGAGACTCCATATGGCACTGCCTGTTGATTGAACTGAATCATGAACCAGTAACTGAAGTCATTAACTGGAAAGTGTATTATGGAAAATAATGAGTAGTGCTTTATGCCAGCAGGCCAGACACATTATTTTATATGACAGAGGTGTTATATCCATTCATACAGAAGCACAGAAATGTTTAAGGAAAAAAATCAGTTGGATGAGATTCAAATTCAATTCAAATTTCAGTTTGGACCTCAGTTTAGTGGAAGGATTCACAAAAAAATGGCCACAGCTATGGACACAACCCAATGTCGTGGAATTACTGTCCTGAATAGGTTGGTGGTAGCTGTAGGGTTCCCTAGCATCAGTGGGTGCACTTATGGCAGAAAGAGCCAATCAGCCGGTAGAAAAATATCTGCTCTGGCTACTGTACATTTTAAGACCCAATGCAAACTTTGCACATGTCATTACATTGCTCAAATGCAACTGAAAGTATTGGAAGCAGGACCAATATCACAAGCAATCTCTTAGGACCCATTGGGAGGTGAATGACCTGATACCACTTCTGCCTCCCAAGCCTTCCAGCACTACAGAAGCATGTTTTTTTATGGTTCTCTTTATCTTATATTTCTGATCATTTAATTGTAGGATGTCCTAACGCACTGCCTTAACCTAATCAAATGCAAAAGTGCATCGCTATCCACTATCCTGATATGTCTTCGTTAGAGCTTAGGAGACTCAGAAAACATATTAAATGCTGTGATTATGCTTTTAATGCTGAGTACATATTACAACATGTTTTGGGCCTTATGTGCCCTTTATCAAGTGTAACAAAAAACAGAACATGCGGGCTATATCAACAAACCCCTTCCTTTGCCCCACCTGTGCTTGGGTGGACCATTAATCCAAAGCTATGTCCAAAGTCCAATCAATATACATTTCCTAGTCCATAGAAAAAGCATCCAATTAGAGAATACAAGTCCTTAAAGGGGTATAAGTGTAGCTGAAATCCTTGTAGCAATGTCCATAATACCTAATAGCCACTCAAGTGCTACATAGTGATACATTTATACCAGTGTCCATAAAAGTGATACTCTTGTATCCAATCTGCTAGAAAAAGAATAGAGTTAACAAATAATACATCAGCAAAAGTAGTACTGCACGTAACAACTGTGCCTACTATGGACCGAAACATTTATATTCAAATAACAAGCTTTACTATAGATAGATGCTTAACACCAGAGTTAATTACTTTACAATTATCTTTATTCATCTACGTCGCTGGTGCATTCTAAATTTATATTCAAGTCCTGCAGGTTCTCTTTGTCTGATCATTTGTCCTGATACTTGCAGTAAGCTGAATAGGAGTGTAATGCATATAAGGAGATTTTTCATTATTAACAGGTAACAATAAAAACATGTCTTCACAGAGGATAATTATCAACCAGTGGATGACTAGTCACCGGCAGGCCTGCATGCATGATGTGGACCCTGTGCCCTGACCCTGTATGCCCCCAGCAGCTACGCCACTGATATCAAGCCTTTATTTAATGCAAACATCAATCCTTTTTTAATACTGTGCATATTGTATGGTTTATGCCCCTTCTTTTGAGATCCTGTTAAAGTTTTGTGTTGTGTAAATGAATCTGTTCTCAGAAGAGTCTCCCTTTTATAGTTATAGGAAGAAGGCATTTAAATCCATCTCTACCCTACACGACAGCGGCCATCTTCCTCCTGTTTCTTTTACTATACAGCTGTTTGTATATTTATATGTCCTTACTGCACACTTTGTTCTCCCTGCTGTACTATTTCTGTAGTGTAAAAAAGTGATGTGTATACAAAGAGCTCTATATAAATACAGCTATGGATATATGTATTTATATAGCTCAACTTGTATATGCAACACTGTTTAATAAAACAGAACATTGACAGAACAGATGGGAGCAATACAATCACTTGTATATGAATATACACAAACATATCACTTTTCTAAGTGCTCACATGAAAGGAAGTCCCTGACTCACAGAGCTTATAATCAATATATTGGACCTACAGGGTGGAAGGATATAGCGCAGCACAGGAAAATACCAGTCATGTTCTTGTTTCATGCGTAGCAACTTGCAAGAATGTTTACAAATGCAGAGTTGTTTGCACAAAGTACAGAATCATTGGTTCAATGCTGGGTGTGACTTCAGCTTGTGCGAAAAATAGGAAATGACTCAGGCTGATAAGAGAAATATATACCGACAAATACGTGAACATGCATAAGAAGTGCTAGATTCTCTTCCAGTGTATGTCATTGCCCTCAAGCTGATGTATGTAAGATGAATAGGGTTTGATTTAGGCTGAGTATAGAATAAGCCATCAGAATATAACTTCTTTATCATCTGCTAAACAGTGCAAACTTTTGTAACTTTTATTTGTTTGTTGTCATCATTCTTATGTTTCAGCATAAATCATTTTAGGCAGTTGGATAGCTATACATCTGACATACTGTAGGGCCATGCATTCCTGTATGTGCATTGGGCAAAGTGAAAATTTCAGATGCAATTAAACCTGCAGTTTTTATGCAATGCAGCATTGTTTCCCACAATTCAAGCATCACGGCAGCCAGGGGCAGAGTGAGCACTGAATGAGTTAATATTGCTACCTGCCTGTTCCTTTCATAAAATATAGAGTAGGTGATACCTTTTATTGGCTAACTGAGTAGATTAAAAGCACTTTGCTACTATGTTCCTTTCATGGTTGACTGATGCATTGCTAGGCAATATGCCAGTACTTGGTTGATATTGAGTACCACTGGTGAAGTCATGGAACTACTACTCTCAGCTATCAGCCCTGCCAGTATAAATAGCTGTTGTTTAGCTACAAAAAATATTACTTGCCTTTGCTTTTTACTGACACTGTAGCATTTTTCCCACAGTTGAAAAGCATGAGAAACATCTCTGGCATGCAATAATATAAAGGTTTAATACTTTTGGTGAAAGTTTTGGGAACCCTGGGATTACAGCCATGTTCAGGGTGGCAGTAAATACAGGGTACAAGCACAATACATCAGAGCAGAGTAAATTAATTCAATTATAACTATACAGGCTTTCAATAAGCACAAAATTTATGTCCATTTTAGCTCCACTGCATTAGTTCAGAGACACACGCTCAAATTCGGGGAGATTAGTCGCAGAACGACAAATCTCCTCTTCATCGGGGCGACTAATCTCCCTGAACTGCCTCCCACTGGCTAGAATATAAATCGGTGGCGGGTGGGCAATCTTTGTGCTTCATTTTCTGAAGTTGCCACACGAGGAAACTTTGGGCAACTTCAGAAAACGAATAGATTTGAGTGCCATCCCGTCGTCGATTTACATTCTAGCAGGTAGGAGGCAGTTCAGGGAGATTAGTCGCCCCGAAGACGAGGCAATTTATCACGGGCGACTAAATCCCCACGAATCTGAGCGTGTGTCTCTGCCCTTAGGTGTGCAGTTGTCACAAATGCTACAAAGAACTGCAAACAAAGAGGTCCCATGGCTCAGATTGCTAAGCATTTCACATATAAGGCAGTAAATACAGTATGCATGGAGCACACAGGTGGCTGGGCAAGCAAAGGCGAGGAAAAAAAGAAGAGACCAGGATCATTTTTCTGGCAAGAGCAGCTTAGTGGTCAAAAAATCTGACCCATTTTGCTTTGCTGAAAATTTGTGAAATGGTGAAAATACGCCAAACACATTGAATTCAATGGTCAATTTCAATTTCTAAATTGCATTTTTTTTTTTTTACTTTTATAGAGTCTATGAGCGTTTTTGGCAGCAACCAGCGCAATTGTAATTGTAAAATAGATATTTAAAAAAGGGTTTTCTGTCGTACATTGCTTTTCCACAGAAGTGCAATGATTTCCGCTTTACTTTGAATTGCTAAATACTGCTACTTAAAAAGCTGCATTTAAAAAGCTGCATTTATTAGCTAAACAGAGCATTTTGATTTCAATACCAAGCATCCCACTGAGTTTATCTGAGTTTGATGTGTCCATGACTTTGATCTGAAGTGTCTCAGGCAGTGCATAAACATTATTACAAGTCACCTATGAACTACCACTGGCTGTGTGACTTGATTTGGCTGACACCTCCTGCTGTTTTTTGGAGTATGCAGTCTGGTACCAGACAGAACTAGTTTAGAAGAGTACAGATTGTTAAATTGCTGGTGATGACGTGAAGCCTCAGAGCTCCAAGCTGAATCCATTTATTGTGATGACAATGTAGCCCAGAGCAAAGCTGACAATATCGAAGTTGACATCAATGTAGGAGTCAGAGTTCATCCAAATAATACTATTATGTATACCGTGAAGTCATCTCTCACAGGGGATACAAACACAAACTTCTCACTGAAGCAGAGGCACTTTGTTTAGGTCTGTTTAAAGACAATAGGGTGATTGTTCTGGTGACAAGAATTTACAATCTAAAATGAAGTGACACATAGGTTGGAGTTGACTTGTAGGATAGTAGAGGCTCTACCAGTGTAGATATTAGTAGTGTTTTTGTACTGAAGTCAGTAAAATGGTAATTAGTGTCTGTTGGAGAAGAACAATATGGGCAAGTTGTTGAGGTTTTAGATTGTAGAGCTGGGCGTAAATATAAGATCCACTGGTCTGACCTTTACATAGTAACTTACAATAGGTTAAAAAAAGACTCATGCCCATAGAGTTTAACCTATTGTGTCATAAAATGTATTAAAGCCTCTCCAGCCTCTGTTTTAGGGTGGGCTCATGTCTTTATTTTGCTTCCTTGGACATTTTAAATAATAAGTGCATTTGCACCAACATCACTAATAAAGACATATATATACAACCTATATGTACCCGCCCTAATCAAGCTGACCTAAGCGCAAGTGTATTAACGATAACGAAGGTTCGCTAGGCAGAAACTAACATTAGGGAAAGTTCATTATGAAAGGCTTACGCTAACGAATTAATGCTAGAGATACTTTGCCAGCGTTCGGCTACCGAGACGCAACTTTGCATTTTAGTGAATTTGCGTAGTGGTAGCGAATTTGCACCTGGCAAAGTGGAGCGAAGTGTGGTGAAGCCTTCACAGGCAAAAATTCACCCTTTAGTGAATTTGCCCCTAAGATGTCAGTCAGCAATGTCCCTGGATTAACTTGGTACAAACAGTTATTTTTAATAAACCAAAATTGTTTCGAAACGCATTGAAGTCAATGGGCATCAAAATTATTTTGACGCACATCAATTTAGACACCTGTGACAATTTTTATGCATTAAAGTCAGTGGGCGTCCGAATAATTTTGACGCACAATTTTTATGCGTGCGACTATTCTGATGCACCCAAATTTTTTCGCGAGAATTTGCACCTGCCGAATTTATTTTCCCATCACTACCTGTATTTCCTTCCTTGCTAAAATCCATCCAACCCCCTTCTTGAAGTTATTTAATGTATCTGTCGGTACAATTTATTTAGGAAGGGATTTCCAAAAAACATTCACAGCTCTCACTTTAAAAAAACCCTTTTTGAATATAAGATGAAACCTCTTTCATCTAACCCGAATGGATGCTCCTATGTCTAAGTAACCATGTCACTTTTTTTGCTTTTGTTTCTTCATTTGCTTACAATTTCAGCTATCAATAGCCAATGCTGAGTCTAAACCAGGGGCTGCATTCGTGTTATGTGTAGGAAGGATCTATGCTGAGTTATTTACATTATTTTCATATTTAGGTGTCTGTGATAAAAGTATACGTCACAGCTTGTTCAGTAAATCCCTTGAGTGTTTCATTCATACAAACCTGGACAATGATGCAGAATACAATGATGCTCAGTTCAATTATACCTGCAAGTAACAGAGTAAGAGTGAAATCCTCCAAGAAGGACACGATGAGCCTATTGATTTAAAAATAGACGCTGTATTTGTCATCAGTTTTGTTGTATAGCTCAGACTGGATTTGATTGAGGAGTGTACATTACTCCTTTCCCTACACAGTAGTTTAATCACGCTCATTCTGCACACAATATAGTGCAGGCACTTTTAGTCATATGCATTATGCACTATATGCACTGATGTCGCGATCGCCGCCCGGAGCAGGTCCAGGAGCTCCGGGCGGCGCGTCCTCTTCTGCCGGCGTCGCTCCCAAAATGGCGGCGCCCATGGCCGCCACGTGGGTAAGCGGCGCCGGCGCGATGACGTCAGTGCGCCGACGTCAGCGCAAGGGCGTCAATGACGTCACTATGGCGCCAAATTTGAATAAAAAGCCAGTTTAGACGCCAGAATGGCGCCCAAGTATAGGATAACTTCCCCTAAGCTTATCCTGGGTTCCCTGTGTGCCTTATTACCTTATCCTGTTCCTGCCTTGTATCCTGACCCCTTGGACCCCTTTGCCTGGACTTTGAACTTGTTGTTATCCGCCTGCCTTGAACTCTTGCCTGGATTCTGACCACTCTCTTGGATTAACCCCTTGGACACCGCGACCTTGTTCCCTCAAGAGGGCTTCCTCCTTGATCCTGACTACCTCCCTGGAGGGAGCTCCCGGCTCCCTGACATTATACTTGGGCCATGGATCCAACTGAGGAAGCTACGCCTGATGTCGGACGAGCGCTCCGCGGACTGGCATCCCGCATGGAGGATTATGAAGCCCAGCAGTACCGCATTGGGCAGGCACTTGATACCCTCCTCTCTCGGATGCCTCCAGCACCCCCTGCACCCCAAGCTGCGGTAAATCCTTCCTTGGCGGCCGCTTCTTCCACCGCAGGGTCCTCGTCAAGTGAGCCTCGCATTCCGCCTCCTCCTCGCTTCAGTGGGGACCCACAAGCCTGCAGAGGTTTCGCTACACAGTGCCAGATCCAGTTCGAATTCCAACCCTCGCACTTCCCCAATGAACGTTCCAAGGTGGGGTATGTGATGTCTCGATTGGTGGGCAAACCGCTTGAGTGGGCAACATCTCTTTGGGAGAAGAATTCTCCACTGACTTTTGATGCCAAGGCCTTTCTTCAAGCATTTCGTACTGTGTTTGACGCCCCGGGTCGGGTCACTAATGCTCCTTCTCGTCTTCTGCAACTCCGGCAGGGAAACCGCAGTGTCAGTGACTATGCTATTGACTTTAGAACTTTGATGGCTGAGACTTCCTGGAATGATGATGCCTATAAGGCCGTATTCTATCAAGGTCTGTCTATTCGCATTAAGGATGATCTTGTCTCCAGGGAGTACCCTGACCTACTGGAGGATCTGATCGCACTTTCTATCAAGGTGGACACTCGGCTCAGAGAGCATCAAGTAGAGAGGGAGCGCTGTAAAAGATTTCAACCCTTGTTGGCTCCTCGTTTCCAGAGACCTCTCCTGCAGACTCCGGCTGCTCTAGCCTCTCCTTTTCCTCCGGAGGAACCAATGCAAGTTGGAAGGGCTCGTCTTTCCGAACAAGAAAGACTTCGTAGACGAATGGCCGGCTTATGTCTGTATTGTGGCGGACAGTCTCATTTTGCGAACTCTTGTCCGGTGAAGCCCACGAGTTCTGTCCCCCGAGGTATATCTAGGGTAACGCATGTAGGGGGCACTACTCCAAAGTCTCAAGAGAACTCTCACAGGTTTCTCCTTCCTTTACAGATCCGCCTAGCCTCTAAGACTGTCGTTGGCTCTGCTTTCATTGACTCTGGAGCTGCTGGGAACTTCATGGATGCTCAATTCGCCAAGCACATGGAAGTTCCCTTATTCCCATTGTCTACTCCTCTCCGTGTCATTGCCATTGACGACAGACCCCTGGAGGTTGAAGTTGTCTCCATGACGACTGGGGAATTGCCTGTGCAGGTTGGGACGCTGCATAAAGAAAGACTTTCGTTCCTAATTATTTCCTGCCCATCCGTTCCAGTTGTGTTGGGTCTCCCTTGGCTACGCCTGCATAATCCCTCCATTGATTGGACCGCAGGACAGATTACCCGTTGGAGTCCATTTTGCCAGCAACACTGTCTTCCTGCTGAACCCCTCCGGAGGGTGAATATCTCTTTGTCGGATCTGAAGTCTCTACCTCCCTTTTACAAGGAATTCGCTGATGTGTTCTGTAAGAAGTCTGCGGAATTCCTTCCTCCACATCGCTCCTACGACTGTCCTGTCGAACTCCTGCCAGGAGCCATGCCCCCCAGAGGCCGCACTTACCCTCTCTCTCCTGCAGAGACTACCGCAATGAAGGAATACATCCAAGAAAATCTCCAGCGGGGGTTTATCCGCCCTTCTACCTCTCCTGCAGGGGCTGGGTTCTTCTTCGTGGAGAAGAAGGACGGAGGCCTTCGGCCATGTATAGACTATCGGGGCCTGAATAAAATTACTGTCAAAAACAGGTACCCACTACCCTTGATTGCAGAGCTCTTCGACCAGTTGAAGGGGGCGAAGATTTTCTCTAAGTTAGATCTCCGGGGGGCGTACAACCTCATTCGCATTCGTGAGGGTGACGAATGGAAGACGGCTTTCAACACTCGTGACGGGCACTATGAATATCTCGTTATGCCCTTCGGCCTTTGCAATGCCCCTGCCGTCTTCCAGGAGTTTGTTAACGATGTGTTCCGGGATCTCCTAGGAAGGTTCGTAGTCGTGTACCTGGACGACATCCTGATCTTTTCTAAAGACCTAGAAAGCCATCGCTCCCAGGTGAAGGAGGTACTCTCTCGTCTGAGGAAGAACTCTCTCTACGCCAAGTTGGAGAAGTGCGTCTTCGAGGTGTCTAAGATCCCCTTCCTAGGATACATTATCTCTCCTGAGGGATTTGAGATGGACCCTGTGAAAGTGTCTGCCATCCAGGAGTGGCCTCTCCCGCTGAGTACCAAGGCAATCCAGAGATTTATCGGATTTGCTAACTACTATCGGCAGTTCATCCGGGGGTTCTCTTCCCGCATTGCACCTATCCTGGCCCTCATCCGGAAAGGGGGTAAATCCAGCTTGTGGCCTCCATCTGCCATTGAAGCTTTTCAATCCTTGAAAGAGGCCTTCACGTCTGCTTCTGTTCTCCGACACCCCAATCCTGAACTACCCTTCTGCATCGAAGTTGATGCTTCTGAAGTCGGAGCCGGAGCCATCCTGTCTCAGAAACACCCCGCTGATGGGAAGTTGCACCCCTGTGCTTATTTTTCCAAGAAGTTCTCGTCCGCAGAGCAGAACTACGATGTCGGGAACCGAGAACTCTTGGCTGTTAAACTTGCTCTTGAAGAGTGGCGTCACCTCCTGGAGGGTTCTCTGATTCCTGTTCAGATTTACACCGATCATAAGAATCTCGAGTTCATCCAGTTTCTCAAGAGGCTAAACCCCAGACAAGCAAGGTGGGCTCTCTTCTTCTCTCGATTTAATTTTATCTTGACTTATCGCCCAGGCTCCAAGAATCGGAAGGCCGATGCCTTGTCTCGTAGCTTCACTCCGGTGGACCGCTCTCCTGAGAGACAAGAGACAATCATCCCTCCAGTCAAGATTATTGCCTCCCTGTATCCACAGTTTGCCGACCAAATCCTGGCTGGTCAGTCTTCTGCTCCTTCAGATACTCCCATTGGAATGGCATTTGTTCCTCCTGAGCTGCGTCTGCCTATCCTGCAACAGACCCATTGCTCCAGGCAAGCCGGACATCCTGGCCCAGCTAAGACGCTTGAACTCTTACGACGCCTGGTCTGGTGGCCTGATATCCGCAAAGATGTGAAGGACTTTGTTGCTGCTTGTAATGTTTGTGCCACATCCAAGTCAAGCCACTCCCGCCCCAGTGGGTTACTACAGCCCTTGCCGGTTCCTTCTCGTCCCTGGACCCACCTGTCCATGGACTTCATTGTCGAACTTCCTCCCTCCTGTGGGAACACTGTGATCTGGGTTGTTATTGATCGTTTCTCCAAAATGGCCCATTTCATCCCTCTGAAGAAATTGCCCTCTGCGGTGGAGTTATCCCAACTATTTATCCAGTACATCTTCCGCCTGCATGGTTTCCCGGTGGAGATCGTCTCCGATAGAGGCACCCAGTTTACCGCTAAGTTCTGGCGTTCCCTATGCAAAGACCTGGGAATTGTTCTTCAGTTTTCTTCTGCATACCACCCGCAGACGAATGGGGCAGCTGAACGTGTCAACCAAGCCCTGGAACAGTTCCTGAGGAACCACGTATCCCTCTGCCAGGATGACTGGTCTGATCTCCTCCCGTGGGCGGAATTTGCTCATAACAACGCCTGTCACACTTCCACTGGAAGGTCCCCATTTATGTCGGTGTATGGCCAACATCCTCAAGCCTTCCCACAAGACTTTGTGTTGTCCGATGTTCCGGCCGCTGATGACCATGCAGCCCACATGTCTGCTATCTGGGCTGCAACCAAGTCCAACTTGGAGAAGAGTGCTCTGGTTCATAAGACGTTTGCTGATCGTAGACGTAGACCCTCTCCTCCCTACAAGGTCGGTGATAAAGTCTGGTTGTCTTCCAGGAACATTCGGCTGAAGATACCATCTCCCAAGTTGGGTCCAAGGTTTGTAGGTCCTTTTTCCATCTTGGAGGTGATTAATCCTGTGGCTGTCAGACTTCAGCTTCCCCCTGAGATGCGAATTCCCAACGTGTTTCATGTCTCCTTGGTGAAACCCGCTACCTCCAACCGCTTTTCTGTTGTCCAGCCTCCTCCTCCTACTATCTCTGTGGATGGTCAACAAGAATATGAAGTGGAGAAGATCCTTGACTCCAGAATCTCCAGGGGATCTCTTCAGTACCTCATCAAGTGGAAGGGCTTTGGCCCTGAAGAATGTTCCTGGGAGGGACACTCTGATGTCCATGCTCCTCGTCTGGTGAGGGAGTTCCACTCCAAATTTCCCCAGAAACCAAATCCTGGTGGTCCGGAGGCCCCCCGTGAGGGGGGGGTACTGTCGCGATCGCCGCCCGGAGCAGGTCCAGGAGCTCCGGGCGGCGCGTCCTCTTCTGCCGGCGTCGCTCCCAAAATGGCGGCGCCCATGGCCGCCACGTGGGTAAGCGGCGCCGGCGCGATGACGTCAGTGCGCCGACGTCAGCGCAAGGGCGTCAATGACGTCACTATGGCGCCAAATTTGAATAAAAAGCCAGTTTAGACGCCAGAATGGCGCCCAAGTATAGGATAACTTCCCCTAAGCTTATCCTGGGTTCCCTGTGTGCCTTATTACCTTATCCTGTTCCTGCCTTGTATCCTGACCCCTTGGACCCCTTTGCCTGGACTTTGAACTTGTTGTTATCCGCCTGCCTTGAACTCTTGCCTGGATTCTGACCACTCTCTTGGATTAACCCCTTGGACACCGCGACCTTGTTCCCTCAAGAGGGCTTCCTCCTTGATCCTGACTACCTCCCTGGAGGGAGCTCCCGGCTCCCTGACAACTGATCTCTGTTTCAGGTTTATTTTAATGGTGAATGAAAATAAGAATAGATAGCAACTAATCATAGCGTAAAGGATTCAATGGAAATCTCATAGAATTTTATACTGAAAAAGTATATAAAGTCAAACGATTAAGGCGCATAGCTGGTCCTAAGCCAAACCAAGTCAAGCGATGGTCATGGCTGTCCATATCAGGCATTTTTACGAGGAGTGATAACAGGCAGTTAGTTGTCTCTTAACCACTGTTGTTCTTCTCCTCAGCCCTGAGTGCCAGTAGTTTAACCTCAGCTGTGGGTTTGGCAATACAATACCATTATGTGATTACCAGTGCATTCATACCCAAAACAAAGGACTTTGCTTTAGTACCATGGAGCCAAGCCTGTGCTTTGTAACCGATATTTGTGGCAGTACAGTGCTGGTCCATGTATTATTTTCAGTAGAGCATTGCACAATTCCTCATACACACCCTTAGCAAGGAAATGTTTATGATGCACTCCTTGTCTCTTAGGGTGCTTTGTCTTCCTAGAATCTCTTATATTCTGCAACATTTAAAAATAGAATGATGCATTATGTTAAGTATATGGCAGAACCTGTTTTTTTTAAAGAACACTTTGATGCATATTTGCGATGAGCGACTATAAAGGTGGTTCAAGCAAAACACACCTTCACTGTATTCATGCAAAGTATTCAAAAATAGCCCCAAGGGTTTGCATGCCCTATATAATGATATGAAAGCCTTTCACTTTTGTTTTGCCTTTTATATCAACCTTCATAAATGTGTACCTGCGCAGTTATCATTCAGCCAACTGCATATAATAAATAAAATGTTCTCTGTCAATATCCCTTTGGGAAAATGATAGTTTTTGTACTTGATGTTTTAATATTTTTGACAACTTTTATTGCACTGCCCATTATTTATTTTCTGATAGGCTGCAGTGGTGGAACACATGAAAGATCCTGTCACGTATGGTATCCCAAAATCTACAACAAACACCAAGGTCCTGATTTCGGGTCATGCTTCTGCCTATAATAGCCCCCTTTCGCTATGGGAGGAGCTACTCGGACGCCACCTTAAAGAGAGAGGACCAAGGGGAGAGTTCTGGGCAGAAAAGGGAACTGTAACATGTACTTGAAGGACGCTGAGCAGGGAGCATAGTTGAGAGTCAGTCCAAGGTCGATTGCTATCAGGCAGTGCATTACTGAATCAGGAGTCAGAAACATAGTCGAGGTCAAAGGCCAAGGTCATAACCAAAAGGAACACCGTACCGAATCAGGATCCAAAATTGTCATAAACAGGTAAAGGTCAGGACAGGCAGCAAACTAGCAGAGGTCAGGGACAGTCACGGATCAAGAACAGGAAAACAAGACAAGAAGCACACCCAGGAATTATCTGAAAATAGACCTACGTTGGGCCATGTGAATAGGGATGTGGTGCCTTTAAATATTTGAAATTCATGCCAATCACGATGACGTCTGATGTGGAGCACGCATCAGAAGGTTTGGTAAGAGGCTTCGTGGGAGAGGAGAGATGCCCGCCGCCGCTGAGATATCATCACAGATCCACCAGAGGGGAACACAGGCAAAAACACTCAAGTACAAGATTCCTTTATGAATGCAACATATTGCTGAAGTCTCATTGGTAGTGATGAGTACTCGGTCCTGTTTCGCATTACTTAAACATTTGTAAAACTGCTAAAAAAAATTCACAAATGGTGAAAAATTTGTGGAATGCATTGAAGTCAATAGGAGATCAAAAAATTTATGTGCAACAATTTTTTTTGTGGCAACTTTTTTTGTCTCTGTGACATTTTTGTCTGGGTTACTTTTTGTACAAATGTATAAAGTCAATTTTTTATCACTCCTAAAGTCAATGGCCATTTTTTCTGATGGTGACTTTTTTTGGTCTTGGCGACAATTTTGTCTTGGGGACTTTTTTTGTCGCAGAGAAAAACTTTGCTGATCACTATTTATTGACTAAAGTTGGTGCAGAGAACTTTTAAAGTGGGAAATTTTGGACTAATGCAAAATGCAATATCCTGACAATAGCATGTTGTCCAAACCACTGTATTTTTGGATTACACAAAAACAGCGTAAAAATATAGACCCAATTGGCCATAGGGCTTTAAGGCTCTTTACTGGTGGAGAAAATCTTCTCCAGGTAAAATATCTCCACCAGAAATTGTCAGGAAGCCAGGTTTTAATACACCAGAGGAGAATACAGATGTACATAGGAAAATATACATTTCAAAACCTACACAATTTCTATATTATTTTTAAAGCCCCTTATGTCCTCCCAGTCATTGACCAATAATTGTTCGGTGTTCCCTATGGGAGCACACTGCATCCAAACTACTTAAAGTGCTCCATACTGAATTCCAAACTTGGCGATGAAGTCTTCAGTTCTTTAATCAGTCAAAGAGGATGCAAACATGGTCGCTAATGCTCACAAGCATCTTTGCGCAGGTTTTTTGCTATATTACATTCCCCTCTTTGTGCCTTGTAGTGCACTTAAAGGAAAACTATAACCCCAAAATGAACACTTAAAGGAAAACTATACCCCACAAACAATGTAGGTCTCTAAAAAGATATTGTATAAAACAGCTCATATGTAAAATCCTGCTTCATGTAAATAAACCATTTTCATAATAATATACTTTTCTAGTAGTATGTGCCATTGGGTAATCATAAATAGAAAATTGCCATTTTATAAAATAAGGGCCGCCCCCTGGAATCGTAGGATTCACTGTACTCACAAACATACCAACAAACCATACTTGTTAGGTCACATGAGCCAATTAACAGACAGGGTTGTGTCTTTTGCTTCCACACTTCTTCCTGTTACAGTTAGAGTTGAAGTATTTCTGGTCAGGTGATCTCTGATGCAGCACACAGACCATCACGAAATGGTGGCTCAAGGCAAGAGATGTAAAAGGGCAATATTTACTTAAATATATATTCCAGTTTGGTAAGATTGTTTAATATGCCACTTAATATGATATGAACTATCTGTTGCTTAAGTGTTCATTTTGGGGGTATAGTTTTCCTTTAAGCAACAGATAGTTCCTTTAAGGGGTTAAAAGAAAAAACACTCTAGAAAAGAGACCTCTTTGAAATACCTTTGATCTTGACTCTAAGCAGAGCAGTTTAATTATACAATCAAGCACCTGGGTGCCGTAGGTGGGTGCCGTTAAGGAAGGATCCTATTTATAGCTTTACAACTTTAATAGGTGTTTTATGATAGTCAGAGCAGCATTACATCGTGTCTCCTTAAAATAGACTAGGTAGTACTATAGCTTGACAATAGCTTTTAATTTTTAGTTTCCTGCAGCCACAAAGAGAAAAAAAGTACACCTTATATTATTCATAAAGCTTCTTTTTATACAATTGTAATTTTTAGAGACTGGGGAATTTTTAAAGAACAGTTCAGTATATTTCTGAGCAAAGTACACACAACTATTTTTATTCTGTTAACAAAAAAACACAAGTAAAAATATGGTTATAGGTACCTACAATGTCAGTTTACTTACAATGCTTTGCATGCATTAATAGAAAGACAGCCTTGTGCAGGGGCTTTCCATACTCATTTTATTTTTAGTGATTGTCAATACAGTGCAACAATTCCCTGAAAATGAATGTTGAAGGATACTATCAGACAAAGAGTGCAGTGCATGACCAGCTTCCTAGGTTTCTGTCCGGCATTTAGTCTGAACAATTAGAACAGTAGGAAGTGAAGGTGAGCTGTGGCTCCTCCTTCTCATCCTCATGGCAAATATGGTGCAGCACGAGTGGTGCGGGCCATACAAATACCAAAAATAATACAAAAAACATCTGGCCAGCTTTATGATCAGAGCCACTGACCCGCAAGACAACACAGGATTAATTTATCTTTATGTGAATGCATTGTTTTGGAAGAATTGGGGATTCACAGAAGATAAAATAATTTTTAAAATTTCCTGTGCACCGATCCCCAGTACTCCAGACCCGATGCTGAAAATTTGCACATGTACATAAAGGAATGGGAGGAGATGGGGGCGATGAACGGCAGCGGGCCTAGGGGTGCCTGCTATGTAAATCCGGCCCTGTGGGGCTGTACTAACACAGGTTGCGTGGAAGCACCGAACACTGGTGGCATGCAACATGTTGCGTTCCACCTGTGTTTGTTGCTTATAAGTGCCTGTGTGAGTAAGGGCTCTTACTCACTCGCGTTTTTACCTGCGCTCCCCTCGGTTCTGTTTTTCGGCGTTCAGCCGCAGGCGCCGAACCTCTCAACCTGCGTTCGGCGCCTACATGCGCCTGTGTGAGTACAGCCCCATTTGAAGAAATGAAATGCGTCTATTCCTGCGCTCCCCTGTGGCTGAATGCCGAAAAACGGAACGCAGGGGAGCGCAGGTAAAAACGCGCGTGAGTAAGAGCTATAAGGCCTGGTTTAAAATAATTGATTGCATCCTGTGATCCCGTACAGTGGAAGGCTTCTAAAATTATCATAAGGGAACTCAGGGAAAAACACCCTTGAGTTCAGAGCTCAGTCTAAAGGTAACTGATGTACAGGGTCGGCCTGGAGCATTGGGGGCCCACCGGGTCCCAAACTTCCAGGCCCCCTGAGAACGCCAGCATTCCGTGTCGCACATTATATTTGTTTTTTGGAGGACAACCGATCAGGGTAGCAGGTCTGGGTCGGCCCAGTCCGACCCTGATTATATTTGTATGTCTGTCTGGAACATATCTAGCAGTTATTGGACTGTTTAAATATATAAATGAAATGCCAATTTCTCTCTAGCACCTTTAATGACCTGGGCGCTTCTTCTGATTTACACTCCTAGGGGTAAATTTACTAACCGGTGAAAATTCATGACCGACGGCTTTGCAGCCAGTGCAACACTTCTCCAGGCGTAAATTCGTTAGAACAACGCTAATTTACTAAAATGCAAAGTTGCGTCTAGGGCACCAAACGTTGGTGAATTGTCACTAGTTTATGTTCCGTATGTTAGAAAAGTATGAGGGACCCAAAAAAAATTTTTAGGGACTTTTGCAGGCTATCACTCTGAAAAAAGGAAAAGACGCCAGCGTTTTTTGGGACTTAGAAACTTTTTCCACAATAAGATTGAGGAAGATTTATGCACTCCAATGCACTTCTCCTGGTCTGAGCTGGCAAAGGCAAGTCTTGCGAAAGAGGCAGTGTCGGACTGGGACACCAGGGGTCCACCAAAAACCTTAGACCAGGGGCCCACCGAAAAACTTTAGACCAGGGGGCCACTCTCAGTACTTTTATTCTTCCTCACCTCACTCAACCTCTGTTCTCCAAGTCTCTTTTCTTTACTTACTATAATCTATTATTTCATTTATTTAGCTTCTTAGTTCTCATACAAATAGGTAATGGCCATGAAATAGGCCAAATGTTTAGAAGCAGGAGGGCCCACTGACACCTGGGCCCACCAGGAGTTTTCCTGGTATCCAGGTGGGCCATTCTGACACTGAAAATGTATATGGATCTATATGTGGGTCCCCAATCTACTTCAAATGATACTGCCCTCACCCACCCCTCTACATAAGTAGATTTTATGTGAAGAATAGGTTCAGATTGCTTACATGGTTGACCAAGTGGTTTCAGATCTGGTCCTTTTTCCCTCTCAGGCAGTATGTTGAGGTTAGAATGCAAAAAAAGGCTTCTAAAAATTTATATTTAGGTACATTTTTCATTAAAAATTATACCACTTATCAAGTGTGATTTTGTTAGTCTGTGCATGTGTTTGGGTGTGTAGTGACAATCCTATAGCAACTGGCAGTCATATTGCATTAGTCATATCCTTTATCCTTTTATTGCTGGGGTGTAAATAGGACAGTAGTTTGCTGGGGAGTAAATAGGACTTAAATTGCACTTCCACAATAATTGCAATATAAAAGAGCAAGTTTACAAACCTACCATTACTTCTAGTTGAGTATTTTTGGTGCATAAACATGTTTTATTCTGTTCTTGAATATACTCTAACTAGACCATTTTGTGAATTTAGTCTAGTGCTGAAATAAGCATTTCGCAAGTGCCACAACTGATGCCAACTGCTATTACCATAGGGCGAGTGGCTTAAAGTTGCTACATGTTTGGTGTCAAGCCAGACAGCCCAGTGTTCATAAGGGATGTTCATGTCAAAACTGCCTGGCCAGTATTCCAAATTAGGAAACCCGGACTTGGCTCTCTATGAATGATGCAGTGATTGACCAATCACTGATTACTGCATCAGAGTCTCTCCCCCAGATGTCACAACCTTGTCCCACATCCTAAGATCACCTGCCCATCCCGGTGACATCACTTTTCCTCCCCCTGCCAGAAGTACCAGAGACAGAAGGGTGCCAATCCTATAACTCCACAAAACTTTCTATTAGGTTATATATGATACCAGGGTTGGACTGGAGCATTCAGGGCCTTCTGGAGATGCAAAACAAAGGGCCCTACTGGCAGTCCCCGGGGGCCCCCTCCCGACCTCCAAACTTGCGTTGAGCCGCATTCCTGCATGAAAGACTTGCCGCAACAGCTGATTGGCAATCGTCGCAGGTCTGGGCTGATCGGGGAAGCAGGTCTGGGCAAGTGCAGGCCCATGAGAGCTGGAGCCCACCGGGTTTTTTCCCGGTGTCCTGCCGACCCAGTCCGACCCTGTATGATTTACTGTGGAGAAGTACACAAAGTGCAAAAGTGCACTTTGCACCCTCTTCCAGGGCCATAGTAGCATGTCAGCACTGTATTCCTGAGGGGCAAGCTCTGGGTGTTACCATTGTGTCACATTGGACATCCCCCTAGCTCATGCATCATTCAAATATGTAAACTAGGGAGCACCAATATACTGCATTAAAATTATAGCACTGCACCCTACATTTCACCAGATTTAAAGCAAGGTGAAAAGTAAAGGCTGCAATGATCTCAGGGGCACAATTTTGCAACGCATTATGTCATTGTTTCTTGCATAATCAATACACATTAATAATTCTGTACTGTACTGGTATCCCCATAGTGAACACATCAACCCTTGTGTAATGGATTCACAATGAACAAACAGCCAACACTTAAAAACAAGTAGGGAAGCCAGTGAACAAGCAAGATACTTGCAAATGAGCTACAGTATATTAAAGCTAATTTGCAAGTCTACTGCTTGCTCACTGTTCCACCTACATTAGTAATTCTAATCGGGGAAAAATTATATGTACAGTATAGATTTGTGAATGAATTGATATTAATACATATAAGATCATTAATATTATTTAGTTGTTGAAAAACTATTAGACAATAATTGTCTTATTGGAATAATGGCAATATTTAGTACAATTGAATAATTCAAATAAAATCATCTTTATTGTTGCTTTTTTTAAAAAATCATTTTTCTGCCAAAAACAGGAATTATAGAGTTGGAAAATAGAGTTGGCCAAAAATGGTGCCAAAAACCTCACCAAAATAATTGGTGATGTCAGCTTTCACATTTGTGTTAACAGATAGCACAAGATAGGCGGGTTCAGGCAATAATCAAGTCATCAACACATCTGCCAAACTGAAAATGAAATGCTGGAAATGGCTCTGTGTGCCATGGCCCTATTAGAATAGCTGATGAGATTGGGGAGGGCGGGATACAACAGAAGAAAATAATGTAAGACAAGCTAATTGGAGGTGCGCTCCCTGTGTGCTGCACTTACTCCATTAGCCAGTAGAGGCTCTTAGGGCTGGTCCTATTCCCTATGCTATATGTTCAGGTGTTCTCCCTTTCTATAATTTTCGCCTCCATGTTATCCACCCAACTTGTTTCCCTCATGTGTTTCCCATTCCTCGTCACCAACCCTTTTTAAAACCAGCCCTGAGCCTTGCTTGTGTTCCTGTACCCCCTGCATGACCTGCATTACTGGTTCCAGCGTTCTTTCTCCCAGTGTTCCTTATTCCAGCGTTCCTTGTTCCGGCATTCCTTGTTCCAGCGTTCCTTGTTCCAGCGTTCTTTGTTCCAGCGTTCTTTGTTCCAGTGCTCTTTGTTCCAGTGTTCCTTGTTCCTGGACTTTGTTCCCCATCTTCTCCTGACCCTCCTGGATTTCCTGGTAACGACCTTGGCTTGATCCTGTTTATTGTTTTTTGCCTGTTTCTATCTTCTGTTGCCATTAAATCTCAACAGTATTCACTATTTCGTCTCCAACAGTCTTTGGGTATCCCCCTGGGCTTCAGCTATACCCAATTCCCAGTGTGTGGGGCTAACTGCAGTTACAGTGGCTCCCCGCTGTAAGTGTTACACTAATGGGATGTGTAACTTATCTAGTTCTGTAATAAAATGTCATCCATTGGTTTAATTACACAGTTCTAAGCTCTAAGGCAATGAAGAACTTCTCTAGGGGACCTTACTGGTGGGGTACAGTTTCCTGAAATTATACAGCTTCGATATTTCGTAATTTCTACTAATTGTAGCAAATCAACTTCAGGTGCTTTTCTCTTGACAAACATTTCCGCTAGCTCTAACTGTACCTAATACTAGTCAACATTTATACCACAATGGGATCTTAGGACAATGGGAACTTTTAGCAGCTTGGGAGACAAGACCAAAACACCTGAAACACGTACACATCCATGGGCAATCTGTAACAGATAAAAAGTTATATAAGTGCTTTTGAATGTGCATTTTGTCTGAATGGCAGCTTTTGCTCTTTATTATATCTTGCAGGGAGGACTTTCATATATAACTATAATAGAGTAAACATATTCTTTTTTTTCAATCATTCTTAAAAATTAAGATAGGAACAATCTTGGTGCAGTGCAATGAAGAGATGAGTAGGCCTTACTATAGACTCTTAATTTAGAGGGGAAGCAAGCAGTCCACTAACTTTGCAAGGTTAGGCTGCTCCTACAGTTTGAAAGTGGCTATATGGCATACTCAGCGTGCACTGCTGATAATGTACAGAAGTTCCAAAAGGGGTTTACCGCTTCAATTAGGAATGTACATGATATTTAGTCTCACAAGAATGATAGCGTTCTAATAGGGACACAGTGATAGCACATGGGGCAATTAAGTTTGTTCTCATAGAGACATTTTAGATGGTATAATTATAATGAATATTCTGTATGTATACAATGCTACAATGGAGAGTGGAATATTAGGCCAACAAAGTAATGAACTGTACAGGCTAATTGCTATACTTTTTTATGCATAATTATCCATAGTTTCGATCTGTTTGTGCAATTAAGAATTTCCTGTCATTAGTCCCCAGATCTCCACATAAAACATCTGTGATTCCAGATCTGGAGCATCTGAAGTTCTGCAAGTAATCTTTTCAGTGTTTATGAATACTTAAATACCTTTTCACGTAAGCATAATCTGTATCTTTACCTGCAATTTTCCTGCTGTGGCAGTTTTTGCTCCTTTCTATTAACACAGCATCTAATTGTTCCAAGCTTGAGGCTATAGTTTAGAGAGGGAAAGCTATTTTCAAACAGTTTACTTGCTGCATTTAAAGACTAGTGATTGCTTGTAATTTGCCCCTTGGAATTAATAAAGTACCAAACATGCTCCTGGGAAGGAACTGGTGATGTTACTGTGCCCAGCTATTTTTTCTTTCTGTCCGTCTGGCTTTGTGTTTGAGGAAAAACAGAAGACAAAATCAACTGCTTCCCCCATTCGTTAGAGCTTCTGGGATGTTCTTCCTAAAAGAGTGTTATTTGGAATAATACATTTAAAAAGCAGACTTAGCTCTTCAGTTTTTTCTAAAGAAACAATGTCCCGTTCCAGCTTAGGTCATATTATTTAATAGCTGTCTGCGCTCCTAAGTCTGTTTATTGCTATAAAAACATACAATTCAGACATAATGAATGCTAACAACCCTAAAAATAAACATGTTTTCTATTTAAATTATACTAGAATCATGTGCTTCTATTTAACAGATATTCTAAAAATAGAAATCAGATATCCTTTTCTTAGTTCACGTGGAACTAGGTTGATCTGGTGTTGTTGGTCAACTTCATTTAGTTCCACTGGATTAACATATTTTCTAGATTAACAACAATTGTGGTATTCTGCAGTGAATGAAACAGGACTTCTTGCCTTAAGCTATGTTCTGATTTGTCCTTAAACTCCATTATAATCAAATAAATCACATTTTTAAAACAATCATATTTGGTTTTATTCTTTTTTAAACTGTTTGTAAGTACACTTAAGGCACAGAGATTCAAATTGAAGAAATATCCCTTATCCAGAAAACCCCAGGTCCCAAGCATTCTGGAAAACTAGTCCCATACCTTCAGTATACAGGTCTACTTCATGTTAGTAGGTGCAAACACCACAATGTTGAATGTGATACATTTGTAAATGTCCATTTCACTTCTCAATCACAGTTCAATCTTAATTCTATTTCCTTCTTTCTTTTACTGGAGAAACGCTTGAGTGGATATTAATTTGGATGAAAAATTATCCAAGTTTATATCAATATTTAAATAAATAAATATTTATTATTATAATAAATAAAAATATGCATTTCTACAGAGGGCAGAATAAAGTCATATATTATTTTTGCCATGTGATCTCCAGATTACACTAAGATTACACTCTCACTAAAAAAAAAAATTTTGGCCATAGCATATTTAAAAAAAAAACTACATTTGTGGAAAAAACACGTGATTGCCACAAAAACACAATTTTATATATTTTTTTTAATTCTACTTTAAAAAAACAAACAACAATTAATAGCTTGAATGTTAAAAATATTCCTCCTTTTCATTTCCAATTGACAAACCTCAAAAAAAGCAAAAAAGTGAAAAATCACTTAAATTTGAAAATATTTAAATTTTCTTTTTTTTGCCAAGTTTTATCATATTGCAGCAAAATAGCGATGAGCGAATCTGTCCTGTTTGCTGAGCCGAAAATGTTTCAAAACTGCAAAAAAATTTGCGAAACGCATTAAATTCAATAGGTGCCAACATTACTGTATTTTACATACAACAATTTTTTTGCATGCACAAAAAATGTTCTCACTCTAAATGCATTAAAGCCAATGGACATTTTTCTTCTGGCGGATTCTTTACCTTTTTAGCTTTGTGAAAAAATGAGCAGATTGCGAAACGCAGAATTTTGCCACACATCTATGCTTGGCGAAAAAATTTGCTCATCACTGCCGCAAAATCTTAATTTCAAATTTTAATCAGTTTGGTCCAAATCATTTGCAGCTTACCAGTGATACAGCTAATATTGTTGGGAAAAGGAGTTTAAAACATCAAACCACCCTTCAAATTGCTTTTTGTTAATCAGACTAAGAGCCAGATTCAGTTTTTGGTCCTTTTGTTAACTTCTAATGGAAGTTCATTTGCTCTAATATTATTCTAAGAAAAAAAGCAGAGTGAAATAAATGTATGTATAACTTTCATTATAAAGTGCTACTAGGATATGTGCAGGTACTGTATATGATATTATGAAATTATATCATGTTAATGTTGTTACTAGATATGTTAATGCAATTCAATAATTGAATCAGTCGATATTTATCCATTTTCTGCGTTATTTTGCCATAACATCCTTCATCTCACCTGCGTTATAGGAAATAAATAATTTATTGCTCTTCACAAAGTAAAATCCAAAGAATCATTAACTAGCAGCTACCATTGTCTGGACCAATTGGATGTTTATGCAACTTTACAGCTTTGCATGTATCATGCTTACCTAATAGGTCACCACCTAGCCAAATCAGAATTTTAAAGATTATGGATTGATGACCTCTAACAACCATAGAACCATAGTTTGCAGATGGAGTTGAAATTAGCACTTGCCTTGTTTAATACAGTTGGATATTTTTATTAAATATCTTCAACTGAACAATCGCTATATCACTGTAGTACACTATAAAGGCTGATTAAAGCCAGACATATGTAGGCTGATTATGCATCATACCATGTCGGTTTATTGGTCCATGTATGGAGACCTCTGAGAGTCCACCTTAGCCAAAATCCTTGCCAAAATTCATCAAGATGTCGATTGGGCAGATTTGAGTTTCCCATTGGATCAAGGGCTGCATCTTGACATGCTGTTGCACAGTACATATTTTTGTAAAGAAAGGTACAGTTAGGCTTAAATGTATTAAGTGAAAGAAAGACTTTTGTAGATGGCACACCAAAATTCTCTTTCCTACATCACCCCAGTGGCAGATTTGGAGCTATCTCAATCAAAACATAAACTTTAATTCATTCTATTAAAACTATATTAAGTTATAACATCTACACAAAGTATGTGTAATAAAATACATACCCTGGTGGTCTAGTGGGCCGGCGGGGACGCCCGCCGCACTCTCGACGGGAACGCCCGCCACGCCGTTCTTCTCTCCCTGATGCGCCGTGAACTAAGGAGGCGCGCGGCGCGCCTCTGCTATTTTTATAGGTGCGGCCGCGCTGACGTGTAACGTCAGCGCACAATGGCGTGAAGCATTCTGGGTATTTAAAGGGCCATTACATTGGATTATTTGCCCATGATAGGACTAGTTTTCCTGGTGCCTTTGAGCCATGTGCATCTGTTCCTGTTTGCTATTGATCTCCTGTTGTGACCTTGCCTGTTCTTGACCATCCTGATATCCGTACTCCGACCCAGCCTGTACTCCTTCTGCCTGATCCTATTCTGATTGATTACCCGGTTTGACCCTTTTCTGCCTGACGATCCTAGTTTTCCGCCTGCCTCGACCCAGTCTGCCTGACTACGATTCTGCCTTATCCTGTTGTACCGCGACCTTCGGCCTAACTGAATATAAAACTGTCGTGCCCCTTTGCTTGCCCGAACTCCTCGCCTTGCTCCTCTCGAAAATTCCAGGTGGCATCTGAGTACGCTAAGGGCTCCTCCCGAAGCCAAAGGCGGTCACATTACTGGTGAAGCCGAGCCGAGACCAGGGAGCTTGGCATTAGTTCTGGTTTAGGGTGCCGACCATGACAGGATGGTTTAAAAACAACTTCCTTCTAATCTGGAAGCATCGTAAAGTACTAAAGTGTGATGGAGGTGGTGAATATTTCCCGACAGCTTCTAGTCTTCTTAGACCCCTGTAGCCAGTAAGCAGCACCTCCCCAGGGATAACAGCCAAGATTTAAAGATATCTATCAGGTCCTAAGATTTATTTCAATTTCCATGAATTAAATGTCCAATTATTAACACACAGATACACAATCCAATATTAATTCAATCCCATTCAGGGCAGTGACACGCTAAGATTTGGGGAGATTTAGTCGCCTGGTGAAAGATCGCCTCTTCTTCGGACTACTAATGTCCCCAAAAAAGCCTTTCCGTCGGCTAAAATGTAAAACGCCAGAGGGATTGCACTCAGAGCGCTTTGTTTTCTGAAGTCGCCAGTCACAAGGAAACTTCAGGCGACTTTGGAAAACAAAGCATCATTCAGTTTTATGATTGGTTGCTACTGTCATTGCATCACCTCTCACAATTCTTCTTATTTTATCGACACTGCCAGGATGTAATTCATCTTCCCAAATGGTTGTTTCCAACTGTTCTCCGATTGGCACTTATGATGTAATGTCTTCTGGCTTGTCCAATTGGTTGCCATCATCTATAGTAATCCAGCTTTCTGATTGATTTGCCATTACCACAATTGGTTCCCACTGTCATGGCATAACATTATTTAATTCTTTGGATTGGTCACCACCATTATGAAGATATTAAACTCTTATTCATCACCATAAATGAGACATCAAGGGGCGCATTCGAATTTTCGAATGAACCACTGACTTCAGTGGCTACTTTGGACAGAAAACCAAGGTCACATATAGGAGAGCCACGAACCTGGGAGATAAGTTGGTACGTAGTTTTTTCCAAACTCATACATCAAAACAAGCGAAAGTAATAGGCTCCTTCCCATGTGGACATTGTGTGGCCTGTCTGAATATGGAGAAAAGAAGCTACAATGATCGCTACGGAAAAGCAGGGAGCATTAATATCTATATAAATGACTTTGTGTACTGAGGTACTGGTGCTAGTGTTTTGTGAGAAGCCTCATTACCAGAAATATTGGTTGGCCCTTTTTAAGGGGCATATTAATCAAGGGTCGAAGTTCGAAGTTAAAAAAACTTCGAACTTCGAATTCAAAAAGACCAACCGAATAGAGGTCGAAGTGGTCCGTATTCGAATCGTACGATCAAAGGAATAGCGCCTTAGATCTACTTCGATTCGAAGTTTTCCCCCAAAAAACTTTGATCTCTCAAACTTCACCAATTGCCTCCATATAGGTTCTAGGAGGTCCCCCATAGGCTAAAACAGCACTTCGGAAGCTTTTAGGTGGCGAATGGTCGAAGTCGAAGTTTTAAAGAGAAAGTACATGATAAATTTCGATATTCGAATTTCAATGTTTTTTTTCAACTTCGAATTGAAGTTGGACTATTCCATAGTCGAAGTACACAAAAAATAGCTTGAAATTCAAAGTTTTTTACATCGAAAATTCACTTTCACCTTTGAGAAATCTGCTAAATGTGCGTAGTTTACTGTTTTTTTTACTTATCTTTTATAGGCAGTTTGTTGTTTTATAGAAATCTGATTAATTGCTTTTTAGTCGTTGCCAGTTTGTATACACACTTTTACCACCTTATAAGCAGTATTAGATATACAGTAAATATATTTGTCATGGTAGTACTGGCATTGTTTTTTTTAAATTATTTTTAGAATAAAAAACTAGAAGCAGATGAATATCAAAGGCATAGCTTTTTGTACTGGGTTTCACTCAGCTCAGATTACATCCACATACAAAAGAGCAGCCATATACTGTATATACCTTATGATAAGGACATTAAATAATGTCTGATTCTAAACTAACAGTCTGGGATAATTTCCACCATTTCTAAACCTTAAACAAACAACACAATGTCAGTTCCAGCTCTAAATTATTATTTAATATTAGCAATTATTGGCTCTTTATGGAATTTATTAGGCTTATCTCAATTATACATTTGGAAATATCCTCATAGCCTTAAAATCCCAGTCCTCTGTCTTAACTTTAGTGCTGCTAAAATGAAATACATTTTTATTATTACATAATGGAAAATTTCCAAATGCATCACCGAACCAAACGTTACACTTCCTGTTACAATGCCTGACATTTGACCTTATTTCTTTTCCTAATCCTGTAAACTTCCTATAGAAGCACATCCCCATCACCACATTACAACAGACACACTTTTCATTTCCTTAATGTAATGTAATGGAAAATATCACAACAGACAAAGCATCCAGACATTAAAGTCATTAATCTTTTAAAATAATCCAGTAAATCAATATAATACCACTGCCCTTTTTGCATTTATTTTTAATTGTCACTTGACAGTTAACTGATGTCGAGCTTAGCCCACTGAATACATGAACAATTTATTATTATGCCTTGTTTCAACATTGATTTAAAGCTAAGTAAAGAAACACCCAGTAAAAATTAACATTTACTCAGTGTGTACGTACCTATTCAAATATTTAATATGAGTCAATAGTCACTAATATCCAATGCACTGAAACAAGGGGTGGGGTATACTTATGGCACCGATTCAGAAGTAGCGCAGAGCAGAGTAGCTTGTTTTGCATTATACAATTTTTGTCTCTGCTAAATTATCTGGGGTACTTATGTTATATCTGTTGTATCTTTTCCAGTGAAATGCGGCTGCCCTTTAGGTACAGATTATAATAGAAATAAGAATCTACAGTTACAGCACTACAGAGTGGTAAGAGAAATTGGGCAGTATCGCTATAGAGGCAGGTAAACTAAATATTATGTATTTGTGCAAGTATTGCTTAATCTACAGTATACAAAAGATTGATCACATGTATGTGAATACTAGAAGCAATTCTGGACTCTTTCTTGTAGGCTTGATTGCAGTACAAGGGGGTAAAGTGTAACAAATGGATTTTAATGGACACTTTGTATGGACTTATAACAATGGACACTTGGCACTAATGGAGGGAATACTAATTGATGCATATAAGATTGGATCAAAATGGAGGTTAGGCGAACAAACCCCCTTTGCAGTAACCTTTGATGACCTTGGTTTTTTTAAACTAATTTTTTTAAAATGACATACTTAGTAACATAGAAAACATAGACTACAATGTCACATCACATGGACATTGTGTCTAAGTAGTATCATGGAGTGACAATGTAAGAAGCTTACCCTGGTGGGCTAGTGGGCAACGGGGTCCACGCCGCGTCCTTGGCGTGGACGCCCGCTGCGCCGATTCTATCCTGCCCCTGCCAGCGCCATCTTTGATTCCTAGGACGCGCGCCTCTTAAAGGCACGCTGGCGGGATTGCGCCAGCGCGCAACATCGCGAAATTGCGCACGTTTTGGCGCCAGTTGGATCCCTATTTTAGGCCCATTCAGACCTGTAGCCAGTGCCAGTTATAGGATCATATCCTGAGGTTTCCTGAGGTTTCCTGAGGTTTCCTGACTGATTATCCGTGTTTGACCCTGCCTGTTCCTGACTGCTCTGCATTCTGTATTCTGACCCTTGCCTGCCTACGACAACAATTCCTGCTTAACCCTTTGATTGACAACCTGGTTTGACCCTTGCCTGACTGACGATTCTGATATCCGCCTGCCTCGACCCAGCCTGTCTGACCATCCTTCTGCCTTATCCAGTCTGTCTGATTATCTGGTTTTGACCCCTTGCCTGCCTGACGATTCTGCTATCTGCCTGTCCTGATCCGGTCTGTACCGTTTCCACCAGACGCCTTGTCCTTGACCTTCTGCCCAAATACTCTTGCTATCCGGCCGTGCCCCCTTGCCTGCCAGAACTCCTCGCCTTGTACCACTCGTTAAGTCCAGGTGGCACCCAATTAAGCTGAGGGCTCCTCCCGAAGCCCAAAGGTGGTCATACTACTGGTGAAGCCGAGCCGAGACCAGGGTCCTTGGCATTTGTTCTGGTATTGGGTGCCGGCCGTGACAGACAACTTGTACGCTTGTATTTGAGATGTTTTTTATTGTCCTAATACTAACACCAAGGGGCTGATTTATTTTTATTTATTTTTTTGTACTGGTAAAACACTTTGGGTAAAACACTTTTTCTTCTCCAATTTTGTTATATTTTTGTCAATTAAAATTTCTTTAAAAAAAAATCAAAAATAAAAAGCTTACCAGGTATAGTTGTACAATAATGAATACGTTAGTCTCCAAGTGTCATCTCCTGACTCATTTTATCATAACGGCCTTTATTCAGATGACTGCAGAAATTAAACTGATTTGTTATTTGTTATTTAACTTTATCTATTTATCTCATTTATCAGTAGCAGTAAAGGAGCATCATGCCAGCTTTGTACATTCTATACTTGCTGCCTTTTTCATCTATGATACATTGATGTTTAGTAGCGAATTTGGGGCGTTTCGCTGAAAAAATCGCTAATTTCCAGCAAAATTCGCGAAACGGCGCCGATGTCTTATTTTTGACATTTTTTTTTTTTTTGGCCGCCGGCACACATTCCCCGGCGAAAATGTGCCATTTTTTTTATGCCGGGGGTTTTGCAGATTTATTCGCCCGCATCGAATTGCGGGAATTTGCCACAAATTTGCTGCGAATTCGCCCATCACTAATGTTAAACTGGCAAAATGACAAATATTTGCAAAATGAATTAAAGTCAATGGGTATTTATTTGTGTTGACTGTCCGACTATTGTTTTCTCCGCAACTTTATCAGAGTACAATACAAAGTCTATGGTCATTTTGTCTCGGTGAAACCTGGGCAAAAAATTTCGATCATCGCTAGCCATATCTGCTTTTTGGATAATCCCTTTTAGCCACACCCTTTCAAGGCGATTCCCACAAAGTTCCATTTAATGAAAAACAGAATATATACGTAAGCATGTTATACCCTGCTTCTGCTCTGCTCTCATGAGAAGAAGAGTAAATCGGTGCCGTGGTTACGTGGTTACGTAGCGGAGATAATGGAGGAAGAATATTCTATATAAATGTTGTTACAGGTATGGGATCCATTATTCAGAAACCTACAATCCAGAAAGCTCTTAATAATGAAAGTTGATCCCAACTAAGATTTAATTAATCATTACAGGGGCAAAACAATCCTACTGGGTTTGATTAATGTTTTTTTTGTAGATTATATGGAGATCCAAATTATAGAATGATCCCTTATCCTTAAAACATTAGGTCCTGAAAATTCTAGCTAACAAGTTCCATACTTGTAAATGTATTACACAACATGAAATGTAGACTGTAGTAAAAAAAAGCAACTTCTGTGCCTTCTGTTAAGTTTTAACTGTCAAACAAAAGTGGATATACAAGGCCAACACTCAAAATAAACTAGAGCACATAACATTTTTTCCCAGATTTAAGCTTTTTCTTCTTTTTTTGAAACATTGAATTCACAGAAATTATTATCTTATTATCTTGTTCTAAAGAGAATAAATTGTTTGTGTTCTTGAATTCCTTTTTATCTACTTCCAACAGTTGAGTAAATTACCAAGAAAGAACAGACTATTCTTTTAAGAACAAATGTCAGACTAGTATGTCCCTCGTAGATTCGCTATGCACCTGTTGCAGCATAAGTTTAGAAGATGTGCAAAGGTAATTGATAGTTCTAAAAATACATGTTATAAAAACCAATTCCAGTTTATCAAATTAGGCATACAAAAGCATTCATTTTATCTGCATGTCAAGTATATTATAAAAAAAACAACAGAATTTAAGCCAGCAAAAGTTTGTAAAGTCACTGAAGAAGTGGATATTTATATTTCACTTTTTTACAGTGGCGTAACTAGATATTATTGGGCCCCACAGCAAATAATTTTTGAGGCCCCCAAAATATCTAGAGGTTGACTTGTTTTACCAATATCTATTGAAAGTGTATGTGGATTAGGGCTTCATGGGACCCCTATACCTCCTGGGCCCCCTGCAGCCGCAGGGTCTGCTTCCTCTGTAGTTACACCCCTGCTTTTTTAGATATGTGAGCTAACTTCTTAGCACATTTTAAATAGCTAATGTTAATTTGGTGTATAAGAAAAAAACAATAGATAATAACTTTGAAAATAAGGGTAGCTGCAGCCTGCTTGCTACTTGTTATGCCATGTGACCGGAGTTTTATTGCAATACTATGGAATTTATAGCATATAAGTAAAAAAATATTTAAACAATGTACCTACAGGAAAAGTGAGTTTCAAAACTGAGAAATGATAGAGTTCCTGCACATAGACAAGTGCAGTTGCAGTCTCCGAACTTTCCCTGCATGCAATGCCACTTTCATTAAATGGCCTTGTCTCAAATTATGTTCCTTGCATTTCATATTGCTGTGCTCAGTCCTGCACAGTCCTTCCTGCCTTCTGTCCCGAATCATATATATATATATTGTATAAGTATATGACTTATATAATATATATACAGTATAATGTATATATACCCTATTTTACATGTAAATAATACAGTAGTTTAGGTTAGAAAAATTGTTCATGAATAATTTTGGTTATAATTTATCAGTTTACAACAATTAATTTATTTTGCATCTTAATGTTTTTTTTCCTCCAGAACCCAAATTTATACCAGGGAAGAAATTGTTCCAGGCCAGTGACATTTTGCAAATTTCCTCTACATTTAACAAAGTGTTTGTTATATGTACAGCATCGGCCACTTGTTACATCCCCAGGCAGTACTCAGCAAAATCTCATCATACGTCTTGTTCAAGTATTTATCATGTTTTCATTGAGAAGGAGCTGAGGTCCTTTGGTGTTTATGATATTCTAATGCTCTAAATAAGCGTTCTCCTCCTCCGAGTTATAATTTGCCATGAAAATGAACGTACAGACTGATATCACGGCTTGGGAAACTTTGTGTGTTATAAATATAAAGCTGTGTGAATCTTAAAGAGGATTAAGGACCATCTTCTTAGTGTTCTGCTTCTAGAATTCTGCAGCTTTTTGGCAGAGATCCCAGAATACTCAGCGCCGGCATTTAGATTTGTAACAATTTAAGATAAGCAAAGATACAATTTTAACTATTAAGATATGCAGGTATTTTAGGATAACTGAGGCTCACAGCTTAAAGGGCAATTTCACCTTTATTAGAACTGTTATAACACATTAATCATGGCCCTAAAACTCCCAGAAATTTGTTCAAACTTTCAAATCCTGCCAAATTTTGTAAAATGGACATGGTAATTGGGGATGTGGCCATAAAATGGGTATAGTCAAATTAGCTTGTTGTCCCTCTTTCCATTTTTCGAATGTTGGGAGGTATGCTACAAAAAAGCAATGCGAGACACTTTGTGCAGCCATTAATTGTTCTGTTTGCTTTACAAGATACAATAGCTGGAACTTTCTCCCATAGCTTCAACCAGAAGGTGTTCCTATACTCCTGCTAAAGAGGGGCAGTGACATTCTTGTCTACCCAGCAGAGCATCAGACAGTGGGAAATTAGTAAGCTTTTCTTTCATACAGAGCACTTATGACCACTGATTTCCCACTGACTGCTGCTCTGCTCACTCGACTAGTATAAGGATCAGAGCTCCTTCTTGTTTGACCTGCAGCAGAAAGAAGCTTTATCTGAAAAAACAGTATGGAAAAAAGTAACATAGCAACGATATTATAGAAAAGTGCAAATGCTACAAGAAGGTTACCAGATTTTCAAACTAAAACCTAGAAACTATAACTGTTCTACATGAAAAATATGTTCCACAACGTTTTCTTTAGGCCATATCTAGTGATGAGCAGATCCACCCCATTTTGCTTTAACCAGAAATTGCAAAACGACAAATATTTGCAAAATGAATTAAAGTCAATGGGCATTTATTTGTGCTGACTGCACAACTTTTGTTTTCTCCGCAACTTTATCAGAGATAGAGTACAATACATTAAAGTCTACAGGCGATTTTATCTCGGTGAAACCTGGGCAAAAAATTTCAATCATCGCTAGCCATATCTGCTTTTTGGATAATCCCTTTTAGCCACACCCTTTAAACGTTATTCCCACAAAGTTCCATTTGATGAAAAACAGAAAATATATATGTAAGCATGTTATACCCTGCTTCTGCTCTCAACAATGCTACTGTCAGCACAAAAGCAGCTCCCCTATAGCAGGTGAGCCAAAAAATAGGGACAAAGTTTCAGACGGGGCAATTTTCCAGGACACTTTTACCCCCATAAACCAAGGTTCTGAAATGGTGCCTGTCCCTGGGAAACAGGTACTGATGGGAACCCTGGGCTATAAGGCTGCAAAAAAATGAGTGTACTGCATATTGATGGCAATGCTAAACACAGAATATATACAACTTATAGTAAACTGGATCATACCCAAGTGGGGAAGATCTCATACTGTATGTAAGGTGTGGTTCCTTAAAACTAGTGCAATCCAATAAAGCATCCAAGAAGTAAACCGATATGTGTATATTTTCACATATAAGCATTCCCTTTTTGTTTCTGTGTAAACGGACAAAGGTGTGTCACCTGGCCAGCTCCCAGTTACTAGTTAATGGCATGGTACATTGAGCAATCCTTCAATTGATTGAGATATCAGATTCAATAACAGCCAAGCAACCCAGCTTAGCTACAGAAAAGCAAGGTTGTTAGTCATCCTCCCATTCTCATTTTGCTTCTTAAAATTAGTTTAAGACTAGTAGTTACTCACATGTGAATCATGGAAATGAAAAGCATTCACTTACTTAATTACACTGGGACACTGTCAGACAGACATATAAAATGTTCATCAGAAAAGTTATGCCAGATGGATTAAATTGAGAATTCTTTTCACGTATGTTTCATATATGTTTCACGTAACCTGCGGGGCATATGAGGAAACAGGACTGTGGTTAGGAAAGGTCACGAGCAGCAGTGATCATTTACACTTTCTTTTCTAATGAGAGCAATTGTAATGAGTATAACAGCAACCTGCTACTGAGTGAATCAAATTTGTTCCAAAATATTATTATAAAATGTTAAGCATCTTAATTACTTTTAATTACTACATTAGGTTAGGAAATTGTAGAACTACTAACTCCTCTTACTCTTATATTAATTCCCAGACTTTTCAGGCATACAAGGATTTTTTAACAGTTTATGACTGAACGGCTTGGGCGAATTTGACCCATTTCGCTTCGCCAAAAATTCCCCCGCAATGAAATGTCGGCAACGCCCATTATAGTCTATGGTCGTCTAATTTTTTTTGACGTGCGGCGAAATTATTTTGACGCACGATGCCACACAAGTCTATGGCCGTCATTTTCGCAGAGAAACAAGACGAAAAAATTCGCCCATCCCTAGACTGAACCCCTATTGGGTTTATTTATTTTTTACATGATTTTCTAGAAGACTTAAGGTAAAAAGATCCAAATTATGGAAAAATCTGTTATCTGGAAATCCCCAGGTCCCGAGCATTCTTGATAACAGGTCCCATAACTGTAATTGCAATTGCTTCACTAACATGGTAGTGATGAAAAACTGATATAACTGATAACGAAGGGAATCATGATAATGATTGTACCATATGCTTTTACACAAAAGTAATTTGTATATTTGCATTTATATCTGCTGGCTGGCATTTTTTTAATAATGCGGGGCTATAGATAAGATCTGCCTTGGAGGTTATACTGTACATAGGGTCTACTACTTTTATATCAGAATTAAAGGGGTTGTTCATCCTAAAATACATGTTTACTATGATATAGACAGCAGTATTCTAATACTGCAATTCATTTTTTCATTTTTGTGTTTTTCTTAAAAAAATATTCATATTTTTCTCTGCAACTCAGGTTTAGAATTGTAACTACCATCTGGTTCCCATGGTTACATTTACCTAGCAACCAGAAAGAGAATTGTATCTAATAAAGGAGGATCAATACAACAAGCTTCCTTTTATACTGGATTTGATCTAAGTGCTTTTATAAGGAACTGAACTGGCATTGAGAGGAGATCCAGTTTATATCACCATTTGCTGTGTATAGCTTTATTTTAGGTATAACATAAACATTATTTTGCCTTAAAATAACAGTTTTATCCACATTTCAAATTGAGACTTATTAGCTGAAATGTTTCTTTGAAGGGGGAAATGATGTGTTATTGACAAATGACCTGGAGATGTCTTGAAAAATATTGCTGATTACATTGCAAGATGAGAGCAATTAATGTTATAATGTTTTTCGACAGTTTATTCTACAGGGAGTAATGGAGGGGACCTGTTTGAGTGATAATGTTAATCATATCTATGTTTAGAGATCATTTGGTTTCTTTTGGAACATTGTGGTGGAACATATACAGTATATTGTAGCAGTAGCAGTATGCACAAATGTCGCTGTCCTAAATATATTGATAATGGGTTGAGTGCAGAGGACTCTTGTATTTCACTATATGTATTTTGTGGTCACAGCCTCATTGCACCCCCGCCTAATGGTTTTAAAAAATGAGCACAACTTTCCCTTGTTTGTTATAGTTATACAGGAGCAGTGACCAGCTCCATGTTGTAGCTCCCACCCTTCCCAGCTATAGTCAGGTGATCCCACTGGTGTCTAATAAAAGGGCAGCCAAGTTTGGGAGTTTTAATTTGAAAGCAGCAAGTAAGTTGCAGGTAAAACCTAGTCCCTTTGTAAAATGTATAATGAAGCAATAGAATTCTTAATGAATCAGATAAAATTGAGCGTAGGACTGGCCACATATGGGATGACTTTGACGTAGTTGGCCAGCTTAAATATATTGCAATATATGGACAAACAATCCCTGCTTTGTTTAAAGGGTAAGGCATTTTTCAGTAGCAGTATGCACAAATGTCGCTGTCTTAAATATATTGATAATGGGTTGAGTGCAGAGGACTCTTGTATTTGACTATATATATATATATATATATATATATATATATATATATATATATATATATATATATAATACACAAAAGCCATGAATATCTTGTAAATTATATCCTTATAAACGGTGAGTTCTGATGTCATCAGTTATAAAGGTGAGTTCTGATGTCATTTCAGTCACGTGACTCACTGAAATTTGTGTATTATAATAAATAAAGTATCCCCAGGGGTATATCTTGTAAAATATATGGATATTAGACGTTACCTCGGAGTTCCATGACCTGTATAAAAGAGAAAGAGAGTGAGAGAGCGTGTACTAGGTGAATCTGTTGCATTTGCTTTGCCAAATAATTTGCAAATTTACCAGAACATTTTCGAAACGCAAAATAATTTTGACTCACGGCAATTTTGACACGATCGACAATTTTTGTATGCGGGACCATTTTGTCCAAATGCGTTAAAGTCAATGGGCATCCAAATAATTCTGATTTGCGACAATTTTTTCTTGCCGCGGTGGATTTTCCCTGGTGAACTTTCGGCAAAGTTTTGCGAATATATTTGCTGGTAGAAATTCACACCTCTCCACACTCAATGTATGATAAACCTTTTCTGCATGTAGCAATTCTCATCATTCAGAACACACAAGCTTGGTGTATGAAAGGAAGCAAGGCACTAGGGGGCCCTATGATTACACCCTAATATGGGAAGGGTTTAGTACAAGTGAAAGATGCCTGACCTGCAGCGTCAGACTAGGGTATTGGGGGCCAACAGCATCACAAAGGGACCTGCACACAACCACCAGGGCCCTCCCTCCTTCCACCCGGCCCTTGTACACTGCATAACATCGTAGGCATCTGGTTGGGGGAGCGGACCTGGGCCGGCAGGGCCTGCGGGATTTGGGGCCCACTGGCTTTTCTCCCAATGTCCCACCAACCCACTCTGACCCTGAAGCTCTGTGCCTTGCACTAAATATTTATTTGTGTGTATCACTCCGTGTCATTGGCTTTCGAATTGTTAGGTTGCCTCCACCAGATTGTCCGAAAGCAGCAGGTAGAAGGTCTATACTAAAGGTCAATTAGGGTGGATTTACTTATTTTTTGCTCCAGGTTGAAACAGTAGTATTTTAATATTATGTGTGACTTTGCTATGAACTGGGGGAGTGAAAAAATGTTGAACTGAAAAAGTCAGACAAAAACTGCTCTATATGGGATAACAGACTTAAAAAAAAGTCACATACAGTAAGTATTAAGAAATAGTTTTCCAATTACAAATGCCTTAAATACAAACCAAAGGAAATTCTGACTCCCCCAAAAAACCCACTGCATGAAATATTGCTTTCATCCACAACTAACCCCCTTTTATTTTAAGACAAAATCTCTTTAAGCTCAGACTAATTTAATAAGTATTTATCGGTGATTTCATTATAGGACCACACAAACAGTTCTGTTACGTCCCATACAACGTTTTCCTATAACAAAAAACAATCGTCCCACCAGTGTTTGTTGTATAATGTACTATAGACTGAAAATCGTATTGCCATCAATAACTGAAATACAGAATGCCAACAGTGCAACCTTGAAGTATTTTTTTCATCTATAGCTCTAGTAGTTGTAGCTCCTACAGGGTAAGGGCAGTCGAACATGTCTGACCTTAGTCTTTAAATCACATCACTGGAAAGAGACAGAGAGTAGTGGCAAGAACAGAATGAATAGAATTATTGGTGAGAGGAGTAGAATTACTCATGACTGCATAGCTTTTCTCACATTTATCCAATACCCTGTTTTCTAGAAGAAATGTTCTCTCAGCTCTGGTGGTCTATTCACCAAACTCATAAATGTGCTGAGAGAACACAAGCCTCATGTCACGTGGGCTTTGCTCTGTTTCAGAGCACAGGTTTGATGATTGTTTAATACACACTAAGCAAGTATAGAAATCCAGACAAATTTTGAAGAATTAAAGGATGCCCGGTGGGAGTGAACCAGCAACCGTGGAACTACATAGCCATGACAGGGTTAGGAATAGGGAAATTGATAGCATATGGGATAGAAACTGTAAGAGTTGTAGTTTATATTGTTTCAAAAGAAGGAGATGAGTCATCTCCTTGCGTCCAAAATTTTTTGACGCCGCTGAATTTTCACGGCAAATTTATTCACTGGGGGCGAACCGTGGAAATTCACCGCAAATCTGTGCCTGGCGAATGTAATCGACCATCACTACTCCTGCACCTTCTTTAACAGCTTCAGCCCATCCTACCCAAGAAATAGAGCAGGTGGGGGAGATGACAGTGACTTTTAGGTTGTGTTAGCAGCAAGTCACCCCATGGGGGGAAGCTGGTGATAGGGGTGCATAGTGTGGGATGGCCAGGGTTCAGACCTGTGCCCTTAGGGCAAAGAGTCCAGGCAAAAAAGAACTGAGCATCTCTATTGCTTGACTATGTTTCTAATGGTTTCCAGTGTGCCAGGAAGGGCCATATGAGCCATTGTGATAGTAAGATGAAAAAGGAACTGTGTGTGTGTACAACTTGCATTCCATCGCTGGACAGTCGTGCTTACAAGCAGTGTATAACCAGTGCCACACCCCATCTCCCGCTCTGCACTTAAAAATTTGTGTTGAAGTGGGTGGGCCACATCACTAGTGAAATGAGCACAATAGCACTAGTTAAAACCTGGAAATTCTGCTCTTACAGTTACAAGAGGTGGCTTTTCACCACCCTTTGTAGCTGGCCATCGGAGGCAAGGTTCTCATGTTGCCTCATGGCAGGAGTGGCCCTGTGTATGACATTAGGCTTTTCTTGAGAGAACAAATATTAATGTGTCTCAAATAAATGTAACACATATGATTGCCCTGTACAGGCAATAAATGCCCTGCTACATTACAAGTAGGGTTGCCACCTTTTCTTTTGTTTTTTACCAGCTGGTGGGGGGGCGGAACAAAAGGGGTGGGCCGTGACGTCAAAAGGGGCAGGGCAGCGACGTCAAAAGGGGCGGGCCACATCGCGGAGAACTATAGACTGAGGAGAAAAGGTAAGTTACAGGGGATTAGGGGCAGGCATTTCAGTACTGCCCACTGAAAAACATGGAAAAATCTAATAATAGAGCAACTGAGTCTTCCTCTGCTGCCATAACAATCTTTCCATTTTCTGGAAGGATCCTAGAAAGGAAGCGAAAAAAGTTATATGTTCTGTATCTTTAGCAGAGAAAGGGTTAATAAAAATGGCTGCTTCTGAATGGGCTGCAGGGCAGTCTAAATCACATAGATATATAAAAACAACCCTTTTATAAAAGGCAAGGCCTGTGCTCCATCTCTCCCAGAGTGTTTAACATATCCTTTGCTGCAGGGAAGCATACAGAAAGAATACAAAAAAGGTTGTTATAGTTATTTCCCTGCAGGCCTTATACATATCTGGTGTCACATAATTCACTGCAGTGTCAAGGAAGTGCCTAAATATAGCATTGCTGCTTTTCTTCTATGTTTTTTTTTTCTTTTTTCTGTCTGACTGGTCAGATTACTTCACTCTGTCTAAATATAGTTCTGTTTATTGGCGGCTGAGACGGCTAGGCCCGGCATTGGAACATGTACATCTGGATGCCTGGTTTCAAATCAATCAATTCTCTGCCAGAAAAATAAAAAGGGAGTATAGAGGAGGAGGAGAACCCAACATCCATATCTCTTCTTAAGCATGATTAATCCATTAGGCCATGTGAATAAACCATGCCTGGTGCGTTATGCACTATAGTTCCTGTAGGAAATGGCACAAAGCTTTGAGGAGAGAACATCAGATAGAATTCTAGTTCCTCTGAAATTAAGAGTGAACCTTTAAATGCACAATTGGCATTCACTGGAAACAACCCTACTGGAATAGTTACTGTAAAAACTATTTAACTAGGAATAAAGAACATGCTGCACCCAATAAGAGTGTATTTGGTATACATTTATAAATTATTTAGTGGCCCCATCAAGGCTAATGACACACATTGTGGTGTAGAAAACACAGAAACTGCCCCCTTCTGCTTGTATGCGTGTGCATTTACAGCAAGGGAAGGAATCTGTTTTCCCAGGCAGTTTTTTTTTTCAATGGTGGAGAGAGTGCACCTTGTGCCATTAGTAAAAGAGCACCAACAGGGGGTATCACTAGTGATGAACGAATTTATTCTCCAGCCATGAATTTGCGACGAAAGTCTGAATTTCTTTCCAAAACTGCAGCAAAATGCCACTGAAACTTTCACTGCGAGAAAAAAGACCATAAGAAATGAATTTGGAGAAAAAAATCACCATAAGAAAAAAACGCCATTGACTTTAATGCGTTAGAACAAAAAAAGTTGCCATAAGAACAAAAGCTTCTTTGACTGTAATGCATTCAGACAAAAAAGTTGCCATAAGAAAAAACGCCCATTGACTTTACTGCATTAGGGTTAAAAGTCGCCATAAGAAAAAACGCCCATTGACTTTAATGCATTAGGACAAAAAAAGTCGACATAATTAAAAACACCCATTGACTTTAATGCATTAGGACAAAAAAGCCGCCATAAGAAAAAAACGGTCATTGACTTTAATGCATTTGTCATGCACTTAAAAACGCCCATTGACTTCAATACAGTTCATGAAATTTCTCAGTTTCGCAAGTTTTTCTGATAAATGGGACAGATTCACTTATCACTAGGTATCACCAATTGGAAAGTAGACAGACAGTCTTCCCAGACACAGCAACACCAATAACAGGATTGGTAGATGTGAAGTCAGCCTAATGAGTGAGGGTTGGGCAATCTGGCCAAAACCAACTCCTCAATAATATCACTACTTTTTGTCATCATACCTTAGAACTACTCTACTTGTTTGAGAATGAGCCACATAGGACATGGTTTACAGTTGTCAGGTAGTATTAGGAACCTTGACTGTACTGGAGGGCATTATATCTGCATTTTTCTCCACAAGTTGGCAAAAGTGCCCCTGAAACGTAGCCTATTCGTTTATCAGTAGCCCCTGATCGGTTATTAGTGATAACCGATCAGGGGCTACTGATAACCGCATAGGCTTTGTTTTTTACATTAGTAAACTAGTGTCTTGTTATGCAATAGATAAACAGTCTCAATTTAGAAAAAATACATTCTATTTAATGGCATGTAAATACAGTATTAATAGCTTGTCACGCTGGAAATAAACATTTGCTCTTTAAAATATAGTTATTACGGTTATTTATTGTTATAGATTGTTAACAGGAGTGTCTTTTAATCAGCCCTAGTTAGCCATATGTGCTCTCTAGTTATACATTGTTAGGAAAAGACTCAAAGGTAACTACAAGAGATCGGATAAAAAATAAGATACGGTTATGCATGATATTGTGTGATCGATATTTCCACTGAGTAAATAGTGACCAGACGAAACCGAAAAGAAATTAAATATAACTACTGTGTAAAGCAAGCCAGATATGTGTAATGGGAATGTTTGCTAATAAACATAGGACAGGCTGTTCAATGGAGAGCAACTGTTTTGTGTAATATATTCCACATAGACAAGTGCTGACTGGTCCTGTAAATCCAATGTCATTATCTAGGGCATGGGTCAGATCTCTATGTGCTGATATCTTTATGCTGCCACGCTCCTTAATTTCAGGTGTTTATGGATATGTAAGGAAAATGCAGAATCTATGGAAGACCAAGTGATGATCCTAAAGAGAGTGATTCAGGCACACCTAGTGACCAATATACTTCAGGTGCCATTGTCTTAGGGGGGCTGGTCACAACCTTCCTTTTTACAAACTATATCCCTCCTATTGTATTAAAATGGTATTACAAGAGCATATCCATGATTTGGTTTAGATGTGATTAGCCTAGAATACTTCCTAGCAGTAGAACTCATTAAGGACTCATGTGGTGGCTCTTTTTGCATTCCACTGTACAGGAATGTAGGGTTCACTAATACTTATGTATCTATGTGGACTATATGCATAAGAGTGCATAGAATAAAATGCGGCCTGCGCCTAACTGAGTTTGGTGTTTCAGAACACCCACTGACACTATTCACAAAGGTACTGGTAACATAGTAAGTAAGGTTGAAAAAAGACACACGTCCATCAAGTTAAACCTTTTAGTTTTTTTGTTTTGTTTTTTAATCTGCCTAACTGCTAGTTAGCAGAAGCCTCTCCAATTTGCCTCAGAGGGGGAAAAAATCCTTCCTGATGGCAATCAATTAGTACTATCTCCCATAACCCTGTATTCCCTCACTTGCTAAAAAGCCATCCAACCCCTTCTTAAAGCTATCTAATTTATCAGCCTGTACAACTGATTCAGGGAGAGAATTCCACATCTTCACAGCTCTCACTGTAAAAAACCCCTTCCGAATATTTAGGCAGAACCTCATTTCTTCTAATCGGAATGGGTGACCTTGTGTCAGCTGGAAAGACCTACTGGTAAAGAAAGCCTTAGAGAGATTATTATATGATCCCCTTATATATTTAAACAAAGTTATCATATCTCCCCTTAAGCGCCTCTTCTCCAGCCTGAGCATCCCCAATTTGGCCTCTTTCCTCATAGCTAAGATTTTCAATACCTTTTACCAGCTTAGTTGCCCTTCTCTGTACCCTCTCTAATACAATAATGTCCTGTTTGAGTGATGGAGACCAAAACTGTACGGCATATTCTAGATGGGGCCTTACAAGTGCTCTATACAGTGGAAGAATGACCCCCTCCTCCCTTGACTCTATGCCCCTTTTACTACAGCTCAAGACCTTAGTTGCCCTTGATGCTGCTGACTGGCATTGCTTGCTACAGCCAAGTTTATCATCTACAATGACTCCAAGGTCTTTTTTCCATAATGGATTTGCCTAGTGCAGTCCCATTAAGGGTATAAGTGGCTTGGATATTCTTACATCCCAGGTGCATGACTTTAAATTTCTCAACATTGAATCTCATTTGCCACTTAGCTGGCCAGATTGCCAGTTTGTCAAGATCTTGTTGCAAGGATGCCACAGCCTGGATGAAATTGATTGGACTGAATAGTTTTGTGTCATCTGCAAACACTGATACATTACAACAACTTACAACACCCTCCCCAACGTCATTAATAAACACGTTAAATAAAAGTGGACCCATTACTGAGCCCTTAGGGACCCCACTAAGAACCTTACTCCAAGTAGAGAATGTACCATTAACAACCACCCTCTGTACCCGATCCTGTAGCCAGTTTCCTATCCAGGTGCAAAAGATTTCAATAAGCCCAACAGACCTTAGTTTAGAAAGCAGTCGTTTGTGGGGCACGTTATCAAACGCACATCTACTGCCACCCCACTGTCCAGCATCTTACTTACCTCATCATAAAAAGCAATCAAATAAGTCTGACATGAACTATATGCCCCCCAGTTATACCACTGATTTATGCCCTGCAATTTGTGCAAGTGGGTGAAGTTTGGTGTAGTGCAGATTCCCACAATTATGCTGGAATTCTCTGGATTGTGTGTAAGAAATATGGGGATTTGTGTATTCAGTTTTGTTACTTCCTTAATGAGCCCTATAGAAAGTTCCAGCATACTTCCCAGTGTTAACACAGCTTCTTACAATCTCATCTTCTATCATGTAGCCATTTCAGTTTTGAAAATGTTGTGTTGTCCCATGTCATCTGTTAATTGAGATGTTCCACAATTTAGAAAAATTATCCTAAAGGAGCTTCTTGAATTTGCAAATGTTTTCTCAAATGTTGGTTTTGCCATTTTAAAGCTGTAACCCTCCTTTGTAATTTAGGGATGTGTTTACCTGTATTGCCCAGTCTTCTGCAGTTTTACTTAAAGGGCGTGTAAAGTCTAAAATAGAATAAGGCTAGAAATGCTGTATTTTGTATACTAAATATAAAAATGAACTTACTGCACCACAAGCCTAATCAAACAAATAATTTATGCTTTCAAAGTTGGCTACAGGGGGTCACCATCTTGTAACTTTGTTAAACATCTTTGCAAGACTAAGACTGTGCACATGCTCAGTGTGGTCTGGGCTGCTTAGGGATCGTCATAAACAAAGCTGCTTAAATTCTGCATAGCTGGGAAGTAAGACAGGGGCTCCCCCTGCTGTTCATAAGTATGATTGTTTCCCTGCTCAGCAGTTAGGGACCGTCTGACAATTCCTATCCACAGCAGTAAATGAAGGGAGAATTTCACTGCATACAGTCAGGTTTCTAATAAAAACGGTACACATTTTTTAATCAAGGCATATTGGAGATAGGTTTCTTTTTCATTAAAGAAAGTATAAATGGGTTTTTATTTTTTTGCCTTTACATGCCCTTTAATAATATCTACTACATGTCATTGATTCTGATGTCAGTGGAATGGTGACTACACAGATGACTTTTTCTCATCAAATTATTCATGGATTATTCCATACAACACCATTTTATGATTTCATCTAACTTATTGCTCAACTTTGGCACAGCAGAAGTAGCTTGTGGGAATCCAGTCTTGAAGTACTGTAGTTCAATACAATCAATAACAGCTGCTTCTAGGCAAAATAACGAAATCTTGAATATAAAAAGGGAATAGAAAGCTGAAATATATCACCTAATGTTTCATTCCAGTGGTCCACAAGCTGGTTTTTTAATGTAACGTGATGGAGTAATAATGAAAAATAATATGAATGTATGAATTTAATGTATGTATGTGTATATATAAATATATAATAATATACCTTCAAAAGCAACAACATAACTGATTCCAGAGATTGATAGGCAACAAAGATGTTTTGGGGCCCGAAATTGAATTGGCTGTGGGGCCCAGTATATATAGATATAGATGCAATATCTATATTCTTCCACCTCTCCATAATCCTAATAGATGCTGCTAACAGTTGCAGTACTATCCACAGTAACCAGGGAGGCAACACTGGGGCTCAAAGATACATAAGGTTGGGTCTGTCATGGCCTGAAGAAGAGGGGGAACTTGGGGATCCTATTTTGCCAACCACAGCCTGATCCAGTGATACCAACAGGAGTGTTAAACCCTCTGAAACACATTGAGTGAAATGTTAATTTCTAAGTGGGGATTAAGCACACAGAATAGGTGATAACTGCAAAGAAAACACCTACCATAAAACACACATTTATATATCTTTGCATAAACATTGATAGGAATTTAAGTAATGACTATTGAGCCTTTAAATATGAGTATGTATAGCAACACTATAAATGTGGACATACAGTAATTGTTTCAATCCCATGTGGTATCCAGAAACCTTTGCATCGTTCTGTTTATTTCGGCCAACAGCCCAAACAATCAGAACTGCAGGAAGTGAAGAAGATCTGTGACTCTTCTTCATTTCCACTTCATTCACAATGCACTGCAAAACCCTGGTGCCTCGTTAGTAGGGATGGGTGATTTTTTTTGCCAAGTTTCGCAACGGAAATGACGCCCATAGACTTGTATGGCGTCGTGCGTCAAAAAAATTCCGGCTCGTGTCAAAAAAATTTGATGCCCATAGACTTAAATGGGTGACGGCGACATTTCGCCGGCAGCTAATTTTTGGTAAAACTAAACAGGTCAAATTCGTCCAAGCCTTTTCAAACCTGTGTGATCAATGAACCATGGAAGTATGATACATGTTCCTAAATAAAAACATATATTAATGACTGAAGGAGAACAGCATAACAAGTGCCATATTCCTGTTTTCCTGAAGCACTACCAAGGGGCATATTACATCATTAGCAGTAATATTGCTGGTGAAATCAAGAACACAACAAGAGCTGAACTAATGACATACGATCCTGCAGAACTGAGCACATACTGGCTTTTCCCAATATCATTTATAAAAAATCATAAATAAGCTACCGTTAATACTAGTGTTAGGGTAGAATAAAACATTGCATTTATACTCAGAAACATTCAGTAAATGATAGGATATGAAAAAATCTATTTAAAATATTTTTTAACTTGAATTCAGAGACTTTTGGAACATCTCTGCACATGCCTTAAATATTAATAAGTCATTGAAAAGAGAATTCTACATTTTATATCTAACTTATTTTCTTCTTACATGGAAAGTAAACAGAATTTCAGTTATACCATTCCATTGATATACATTGCTATTCAAATTGATCACTTTGGGGTTGATACAACGTTAACAAGAACATTCTGTCATATTTCATTTCCATTCACAAAATATGTGATATAAGTATGGCATCCGTTATCCCGAAACCTATTACCCAGAAAGCTCCGAATTACGGAAAGGCTGTCTTGCATACATTCGATTTTATACAAATAATCCAAATTTGTAAACATTATTTGCTGTTTTCCTCTGTAATAATAAAACTTTACCTTGTACATGATCCCAACTAAGATATAATTAATCCTTACTAGAAGCAAAACTAGTCTATTGGGTCTTTTTAGTGTTACTGTTTACAAGATTTTCTATTTGACTTAAGGAATCCAAATTACAGATCCATTATCCAGAAAACCTCAGGTCCCGAGCATTTTGGATAACAGGTCCCATACCTGTACCCAGAGTTTGGGTAAGCTGTTTGTTTCTGCAGGCTACATTTTATCTGTAGTAGAGAAACCATACCATCATCTTTAAGTGCGGAGTCCGTATATCACCACGCCCATTCTATGAACTATAAGAAGCTCAGAAGGGGGGCGGCACCAGGACTTCTGCCTCAGATGGCAGCAGCCCCTGAAATGTGTCTGCTAATTCAGTAATGTCCTGTTTAATGGCTGATAACCAAAACTGTACAGCATATTCAAGCTGGGGCCTTACCAGTGGTCCGTAGAGTGGAAGAATTAACCTGTCCTCCTGTGAATCTATGCCCCTATAATACAGCTCAAAAACTTGTTCATATAAAGAAAATAACTACTTTATATCTTATGTTAAAGTGTAGTTTTAGCATAGGCTTCTGACATAGTCTCCCTTCATTTATCTGTGGATATTTCTGTATGCCAAATTTCATGTATGTGTTTTAAAGCAATACAACTCCTTTAAGGATATGATTTTTTGGAGGTATAGATATAAACTCATACAAGCAAAAATGTTGCCAATTAATGAAATAGCACTGCCTTTTTTTAAATGGACTATAGAAACAGTATGCATGACAAAAATAAATTGATCTGCACTCCTAGTCTCCAAAGTTTTTAATCTACAGTCATATATTTCCTGAATTAAATCACACTGTTGTAAAAGTAAATGTAAAGGTGTGAATATTCTACTAATTCTTCTCCATGGGATTCAGAGAGCAGTTTCCATTCTGGCCAATCTAACATGCAAACAGACCCTGCAAATGTTTGAATTGGCCACCTGCCTTTTAGTCTAAACAGAGATTGTCCTCAGCAGTTTTAAGACGTTTGTTCCTGTTTTCACAGAACAAATTTGTTATCTCCCAAACGAGTTCGCTACATGTCATATAATATACTTGAAATCACCTCTTCTCGTCATTTGCAAGACCTGATGGAACTTTGCAATCTGTCCTGTCAGGAAGGGAGCAAGTAAATGTACGTAGCAAAGGCAGAATTCCTTTTAGTTGTAAACATAAGTAATACGATAAGGGAGCTGTGCAGAGAGGGTTCGCATCTGGTGTTGAAATACTGTAGGATTATTAGGCAAAATGCAAGAGATAACACTTTGTACTGTTTTGCAGTCTGAAATGGAATTTTCAATAACGTAATGGGTTTTAGGTAATATGTCAAAGCACCAGAAAGTACCTGAACCATGTGCTCCAAAGTGGCACCATGAGAAGGTACAAGCTACAAACAAAATCCTCTTTCTTGTGTCAAATGCAATAAGAACACTTTGTCCAGTCTATGTTTAATCTTGGGGCTTTTTGCTTTACACATAACCAATCTGATCAACATTTATGAATAGTTTTTAAAAAAATTATGTTTGAGCAACATTGGCTTTGTGTACTTTAGCTATCTTCAACACATACCAGCATAAACTTAAATTGAGATGGAGAATTTACAATCATTCCCAAACAGTTTGGGAATGATAAGCAGTGCTGCTTTAATAATTGGGTTAAACGGGGCATTTGTCCAGAATGCAAGAATGCAAGTACCCACTTTATCTGGAGACACAGCTGGAACAGTGATCCACTTAAACTTTTTAACATATCACTTTCCTTTTTGTACAAAAATGAATATTTACCTTCAGCAGAGGCAAGAGAACTAGTTAGTACCATCATGGTGTTGCTATCCCCTCTGAGTGGTGGAAAAATGGAGGAAGTTAGATGATGCTAAGGATTTTCCTATTATTGTTCTCCAGTCCCTAGTTAGTCCTATATCTTAACTGAAAGTTTGGTTTGTCTTAAAAGAGAAGGAAAAGCTGTATCTACTTGGGGGTGTCAAAAATTAGGCACCCCCAAATGATTGTATCTACTTACCTGAAACCCTGGAGCAGTGCTCCTATCAGCAGAAAACTGCATCAGTCCGGGGTTCTTCCACTGAGCAGCGTGGAGCGATCAATTTCTAAAGTCGGCTTTTTTTTATACTGCGCATGCGTCTGCCCTGGGAAATTTGAAGAAGGAAGTCGATCGCTCTATGGTGCTCGGTGGAAGAACCCCTGGACCAGTGCAGTTTTCTGCTGATAGGAGCACCGGCCCAGGGTTTCAGGTAAGTAAATAATCACTTGGAGGTGCCTAACTTTTGGCACCCCAAGTAAATAGGCCTTTCCTTCTCCTTTAACCACTGGTGGCAGAAGGGGTAGCACAATTGTAGTGTAGCCATTCCCTCTGGTGGTGGAGAGGTTCCCATTAATACAAGTATCCAAGTTGGTTTCCCCTAACTGTATAAAAAGACAAAAGTTGCCATTTTTATTATCTTGGCCTCTACTCATGGAGAATGATGACGCCTCAGTGGAAATCAAAAATAATGGATTCTGTGAAGGACAACTAGGTATTGGTAGGCTGCCTCCTACTTTAATTACTCTAGGACTGGAAAATAGTTCAGGGTAAATCACAAGATCAGTCTGAAATGTCAAAGAGTGCTACGAAATATGCTGGCGCTATATAAATAAATGTTATTAATAATAATAATAATAATATAAAAGTTTAGTGTGTGATCCTAAAGGACCTTGTACACAGCGGCTGAGCTCCCAAAGCAAGCACAACATCAGTCTGTAACAGTCTGGAATTTAACATTTTTAATTAATTGTATATCATCTATACCATGTCTGCGTCAATCAAATAATTATTGATCATTGAATGAGTATATAAGGCTAAGCTATAAAACTGTTCCTCGAGACTTACGGGGGGGGGGGGACAATTTATGGGAAAAGCCCTGTGTAACCCATGCTTTGGGTGGTGCCCAAAATAGACATAAATTACATAAAAAGACACATTATACATTATAGACATTCTAGACATAAATTACATAAAAAAACCTGTTTATCAGAGATGTTTTTTCCTCATAGAGCCTTATGTAGAGATAGGGTGTGAGGTTTTGATTGCTTGTTTTCTGTGGGTTGTGGGTCTTTCCCTCCCCGATATAAGAGAATTAGGTGGCCAATCTTTAGTCCCTACTTTAATTTTTGGTCTATAAGCATTGTAGTGACTAGCCATGATTAAAGAAAGAAATTAGAATGTTTTGCCTTGTTTATAAGATTAAAAGTGATCCAGAAAGCACAGCAGACTATCTCTGGTCTGTGTTTACTGAGGGTGACTGTTTTATGTTCTATAATTGTGGCTTCATTTAAAATTCTCATTGTAGCAGTTAAATAAGATTTTCAGACGCCGTCCATCCTGTCTGGTCAGTGAACTTAAGCAGACATTGCATGGTTTATTGACCTAGGAACCTGGGTATGTTAAATAGAAGGTACCTGTTTATTCTTTTTTACATAACATTATCTATTTCAGTACATTGCACTTATATTTATTCTACTTACTACTGACATACTTTCCAATAAGACAACTTTTTAGATTTCTATTGCTCAGCCTATAGGTGATAAAGAGAACAAATGATGAATGGTGGCTGTATTCCCAGCTTGCATATATCTAGTTTTCCTTTATTGTCCATGTATTCACACTCTCGTCTCTTATTTTGGGGTTAAATGTAACACAAAACAATACTTATAACGCATATACTTGTAATGTATTAATTTGCACAGGCTATGAACAAACTTAAAGGGGACCTGTCACCGAGACTTGAAAATCTGTATAATAAAAGTCCTTTTCAAATTAAACGTGAAACCCAAATGATTTTCTTTATTAAAACATTAATAACTGTTATACATTTGTTCAAATATCTGTCTTGCTTGTGAATTCCAAGACTAAAAGAAACAAGATTTAAATTAATTGACTAACATCATAAAATAGGATTTGGAATTATTTCTTAGGATGTTATTTTGGCATATTTCTCAAGCATCAGGTTCTAAATTTTGCAATTTGTGATTAATTTACAATGAAAGTGTGTGTTATGCAGATATGGGATCCAGAAAGCTGCAAATTACGGAAAGGACATCTGTAAAAGACTCAAATTTAAACACTTTTTTCACAGCAGTAATAAAACAGTACAGATATGGGATCTGTTATCTGGAAATTCATTATCCAGAAAGCTCCGAATCATCTCCTGTAGAGTCCATTGTAATTCATTTTAAAAATGTAATAATAAAACAATACCTTATACAGTACCTAACTAATATATAATAAGTCCTTATTGGAGGTAAAATAATCCTCTTGGGTTTAAATAATGTTTAAATTATTTGTTAGTAATACAGAGATCCAAATGATGGGAAAACAGGTTCTACATTTGTATCATGCAGATTTAAATATTTGAATTTATCAGAAAAATATTGAAAGCAATGAATCAAGTGAAGCTCATGTAAATGATTCCTGGACATCAGACAAAGCCCAAATAAGCAATTTCTGTCTTTAGCATGTAGCCTTGGGGCTTAAAATGACCCACTTCCGCAACCGAAGATCTGTTATCAGCATATTACATAATTATGCAGTAAATAAGACAGATTTCACATAATAGCCACTGAGTCCCAAAATAGCACCTATCTTTCACATGAAAACTGGTGCCTTCTTGCTGCTGTGTGAAATGAACCAGGCCCAAGTACAGACGCAGGAGGAACAATGGAAGACTTGTTCTATGCTAATTCACATGCTGTGATGTCAGTACCTTCCTTTAAACACTGGTCAAGGTCATGAGTTTCAAATAAAAAGGAAAGAGTGAAAGACAGCTGGGCTTAAATAGAAGAAATAAAAGAATTCCCTGTGTAGAGTGTGAATATCTCCCCTAGTGTTATCTCTTTCTAATGTTATGGTACAGAATGCAGACAGTCATTCCTGCCAAAGAAAATGTTTCGCCAACACAAGAATTTACAATTCCCATTTTGTTCTCTTTACCCTAAAATCAACTCACTGTATCTTTTATAAACTTTAACTTAGGGATGTCCAACTAACATCTCTGCAACTTATTAACTGCACATCCCAGCATCTCCAGCTCATTTTGCAAATTGGAGTTTTTTTCCAAATCTCTGTTTATTGAAATTTTTTCAAAAACAATGGGGGAGAAGGGGGGGTACAGAAAGAGAAGGGAGGAGGTAGGACAATAAAAAAGTTCACTTTTCACGTCCAAAATAACAGATGCAGGGTTATTAACACGTCATATCTCCACATTACATAGTTCAGTTACATCAAAGAAGACATGGACTTGGAAGGTTGAGCATATCATAGCATGTGGAATACATCTAGAGCAGTACATAATACAAGAGAGGATCACAGCAAGTTATAAAATTCTAACCAAGGCAGCCAGGTCGTTTTGTAGCAGCTTAATGAAACCTGAATCAACCCAGTTATCTCTTCCATTTTCCTGGTTTCCTCAACCAAATTGGTCCATTCACATGTTGTGGGGGGGTCAGGTGATTTCCATTTCTTGACAAATTGGAGTTTTTACATAATTTATGATAATGTTGGAATTTGGTTTTCGGATACTGGGCTCCACTGTGCCTACATAGACACATAGTTAGATTGGGTTGAAAAAATACCAAAGTCCACCAAGTTCAACCCCTCCAAATGAAACCCAACATCCAAACACACACACACACATTGACTCCTCCATACACTCACACGTGCATTCCACAACCTCACTGTCCTGACTGTGAAGAATCCCCTATGTTGCTTCAAATGAAAGTTCTTTTCTTCTAGTCTAAAGGGGAGGCCTCTGGTACGGTGATCCTCTTTATGGGTAAAAAGGTCCCCTGCTATTTGTCTATAATGTCCTCTAATGTACTTGTAAAGTGTAATCACATCCTCTCTCAAGTGTCTTTTTTCCAGAGAAAACAACCCCAACCTTGACAGTCTTCTCTCATAATTTAAGTCTTCCATCCCTCTAACCAATTTAGTTGCACTTAGTCTCTGCACTCTCTCCAGCTCATTTATATCCCTCTTAAGGACTGGAGTCCAAAACTGCACTGCATACTCCAGATGCGGCCTCACCAGGGACATATAAAGAGGCATAATTATGTTTTTATCCCTTGAGTTAATGCCCTTTTTTATACAAGACAGAACTTTATTTGCTTTAGTGGCACCAGAATAAGACTGCCCAAAATAAGCCAACTTGTTATCCACAAAAAAAAAATCCTAGATCCTTCTCAGTTAATGAAACAGCGCTGTGCTTGTACCAAGGATTGCCATAAGCAGGCACTTAGTAGAAGACTCTATGGCTCCATGCACCCACTGGGGCTCCCTACCTAGCAAGTCATTCAGATGGGGTGTCTATGGATGCACACTTGCCACTCCCAGTCATCCCTCATGAATACAGCATTGCCAAACACAGACAACAATGTATATTTTATACTGGACCAGAACAACTAATGGTACAGCCCACAGGACAGGGTACAAAGTGAAAAAGCACATCCCTAGCAACTCTGCTTTAAAGGGGTGGTTCACCTTTAAGGTAACTTTTGGGGACCCATTCACTTAGCTCGAGTGAAGGAATAGAGGAAAAATAGTTTGAATTTCAAAGTGTTTTTTTGGCTACTTCGACCATCAAATGGGCTACTTCGACCTTCGACTTCGAATCGAACGATTCAAACTAAAAATCGTTCGACTATTCGACCATTCGATAGTCGAAGTACTGTCATTTTAAAAAAAACTTTGACCCCCTAGTTCGCCACCTAAAACCTACCGAGGCCAATGTTAGCCTACGGGAAGGTCCCCATAGGCTTCCCAACAATTTTCTGATTGAAAGATAATCCTTCGATCGATGGATTAAAATCCTTCGAATCGAACGAATTGCGCTAAATCCTTCGACTTCGAATATCGAAGTCGAAGGATTTCAATTCGGCAGTCCAATATGGAGGGTTAATTAAACCTCGATATTCGACCCTAGGTAAATTTGCCCCTTAGTATGTTATAAAATGGCAAATTCCAAGCAACTTTTCAATTGGTCTTCATTATTTATTTTTAATAGCTTTACAATTATTTGTATTTTTCTTCTGCCGCTTTCAAATGGGCGTCGCTGACCCCTTCTAAGACCAAATTCTCTGTAAGGCTACAAATGTTTTACAAAAACTTTTATTCCTTCTCTTTCTATTCAGCCTCTCCTATTCATAATTTGGACCCCAGCAAACCAGATGACTGAAATTGCAAACTGGAGAGCTGCTGAATAAAAAGCTAAATAACTCAAAAACCGCAAATAATAAAAAATTAAAACTAATTGCAAATTGTCTCAGACTATTACTCTTTACATATTATTAAAAGTGATCTCAAAGGTGAACAACTCCTTTAAATTTTACTTCTCTCTGGAATTAAGTAATTCTGTCAGCGGCAGAGCGCCCGTTTCGCAAGTAAAGCTTTCTCATTCGCCTTGAGAAAGCTTTACTTGTGAAACGCACGTTGGCGAACTTTGCTATTTAAAAATTTTAAGCAATTTTTTAATATTAGCCTAAAGCTCTCTTTATTTAACTATTCGAATTGGTCAAGGGGGGAGGTTGTTTGGTGGAATTCGGCACTCAAACCCCATTCTCTTCTCTTCCGCACTGGGTTTCTCAAGGGGGCCAGGATTTGTGGTTTTGTGAGGTCTAGACAGTTCTTTTAACAGATAGGGCCAGTTTTAAAAATCGAGACCACAGTCCTGGTTTTCCTGCCTTTCTTTGCTTTGTGGTTTCCCAGGGATAGTAAATTCAATAGGTAGAAAGTTTTGGGACAACTCCACCTTCTTTTATATCAATTTTCTTACTTTTATATAGGGTTTGAGTTGCTGGGCAATTAATTTATCCTTAATTAATTTCGTTCATGTATTAATTCTTCTTATTTTCTTCTAAGTCCTAAGCTGGACTAATGCACTTGCACTTTAGGTATTATAATTCATTTATTGTATTCTTAACACTTATGCACCTTAAGTAGTGGATCAATTGCAATTCAATTAAATGTATTGTTATATAACTTTAATTTTTTTTGTTCACTGCTTTGGCTGCTGAACACACAAGTTGTTTTTAACGTATTTTTTTTGCCTGTTATGTCAGATTTTATTGAATTCCTGGCTTTTGTAATGTGTGTAAAACAGATGTTCAGATAGGAAAATAGGTCATTAAACCCCTGGGATCACACACAAAAGCTAAATCTGCTTTGCTTGCTGTGCCTTGTCTCTGTATTACTCAGCTTCCCATTCTCTGCTCATTTGCCAAGGAGTCAGTCTGACTGAGAGTCGTGATGTCATAACTCAGACACAAAATGTTTAGGAAGGGAGTGTCATCAACTCGAGAAAATATATACAAAACAGTGAGTTTTTACAGTGCAGAGGTCTTGTGCTACAAGGGTTGAGAAGTGTGGAGTCTACATCTAGTATCTCAAAGGGGAACTCATAGGGAACTTGTTCATTTTGTGTACATTCACGCTACATTAGGGATGTCGCGGACTGTTCGCCGGCGAACTTGTTCGCGCGAACATCGGCTGTTCGCGTCCGCCGCAAGTTCGCGAACGTCGCGCGACGTTCGCCAATAGGCGTTCGCGTCAAAATCGTTCGACCATTCGACCATTCGAGCGCTAAAATCGAAGGATTTTCATTCGAATCGAACGATCGAAGCATTGGATCGAATGAAATCATTCGATCCAATGGCTTCGATCGTTCGACTCGAACGAAAATCGTTCGATCGAACGATTACAATCCTTCGATCGTTCGAATCGAACGATTTTCGGATGATCGAAGTTCGCGAACAGTTCGCGAACTGTTCGCGAACTGTTCGCAAATTTTGCCGGTGTTCGCGAACGGCGTTCGCGAACACATCGGCGGCGGTTCGCTACATCCCTACCCTACATATACTACAAACATTCTACCACAATAACATGAAGCGGGTTGAAACACAAAGGCGCAAATTCACTAAGCGCCGAAGCGCCGAACGCTAGCGTTAATTCGCTAGCGTTTGGCATTTTTGTTACTGCGCAAATTCACTAACGAACGCTGGCGTAGTTTCGCTAGTGTTACTTCGCATCCTTACGCCAGGCGAATTTTCGCTAGCGACGTAACTACGCAAATTCACTAACTTGCGCAGTGTACTGAACGCTACCTTTTACGCTAGACTTCCTTCGCCACCTCAGACCTGGCGAAGCGCAAGAGAGTAGATCGGGATTGTATCAAAAAAAGTCAAATTTTTTTCGAAGTCCCAAAAAACGCTGGCGTGTTTTCTACATGATGGGTGATAGGCTGAAAAAGATCGAAAAATTTTTTGGGGCTCCCTTCCTCCCCCCTACATTTCCTGACTCATGGCAACTTACCTAGACAGTGGGCACATGTGTAGGGCAAAATAAAATTTGTATTTGCTGATTTGAAGGTTTTCTAGGCATTTGTAGTGCTGATACGTGTTCCTCCATTGAAATTTGAATTTTGCGCCGTATGCAAATTAGCCTTCGCTAGCGTAACTTCGCTTTATATAGCGAATCAATGCTAGCGCAACTTCGCAACCTTACGCTACCCCTGTGCGCAACTTCGGATTTTAGTGAATTTGCGGAGCGCTGGCGAAACTACGCCTGGTGAAGTGCGGCGAAGTGCGGCAAAGTGCGGCGAAGTTGCGCCTGGCACAACTTCGCATCTTAGTGAATTTGCCCCAAAGGCTTTGATACTTGCACACACAAACTCCAAGGGGACCCGGTTATGTGGAGCTTCTGCACAAGGCAAATTTATGGATAAATATAGTTGTATAGAAGTTATATATATATATATATCATTTTATTTTATTTTTACTATATACAGGTATAGGCAGGGCTGTATTTAGGTCCGATGCTGCCCTAGGCCCCGGACCTAAACACGCCCCCTACGCTGTGCGCATGACTTTACTTCTGCCAACCAACCCGGCCCCCTACCCCTCATCCTCCAGCTCTTTCACCGGATTTCCTATAGAAATCTGTGGAAGAAGCTGGGCAATTTTTTTTTTCAAATTGAAAAAATACATTTATAGGCACCCGAGGGCCAGCCCAAAACCTGAAGTCCTATGCACAGGCCCTCGGGTGCCTTCATATAAATACACACCTGGGTATAGGACCTGTTATCCAGAATGCTTGGGATCTGGGGTTTTCCAGATAAGAGGTCTTTCCTTAATTTGGATTGTCATACCTTAAGTATACTAAAAAATCATGAATCAATCCAGTAAAATGGGTTTCTCTAATAAGGATTGATCCTTTATACAGTATAATAAGGATGAAGTACAAGGTACTCTTTTATTTTATATATATAGAGAGAGAGAGAGAGAGACACCTGAATGGAGAATTCCTCCCTAAATATATATATATATATATATATATATATATATATATATATATATATATATATATATATATATATATATATATATATATATATATATATATATATATATATATATATTGTATGGCTATTACTGTAAACCCTGTTGCATGTATATCCAAGGTCTTCCCATGCACATGAGCACTGACCTTCACAAGAGCCCCAGGCCTATAGATACCACCACCAACAGTAAAACCCACAAAGAGATGGTTCCTTCAAAACCAATTTAGGTTCTTATATTTGGATTGGATTGCAGAAAGAAAACAGGGCACTGGCCAATTTCACCAGCAAAACCAAATCCGCTGTAAACACAATTCTAAAATGAGCAGAAGAAGTTTGGAGTTAAACTACTGCAGCTGTACTAACTTTAGGAAACGTTCAATATCCTGTTTACTTGGGTAAAATTCCTTTGAACATATGCCTCGGAAATTAGGTAAGGTATTTATTATCTCTGTTTGCTTTGCACCAAGTGATAATAGCGAGGAATGTGTATTCAATTTGTACTCAGTGCATTTGTTAAGTTTTATTTGCAAAAATGTATTTGTGTTTGCTTTTCTTTTTTTTTTTTTGCTATGATATATCAAGAGCCTATTACAAATAAATTAATTTCCCTTAAAATGGATACTGTTGTTAGTAGTGCTGTTGTCTATTACCCTCTTTTTTAAGGAAAATATGGACTCCAATCCAAAGGGGGGACCAAATGTTGGGGCACCGAGGATTATAATAATTTACTCAATACCCCAGGCAAGTGCTCCTGTTAGAAGAAACCCGCTCTGGTCTAGGGTACTTGCGAATGAGCAATACTTTTCCTCCCTCTTTCTTTCATCAAAATCCAGCAGCTGACGCATTTGCAGCAGAGGGGAAAAGCTGTTTTTTTTGTTGTTAATATCAGGGTATAACTCTATGGGACATTCATACCCAGGCAAAAAAAATGGTAGGAAGAGGATCGATCACTCACTATTGCCCCGGGTTGGTACAGTTCTCTGCTAACAGGAGCACCAGCTAGGTATTAGCAGGGTATCTGTTCAGTCATTATAATCCTAGGGGGGTGCCCTAACATTGCCCCCTTTCCCCTGAAACCCCCCCCCCCCGTGGCAATACACATGGAAAAATTATATTTTAGAAGATATAGGACTTTTAAGCTGGCAATACATCTTCACTTTTTTGTCCCATTTCAACTATTCCTTGTGTCAGTCTGGGAATGTATGGCAGATGGGGCAGCTATCTGGTTGCAGTATGAAGCATCTCATCTGGTATGAGATCCATTATCTGGAAACCAATACCTAGAAAGCTCTGAATTATGGGAAGGCCACATTCCATAGACTACATTTTGTTCAAAGAATTTACATTTTTAAAGATTATTTTCTTTTTTACCGTAATAATAAAACAGTACCTTTTACTTGATCCCAACCAAGATATAATTCATCCTTATTGGAGGCAAAACAATCCTATTGTCTTTATTTAATGTTTAAATGATTTTTGGTAGACTCAGGGGGAGGACTTTTCAAAGAGTAAAATTCGTTCCTATGGAATTTTTCATATATATTCATTTGCATATTTATCAATTGGTGAGATTTCAGCATTTGATAAATACAGTTCACTTCTAAAGCTAAAAAGAATACATAGAAAGTGTGTGACTTTTTATGTGGTGAGCTCGAATTTTGCACTGATAAATCTGCTGTTGAATGCATGAAGTCCAAATTGTGGAAAGACCCCTTATGCGGAATACCCCAGGTCCAAAGAATTCTGTATAACAATAATCAGGCCATCCATTTTAATTGATCTCTGCAGGTTTGAGTTCCCAAATGTTTTAATAAACAAAACACTATTGTGCGGAAAAAGAGAGCATAAGGGTAAAGCTCCACGAACATTTTTCGCCGTCGGATTGACGACCGCCGACTAAAAGCCTGTGACAAGTCGGATGGAGACGCACGTGTGAAGATATAATTGGACTGAATGAAAAGTCGGAGTTAACAACTACACAGTGCGACTGTCGGATGAAGACGTCCAATTATATATTCACACATGCGACTCCATCTGACTTGTCTCGGACGTTTTGTCGGCAGGCGTCAATCTGAAGAAAACCGCTTGTCGCGCTCTACCCTAAGTGATAGAGCATCTTGACTTTTGGCAAATCTGCCCTTAAACCTGGGATTTGAAATTTTGGCCATATAGGTCAATATGCTTTGTATTCTATTATGTATTCCCCCTTGAAGGGTAGGACTCCACGACAAAAATAAGGCAAGAGATAGAATTGTCACATGGTGTCGCAGCGTTGATCTGACGCGATCCGACTGTCGGATGCAGACGTAGCACGCAGCGCCTGCATCCGACAGTCGGATTGCATTGGATAAACACTGCAACACCATGTGACAATTCTATCTCTTGCCTTATTTTTGTCGCATGCGACAGTTTGCATGCGTTTTGTCGCAGTGCGTCGGATCACGACAAAATCGCTCGTGGAGTCCTACCCTTAGGAATAAAGCTGAATATTCCTATGTAAGTTGTATTGTGGGCATGTAAAGTGGTGTGGTGCTCTCTAGATAAACTGATATACAGGTATTGGACCTGTTATCCAGAATGCTTGGGACCTGGGGTTTTACGGATAATGGATCTTTCCGTATTTGGATCTTCATACCTTAAGTCTATTAGAAAATGATGTAAACATTAAATAAACCCAATAGGCTAGTTTTATCATTACAGAGAAAAAGGAAATCATGTTTAATAATTTGGATTATTTGGATAAAATGGAGATCCCATACCTGTACACGCTTGAATCACAAGCGTGTGCTTATCTGTGTGCCTCTTATACTACAGCCATTGCAAGTTTGTGCCGTGGGCTAGAGCAAATATTTTCATCATTCAGCCCTGCCAATCAGGTTTCATTTTGTTCCCTGCAGGTGTGTGTGTGTTTTTGTCCATCTGCTAAGTGATTGCTTACGCACAATGTTCTCTTGCTGGCACTGCTCTGAGCCTGTGTTTTCATCCAGATCCCAGCAAAAGAGGTGATAGGGAATCTTGTCACTTCCACTCTGAGCTGCTTTGTGATTTGTTTGGCTCCGGTTTCAGTGGGAACATTGAAACTTGCTGATTCATCATTTCTGCTTTAGAACATTTAATTAAAGGGTTGGATTACCTTTATGTTAAATGTTAGTATGTTATACAATGTCCTATTGCTAGCAACTTTGGAATCGGTCATTATTATTTGTTTTTTATATATTTTTTTAATATTTGCCTTCCTCTTCTTCATCTTTCTAGCTTTCAGATGGGGGTTACTGACCCCAGCAGACAAAAAAAAAATATTGCTCCGTGAATTTACTTTGTTATTATTATTGTTACTTTTTCTTCCTTATTTTTCTATTCATAATCCAATCTTTCATTCAAACCACTGTCTGGTTGCTGAGGTAATGAAGACATTAGTAACCAGATAGCTGCTTGATTGCAAACTGGAGAGCTGCTAAAGGAAAAGCTAATTAACTAAAAAAAAATTTAAAAAAATGAAAACCAACTGCAAATTGTCTCAGAATACAAAAGTCTATGTCAAATTTATAGGTTATTTAAAGGTGGACAACCCATTTAAGATATCTGATGGATTACCTGGCATTGAATAATAATACTGTATATACAAGCTAATGAATACTAAAAGGGTCATATGCAGGGACGGAAAAAATATGAATTATGCCTTAAATAAATTATGGAATCCAAGTCTCACAGTGCCTTCTATCTCTTTGCTTAAACATACTGATAAAAACATGAAATCAATAACCTAACTAACCGGTGCAGGCCCCCTCCAGAAGTGATTTACTTGGCGGATATGCAGGTCCGAGGAAGCATAGGGTAGGGACAAAACTCTCCAAATTGCCCATTTAGTATGCAAAAACCAGTGCACAAAAGGGCTGATTTACTAAAGCGGGAACTAAATTGCTAAGGTGCAGTTGCCAATTTTATGTAAATGAACTTTGTGTTAGTTTGCATAATAAATATATATGACATTAGTGAAAAGGTTTTCCTATTTGACAGCATGTCATTGCGACATTTCCCTCAGGGACCACATCATGGATCAATTTTTTCATTTTTTGCTATTTGGAATATACCTAATCCAGGATTCAGTTTGGGATTTGGCCAAAACTGAGCCTGTTTCAGATGGATTCGGATTAGGTTAAAAAGAAAACCTAAAAGGAGACGTATTATGTAAAAAACAATAATGTACCCATGCAAAAAACCCTGCTAGTCCCATCCCATCTGTTCCACTTCTTCACCCCTGAATTCTCTGGCTGTGCAGGGGAGATGGTGGGACTCAGCACACTGCACTGTCTTTGCATCCCTCTAACTAAAGTGGTTAGAGGGATGGAAGACTTAAATTATGAGGGTAGACTGTCAAGGTTGGGGTTGTTTTCTCTGGAGAAAAGGTGCTTGAGAGGGGACATGATTACACTTTACAAGTACATTAGAGGACATTATAGACAAATGGCAGGGGATCTTTTTACCCATAAAGTGGATCACCGTACCAGAGGCCACCCCTTTAGACTAGAAGAAAAGAACTTTCATTTGAAGCAACGTAGGGGGTTCTTCACAGTCAGGACAGTGAGGTTGTGGAATGCACTGCCGGGTGATGTTGTGATGCTGATTCAGTTTATGCCTTTAAGAATGGCTTGGATGATTTTTTGGACAGACATAATATCAAAGGCTATTGTGATACTAAGCTCTATAGTTAGTATAGGTATGGGTATATAGAATTTAATTAAAAGTATGGAGGGGTGTGTGTATGGATGCTGGGTTTTCATTTGGAGGGGTTGAACTTGATGGACTTTGTCTTTTTTCAACCTAATTTAACTATGTAACTATGTAACTATGTAACTATGTGTGAATGCAGGGCTGTGATTGGCTGTCCCCCTCCTACTGTGCTTCTATCAGGGACAGTAGGAAACGAACAGGGACCAGTGAACATCAATAGGGAGCTCCAATAAAGGGGCTATTATTAATTTACAGGCAAAAGTAAAACCAGCACCATATAGTATACATCATTGCCCATAAAATTATGGGGGGTTTCATTTATCCTAAATGTCTCCATTAAGAAAAGCATAAAATTTGCTACGCTGAGCACACATCACACTATGCTCGGTTTTACCAGGAGCCAATTAACCTGCCTGTATATTTTGAGAATGTGAAAACAGAAGGAGAATATACAGACTCCATGCACATACTAACTAGAGGCATAGGACACAAACACTGCAAGACAGACAGTAATGCCCACCATTGTGATAACAGCAAAGATCTCTATTTGTCCACGACTGGACACAATGTACAATGTCACTGTAGGTTTATACTAACAACAAAAAAGCAAACCATTGTATAAAATCCTTCTTCTGTTAAGTGATATTTAGAAGTTTGATTTCCTTGTATGTACTGTACAATGCATCTATTTACATTGGCTCAGTGAAATCTCACTATAACTTTCACTCTCACTTTGAAGGCCACAGACATTCCAAGCAGCTCAATGTTTATGAGCCATTTAGGTAATGGTAACTGATTTCCCCTGTATTACAGTGGCTCTGATCCTGGGAGTAGATCTAAAATTACTAAAAACTGTGTAGCGTTTAATAGAAAAGAAATAGAAATTGTCAGATGAGTACCAAGAAATAGGTGCTGATAATTTTTAAAGCAGTGAAGTTAAACATTTGCTTCTAAAACTAGATAAACATAAGCATTTTATATTCTGATATTGTCACTTAAAGGGGAACTATCACAGACATGAATAAATAATAAAAAAAAATAATAATACAAGCTTCATTTCATGGAAATAACAAAATCTTTCTAAATATAATGATAGAAAATGTTGTCCCACTTCTAAAATATATTAGTTACTTTTCAGCCACTGGCTCCTTCACAAATCATACATGCAGATAGAAAGTATCTTGGTTAGTTCAGAATCAGTTCAGAATTGTTATTGGATTATATTTCGGAAGTTTCCTATTTCCATGAAATTAAGCTATAATAATTATTTTCGCAATGCTTCCAATTTGAATTAGTACTAGAATACATTAAAGCAGTAAATAATTGTTCCAGATCAACAGATTTCACTAAATATACTAAATCATCATTCCTGATGCTGATATGAATGCTATTTTCATGTACCGTCCCGAGTATAAGCCGAGGTACCTAATTTTACCTCCAAAAACTGGGAAAGCTTATTGACTCGACTATAAGCCTAGGGTGAGAAATGCAGCTGCTTCTGGTAAGTTTCAATCAAAAAATTGAGGGTTTCTGCTTCCATTGGAGATGCCGGCGACCATTCTTGGACGCCGGCGAATATTCTTGGAGACTATTCTTAGGCACTGGCGACTATTCTTAGGCGCCGACTACTATTCTTAGGCGCGGGCGACTATTCTTAGATGCAGGCGACTATTCTTAGGCGCCGGCGACCGTTTTTGCGCTTGACCCGAATATAAGCCGAGGTAGAGTTTTTCAGCATATTTTGGGGGCTGAAAAACTCTGCTTATACTCGAGTATATACAGTATTATTTGGAACTGTTTAGTTTTGCTTGATCCTGGTTTTTGGAGTTTTCGATGAAATATGGCCCATGATCTTTTTCAAGTATTATATTGGCAGTTTTTTTGAGTCTCACTATAGTCAATAACCAAATAAATTCATTCTTTCCCCCAATCTAGGGTATCAGGGAAGCAATGACCCATTTCTGGTATATTTAAGGCTTATTCCTCTTTACACCAAATGGTAACATGCAATAAATTTTATGCCAACCTATCATTTTGCTTATAACATGGAGCATGATTATGTACTACTCATACTAATAGATTTATCAAAATAGAGATATTGCTCATGTCTAGTGATGGGCAACTAAATTCGCCAGAAGCAAATTTGGGGAGAATTTCTGAGTTTTGCCACCGGTGAATAAATCACGAAACTGCATCACTGGCGAAAAATCCGCCAGGTCAAAAAAAATTGGTCGCGCGTCAGAATAGTTGCCCGCATAAACATTGTCGTGCTTCAATTCACACGCCCATTGACTTTACTGCATTTGGACAAATTGTCGTGGGCGTCAAAATTATTTTGATGCCCATTGACTTCAATACGTTTTGCAAATTTTTCACTGTTTTCGCCAATCACTAGTCATGTACAATGCACTGGTTAGGGTCAAAGTGCAAAATAGAAGTTTTGTATTACTGTATCACATTTTAAATTACCAGCTGGGCACAACAGCTTCTATGTTTCTTATTTTAGCTGTACAGCCCTGCTTTAGTGCAGTTAGGTCAAACTCATGAACCGACAATCTCTCATTGGCTGTGTATACTATAGATATCTGATATAGCTGGAAAGCCATGGGTGTCACATATGTGCTGTAGATAGGGATCTCTGGCAGTTATTTTAGTTGGAATATTTGTTTAGTTTGTTATTCAAAGGGATAATGATAAAAAAATCTGTTTGCTCTTTTGAGAAATGGATTTCAGTGCAGAATTCTGCTGGACCAACACTATTAACTGATTCATTTTGAAAAAAAAATGTTTTCCTATGACAGTATCCCTTTAAGTTTGTTCTTATAGTTCCCTTTTTATGAAATACAAAGTATGAATAAACCACAAAGTATAATTAAACCACAATTTTGAAGACTGGTCTGCAGAGGATATGCACGTCTTAGAACTTGTTGTCCCTTCACAGATTTTGCTAACAATTAAATTTGATACACATCTCCTTTGTGAGTACCAGACATTGCGCACAACGGTTGCTTAATGAGGACAATTACAAGCGTGATACCTTTGTATCTGATGTATTTTATAACAGATGAAACAATGGCAGGGCTCTTGCTTACGGCAGCTGACAATCACAGGCACAGCATCATTTTTACTAAATCACATTTGATAATGAAAATAGGTCACACAGAAACCTGACCTAGATTGAATCCCAGATGTTTTGTCCGCTACAGATTGTTGCTCTAAATTTTGAGGCACTTTTTTGTTTGGAAAGTAGGAGGTGAACCCTGTGGGAAAATGTGCCGCTACTGGATGTGGCAGCAAACAGATTGATCCATGCTGCTGTATAGCAGTTAGGGGCCCATTCACTAAGTTCGAGTGAAGGATAGCGGAAAAATAGTTCAAATTTCGAATGGTTTTTTTGGCTACTTCGACCATTGAATTGGCTACTTCGACCTTCGACTACGACCTTCAACTTTGAATCGAACGATTCGAACTAAAAATCGTTCGAATATTCGACCATTCGATAATCGAAGTACTGTCTCTTTAAAAATTTCTTCGACCCCCTAGTTCGCCACCTAAAACCTACCAAGGCCAATGTTAGCCTATGGGGAAGGTCCCCATGGGTTTGCTAACAATTTTCTGATCGAAGGATAATCCTTCGATTGATGGATTAAAATCCTTCAAATCGTTCGATTCGAAGGATATAATTGTTCGTTCGAACGATTATTCCTTCGATTGTTCGATCGAACGAATTGCGTATAATCCTTCAACGTCGATATTCGAAGTCGAAGGATTTTAATTCGGCAGTCGAATATCGAGGGTTAATTAACCCTCGATATTCGACCCTTGATACATCTGCCCCTAACTGTATGGAAAGAATGGCACTGAAAGACAGTATACTGAATGCCCCTTCTGTTTGATACAAGAAGAACAATTTTTCAGAAGAATATCTCAGCAAATTACAAATGACTTCTTACCAGCCATTAGCAAACATTAGGCTATTTTAGGAAACCGCGTGTAATGATATTTATGTCTCCTGACTACAGTATTTAGATAAGCTAAAGTAATTAGTATACAGAATTTTTTTTCGTGTTTGGACGGCAGCTTGATGAATTGATAGCTCAGATATTAATCAGCGCTGAGCAAGACATAACACTGTCATTCACCTTGCGCAAGAAGATTTTACAACCATGTCCCTTAGACATCCTTTGTGTCATGCAGATCAGAAAAGCCTAAACACTGAAGAAATAGCTAATGAATGTTCTTCCCTTAAATATTTGTATAGGTAGTTCATATTTGTTGCCCTTCTCATTAGTGCTGAGGAGATTTCTGTTACAAAACAGTTTTATTATTATTTATTAATATTATTTACATATTTTAATACTTCCATGGAGATGTTTCCTGTATTCCCTATGCCTTACTAAGTTTTATTATGTAATATTATGTAAATGCCCATAGGAAGTATAGTGAATGGAATTTTTGTTCATGTTATTTACAAATGTAAGACTATTGTCATTATAATCAAGTCATTATGTCATTATAATCAATAAAAATGTTAATTTGTTTCCAAGATAGTAATGGCCATTGATGTACCAAAATGACGATTGGGTTTCTATGGATAATGGTCCGTTTGGGGATTGGCATGTAGGAAATTCTTATCTGCCGATGAACTAAATCTATGAATTGTATGGTGCAGATAAGGAAGTGAACCGGAGCCGCAGCTCCTCTTCACTTCTTCCTGTTCTGATTGTTTGGATTATCGTCCCTAACAATAAGAACAATAGAAAGGCAGCCACGCAGTGTGAGTCCCCTGGTGCATTAGTCCTATAGGACAGGGGTGCCCAAAAGGTAGATTGGGATCTACCAGTAGATTTTTTACAAATTTTAACAAAAAAACATGAAAATTAAAATGTTGATAAATCTGCTCCATAGAGACTTAGGGGTTAGTTTACTAAAGCACGGTCAATTTGACGATATGTTTCCGCATGTTATCGCTGCAAATATTTTTCCACCACAATATTCGCAGCAACTAAGTTCATTAAACAGCGATGCGCTCAGAAGTCATTGCGATCATTGTGATCATTGCGATCACTTGTGATCAAATTAAACTGTTGAGAAAAAGTTAAATCAGTTAGTAAAACTCGAATTTAAAAATCACTTACATTTTGCTAAGGAAAATCCCCATTGACTTCCATGTGAACTTGAAAGCTTTTAGATGCCAAAGATTTCCACAAGAGGTTTTTTTTTCTTTTTGCAAATTTTGGAATTTGGTAGGTTTTAGTGCAACAAAAATTTAAATGGTGACAAACATTCGAATTCTAACATTGCTAACGTGGCCACGCACACCATAGAGGAACTGGCACTGTGGGCGTCCCCGCGGCTGGCGTCCCCGTGGCTGGCATCCCCACTCCATGCGTCTTCACGCGCGTGTTGCTCTCCAACTTTTTTTACATTTGAATTTAGCACATGGGTGAAAAAGGCCTTTGGGTCGGGGGTGGTCCTTGAAGTCAAGGCGGGCTGGGTGGAAGGAAAGTGGTTGGGGCTGGAAAATGTGAAGGGACATGAGCAGACTAGATGGGGAAATGAGCGGGTGTGCAGGTAGAAGGGGAGATTGACAGTGGCAGGGGGATAAGAGAAGGGAGGCATTTAAGGGACAGTTTAAATTTACCAGCCAGTGCATTTCCAGTGATTTTGTCATACGGGTGCTGGCCCTAGCTGGTGATTTACAGACAAGGCTAGTCAAATACTGGCCAGGTGGCAACACTAATTTGAACAGATCTCTGCATTTGAGTTACTAGTTCGGGAATCAATAAATGCTACTCTGAACAAAAGGAGAAGCACACTGTGCATATGATATCACCAGGCTGCCTGACTGTGCTAGACTGAAGTACATAGCTCCCCAGACAGTGAATAATGCTTACTTCATGGAAAGTTCAGACTGTAGAGACATTACAAGTTAACTGAGATGCATTAGTGCTTAGTACTGGATGAAACACCTTTCCACCATAATTGGATGAGCATGATCAGACATGTATCTAGATTTAACCATGATCATGGGTATTTGACAGGAGTGGGCATGGAAATTGTCACATGGAAACCTTGTTTAACTACGTCATCACTTACGTAAAGGAGATTTACACTGAACCCCACACACTATTTTATCTGTGTTTAGAGCAGTAACGTCTCACTAGTGAATATCTCACTTCATAATATTGACTCTTTACTGTCAAGTTGACTTATTAAGCCCAAAAGTATAGTAAGGACAATGCATCAAACCTTAAGTAAGTATTTCTCGTTATAAATAAGCATGACAGTTTGCTTTCATGCCTTAATTTAGATTAGCTTGGATGTTTAATTCTGCCAAGAGGTGGCACTTTATTTCCTGTGTAAAGTCATATATTTGGAGTAAAGGTGCCATTTATAATGGAAGCATTGTTTTTTCTTTTACTTCATTTAAATACATTTTTATAAACCTTATAAAAATCAACAAGGGCATTCAGTTAGAAAGGTAAAAAAATAATAATATCATATCATAATAATAATTATTAATATCATATTAATAATATAAATAATAATAATAAACATGAAATATGGTACAATATCCAAATTCAAGACGCTCCATCATTTAAAACAGAGAATAATTTCTATAGAAGATCTACGGATTTGGTACGTCAATGCGCTGGTGAATAGTTACCAAAAGCTGCATGGAAAAGCAGTGAATGGAGAGTGGAGTTCTATGCCTTGGCATATATGTCTATATACAGTACATATTCATATATATAAGTACGTGTAAGAGCTATACAAGTATAGTCAACAGCATATATTTGTCAGCCTTTAGCATACAGTACATGTCCTTATGTAGTAGGAATATTCAGAGCTCTTCTCCTTCTTATATTGATGAGAAGGTATGTTTATGCATATTGAGTTCAACTTGGTAGGACCATTCCTTCCTTTTCTTTTGGAGAGGACAACTCAAGGTTTGTTTGTGTCTATAACAGTTAATAACATATTTGCAATAGGAAATTATATAGGATGAATTATATAGAGCAGTCTCTGGAATTTTTTTTGATTATATTGTTACTTCCTAAACAAGAAAGGTTAGGTTTATTGACCTTGAGATTTTAGGTGCCATTTTGAACGCAGCATTTTTTAATGCAGCATGCAAAGTGCAACAAAAAGCTGCAATCATATTTTTTTACATTTTGCATACTGCACCCTGCACTATGTAAGTTGCATAGGGACACTTGGGCAACCCTATTTGTGTACAATTTGGGTTGCCAACTTTTTAGCCAAAGTATGAAGGCCTGGGTGGAGGCACGTCCATAAGGGGGCAGGCTGTGATGTCTAAGGGGTGGGGCTGTGATGTTGAGGGGCCGGAGCCTCAAGAGTGGAATCGGCTGGGGATTAGGTAAGTATAGAAACTAGGGCAGGTAGAAAGGGGCGGATCGGAGGCATTCTGGGGCAGCAAATGCATTTTAAGTAAATCTGTAATATAAGCCCTGGCCTAGACTGGTATTTTACTACCTAGGCTGGTGAAATACCGGCCAGGTGGCATCCCTAGCCACTCCTTTTGTATAATCTTATCTAATATGATTTCCAATTGCTCTTTTAAAGATGATGTGATCCTGTTCTCTAAGTGGGTCAGTAAGTCTTTTGAAATCTATGTTACTGCAATATTTGTCATCAGTTTAGAGGGTAGATAAGTAGCAGTGTATGTTGATGCAAATAGTGACCTAGCTCAGACATGCCAATGCTGTTAGCAATGGGTATAGCAGTTCCTTTAGTTCCTTGTTCAGTTGCTAAAATAAATTGTGAGGTCCCTGAAACTGGGTCTAAAATTTCTTTTAAAATGATGTGTTTGAACAAAACATACATACAGTAGTTTGTTATAATTTGTAGATGTCCTTTACTCTGAAGCTGCATCTGACATGCATTGAGTGGCCTTCTTACATTGGAATACCAGAGATTGACAGTGACAGTACTTTAGCACTTTAGCAAGTAGTGTGGGATTGGTAACTGCCTCTACCACAGCCAGAATGCAGTGAGTAAACTCACTCTGTTCTTTGCTTTATGCTTATTTCTCTTGTTCCTTGTCTGTATATGTGACTAATCAGGTTTGTTTCAGAAGGAGTTATCTACAATAGGGATGTAGCGAACGTCGGAAAAAAAGTTCGCGAACATATTCGCGAACTTGCGCAAAAATGCGAGCGGTTCGCGAACGGTTCGCGAACCCCATAGACTTCAATGGGAAGGCGAACTTTAACATCTAAAAAAGACATTTCTGGCCAGAAAAATGATTTTAAAGTTGTTTAAAGGGTGCAACGACCTGGACAGTGGCATGCCAGAGGGGGATCAAGGGCAAAAATGTATCTGAAAAATCTGCCTGTGTGTGCTTGGAAGAGATAGTGTAGGGGGAGAGCTGTTAGTGATTTCAGGGACAGATGATAGTAAGTTTGCTGGCTAGTAATCTGCTTGATACTGCTCTGTATTGGAGGGACAGAAGTCTGCAGGGATTTGAGGGACATTTTAGCTTAGGTAGCTTTGCTGGCTAGTAATCTACTGTTCTCTTTAAACAACTGCCATACGTTGACCTTGTAGGCATTGTTTGCCCAGTTTTTTTGGACGCAGCCACTGAAGCACAGTTGCCAGAAAAAATATGCCATATAAATGCTGAAAATAGTAATTTTTCGCCATACGTTGACCTTGTAGACATTGTTTGCCCAGTTTTTTTGGTTGCAGCCACTGAAGCACAGTTGCCAGAAAAAATATGCCATATAAATGCTGAAAATATAAATTTTTTTGGTTGCAGCCACTGAAGCACAGAGGCCAGAAAAATTATGCCATATAAATGCTGAAAATATAAATTTTTTTGGTTGCAGCCACTGAAGCACAGAGGCCAGAAAAATTATGCCATATAAATGCAGAAAATATGCATTTTTTTGGTTGCAGCCACTGAAGCACAGAGGCCAGAAAAATTATGCCATATAAATGCAGAAAATATGCATTTTTTTGGACGCAGCCACTGAAGCACAGTTGCCAGAAAAAATATGCCATATAAATGCTGAAAATAGTCATTTTTCGCCATAAGTTGACCTTGTAGACATTGTTTGCCCAGTTTTTTTGGTTGCAGCCACTGAAGCACAGTTGCCAGAAAAAATATGCCATATAAATGCTGAAAATATAAATTTTTTTGGTTGCAGCCACTGAAGCACAGAGGCCAGAAAAATTATGCCATATAAATGCAGAAAATATGCATTTTTTTGGACGCAGCCACTGAAGCACAGAGGCCAGAAAAATTATGCCATATAAATGCAGAAAATATGCATTTTTTTGGACGCAGCCACTGAAGCACAGTTGCCAGAAAAAATATGCCATATAAATGCTGAAAATAGTCATTTTTTGCCATACGTTGACCTTGTAGACATTGTTTGCCCAGTTTTTTTGGTTGCAGCCACTGAAGCACAGAGGCCAGAAAAAATTAAACCAGTAGGGTTTGCACCCTAGTTTGTAACGGTGGCGGAGGGAGGAGGACGCTAAAGGACAGCTGTGTGTGGAGTCATGAGGCTTGAAGAGAAGGACAGCTGCATAGAAGTCAGAACAAGTCTTCCGGCGTGCAGTAACCCTCCGAGATCCACCCCTCATTCATTTTAATAAAGGTCAGGTAATCGACACTTTTGTGACCTAGGCGAGTTCTCTTCTCAGTTACAATCCCTCCTGCTGCACTGAAGGTCCTTTCTGAGAGCACACTTGAGGCTGGGCAAGACAAGAGGTTCATGGCAAATTGTGACAGCTCTGGCCACAGATCAAGCCTGCGCACCCAGTAGTCCAGGGGTTCATCGCTCCTCAGAGTGTCGATATCTGCAGTTAATGCCAGGTAGTCCGCTACCTGCCGGTCGAGGCGTTCTTTGAGGGTGGATCCAGAAGGGTTGTGGCGCTGCCTTGGACAGAAAAACATTTGCATGTCTGACGTTACAGACTGGCCAAAGGGCTTTGTCCTTGCAGGTGTGCTCGTGGCAGGATTACTGGCACCTCTGCCCCTGGAATGTTGATGAGTTCCTGAAGTGACATCACCCTTAAAAGCATTGTACAACATGTTTTGCAGGCTGGTTTGTAAATGCCGCATCTTTTCGGACTTGTGGTATGTTGGTAACATTTCTGACACTTTATGCTTGTACCGAGGGTCTAGTAGCGTTGCGACCCAGTACAGGTCCTTCTCCTTAAGCCTCTTGATACGGGGGTCCTTCAACAGGCATGACAGCATGAAAGACCCCATTCTCACAAGGTTGGATGCAGAGCTATCCATCTCCGCTTCCTCATTATCAAGGACTGCATCATCCACGGTCTCCTCCCCCCAGCCACGTACAAGACCAGGGGTCCCCAAAAGGTCACCACTAGCCCCCTGGGAAGCCTGCTCCTGTTGGTCCTCCTCCTCCTCCTCCACAAAGCCACCTTCCTCCTCTGACTCCACTTCTGGCACCTCTCCCTGCGTTGCAGCAGGTGCCTGGGTTCGTTCTGGTGATTCCGACCAGAAATCGTGCGCTTCCAGCTCCTCGTCACGCTGGTCTACAGCCTCATCTGTCACTCGTCGCACGGCACGCTCCAGGAAGAAAGCGAAGGGTATTAGGTCGCTGATGGTGCCTTCGGTGCGACTGACCATATTTGTCACCTCTTCAAAAGGTCGCATGAGCCTGCAGGCATCGCGCATAAGCACCCAGTAACGGGGGAAAAAAATCCCCAGCTCTGCAGATCCAGTCCTACCACCCAGTTCAAAAAGGTACTCGTTGACGGCCCTTTGTTGTTGCAGCAGACGTTCCAACATAAGGAGCGTTGAATTCCAGCGAGTCTGGCTGTCAGAAATCAAACGCCTGACTGGCATGTTGTAGCGCTGCTGAATGTCAGCAAGGCGTGCCATGGCTGTGTAGGAACGTCTGAAATGGGCCGACACCTTTCTGGACTGGGTGAGAACGTCCTGGAATCCTGGGTACTTGGAGACAAAACGTTGGACTATTAAATTTAACACATGTGCCATGCAGGGCACATGTGTTAAATTGCCCAGTCTCAACGCTGCCAACAGATTGCTTCCATTGTCACACACCACTTTTCCGATCTGCAGTTGGTGTGGGGTCAGCCACCGATCGGCCTGTGACTGCAGAGATGACAGGAGTACAGATCCGGTATGGTTTTTGCTTTCCAGGCACGTCATCCCCAAGACAGCGTGACAACGGCGTACCTGGCACGTCGAATAGCCTAGGGGGAGCTGGGGGTGCACAGGTGTGGAGGAGGAGAAGGAGGACCCAGCAGCAGAGTAAGAAGAAGAAGAGGAAGAAGACGAGGTAGAGAGCGATGGAGGAGTAGAGGTGGTGGCAGAACCGCGTGCAATCCGTGGCGGTGACACCAACTCCACTGTTGTTGTTGAGCTACCCATTCCCTGCTTCCCAGCCATTACCAAGTTCACCCAGTGGGCAGTGTAGGTGACATACCTGCCCTGACCATGCTTGGAGGACCATGCGTCAGTAGTCATATGGACCTTTGGCCCAACACTAAGTGACAGAGATGCGGTAACTTGGCTCTGCACATGTTGGTACAGGTGTGGTATTCCCTTTTTAGAAAAAAAATTGCGGCTGGGTACCTTCCACTGCGGTGTCCCAATTGCTACAAATTTGCGGAAGGCCTCAGAGTCCACCAGCTGGTATGGTAAAAGCTGGCGGGCTAAGAGTGCAGACAAGCCAGCTGTCAGACGCCGGGCAAGGGGGTGACAGTCAGACATTGGCTTCTTACGCTCAAACATGGCCTTCACAGAAACTTGGCTGGTCGCAGATGACTGGGAATGGGAACAGGTGGTCAAGGTGGAAGGCGGAGTGGAGGGTGGTTCAGACAGGTCAAGGAGAGCAGAGGTAGAGCAGTAAGATGCTGGACCAGAAGGAGTGTGGCTTTTAGTTTGCCTGTTGCCTTTGAGGTGTTGCTCCCAAAGTGCTTTGTGCTTGCCGCTCATGTGCCTTCGCATAGAAGTTGTACCTATGTGGCTGTTGGGCTTACCAAGGCTCAGTTTCTGACTGCACTCATTGCAAATTACAATGCTTTTGTCAGAGGCACACACATTAAAAAAATCCCACACTGCTGACTTTTTGGAAGTGTGCAATCTGGCGGTAACAGTAGAAGTTGGCGGCATTGGCGGCAATGGCGGGTGCGTTGGCCGGCTGAACACAGGTGCCGATACATGTTGTTGCCCTACTGATCCCTGCGGGCTGTCCTCCCTGCTTCTTCTAAGTCTTATTCTCCTACTGCCTCTCTGACTCTCCGTCTCTCCATCTGAACTACCCTCCTCTTGCTCTCTTCTACTAGGCACCCACAAAACATCAATCTCCTCATCATCATTCTCCTCAGATGCATCAATTTCTTCTGACACATCACAGAAGGAAGCAGCAGCGGGGACCTCCTCCTCATCACTCATTATGTCCATCTCTGTCGTGTTCTCTGCCAGAATTAAATCTGGTGTAACGTCCTCATCTCCTTCATCTTCTTCTGGCAATAATGGTTGCGCATTACTCAGTTCAAGAAACTCATGGGAAAATAACTCCTCTGACTCAGTGAAGAAGGGGCACCGGTGGTGGAGGAAGTGTTACGTGGGGTGGCCATAGCAGTGGAGGATGAGGAGGATGTTGTGGTAAAGTTAGAAACGGTAGAGGATGGGGTGTGCTGTGTAAGCCAGTCAACTACCTCTTCAGCATTTTGGGAGTTCAGGGTCATTGGCTTTTTAAAACTGGGCAATTTGCTAGGGCCACAGGATTGCATAGAAGCACGGCCCCTAGCACGGCCTCTGCGTGGCGGCCTGCCTTTGCCTGGCATTATTTTTAAAAAAAACAACAACAACAAAAATTCAGTTGGTTTTTCTGGAAACGATAATACACACAGCTAGATGGCAGTTTGAAGAAAACAGTGTGCAAATAATGCCTACAAGATCAACGTATACACTACTACAGCGGTGGATACGGATTACGTAAAATATATGAATGCTGCTTGAAAAAAAGTAACTCAAGTGGTTTTTCTAGAGACGATAATATTATCAATATTTAGACAAAATGTGAACAAGCTCACACAGCTAGATGGCGGTTTGAAGAAAACACTGTGCAAATACTGCCCACAAGATCAACGTATACACTACTACAGCGGTGGATACGGATCTCGTAAAATTTATTATGGCTGCTTGAAAAAAGTCACTCCGGTGTTTTTTCTGGAGACGGTAATATTATGGATATTTAGACAGAATGTGAACAAGATCACACAGCTAGATGGCAGTTGGTTGAATAACACACTGGGCAAAAAATGCCTACAGGGCAAATAATGCCTAAAAGGTCAACTTATACACTAATACAGCGATGGATACGGATTACGTAAAATATATTATGGCTGCTTGAAAAAAGTCACTCCGGTGTTTTTTCTGGAGACGGTAATATTATGGATATTTAGACAGAATGTGAACAAGGTCACACAGCTAGATGGCAGTTGGTTGAAAAACACACTGGGCAAAAAATGCCTACAGGGCAAATAATGCCTAAAAGGTCAACTTATACACTACTACAGCGATGGATACGGATTACGTAAAATATATTATGGCTGCTTGAAAAAAAGTCACTCCGGTGTTTTTTCTGGAGACGGTAATATTATGGATATTTAGACAGAATGTGAACAAGGTCACACAGCTAGATGGCAGTTGGTTGAATAACACACTGGGCAAAAAATGCCTACAGGGCAAATAATGCCTAAAAGGTCAACTTATACACTACTACAGCGATGGATACGGATTACGTAAAATATATTATGGCTGCTTGAAAAAAGTCACTCCGGTGTTTTTTCTGGAGACGGTAATATTATGGATATTTAGACAGAATGTGAACAAGGTCACACAGCTAGATGGCAGTTGGTTGAATAACACACTGGGCAAAAAATGCCTACAGGGCAAATAATGCCTAAAAGGTCAACTTATACACTACTACAGCGATGGATACGGATTACGTAAAATATATTATGGCTGCTTGAAAAAAGTCACTCCGGTGTTTTTTCTGGAGACGGTAATATTATGGATATTTAGACAGAATGTGAACAAGGTCACACAGCTAGATGGCAGTTGGTTGAATAACACACTGGGCAAAAAATGCCTACAGGGCAAATAATGCCTAAAAGGTCAACTTATACACTACTACAGCGGTAGTAAAATAAAAAAAAGTAAAATAAAAAAAAAATGAATATTAAAAAAAAAAAAATTAAAGTTGGTGCTGCTGAACTACTAGGAGCAGCAGATTAGCACACCAGTCCCACTCCCCAACACTGCTAGACTAATAGCACTGGGCTCTTATAGTAGTAGTAGTAGTAGTAGTAAAACAACAAAAAAATAAATAAAAGCAGTCCTTACAAGGACTACTGTTATTGCAGCAGTCAGCAGATGAGATCAGAAGCAGGACAGCTGCCCACTGCAGCTACATACAGAGCACTGCAGTAGAAGGTAGATTACTAGCCAGCAAAGCTACCTAAGCTTAAATGTCCCTCAAACCCCTGCAGACTTCTGTCCCTCCAATAACAGAGCAGTATCAAAACGATTACTAGCCAGCAAACTTTCAACTGTCCCTGAAATCACTAACAGGCAGCAGCTCTCTCCCTACACTATCTCTTCAGCACACACAGGCAGAGTGAAAAAACGCTGCAGGGCTTCGGTTTTTATAGGGAAGGGGAGTGGTCCAGGGGAGAGCTTCCTGATTGGCTGCCATGTACCTGCTGGTCTGGGGTGAGAGGGCAAAAAAAAGCGCCAACAATGGCGAACCCAAAATGGCAATCGTCGCGCGACGTTCGCGAACTTCCGGCGAGCGCGAACACCCGATGTTCGCGTGAACAAGTTCGCCGGCGAACAGTTCGCGCCATCTCTAATCTACAAGAGGAAGAAGCCAGTGGACCATTCTGACACCTGAGGTTCTCATGGCAGAAGTGCCTCTCTATCTAGCTTTGCCATTTCCAGCTTCCATTGCAAAATTAGTTGCTAAACCCTATTATTTATAGATTATGGGCTAAATTAAAAATATATGTAATTGCTATTTGCCTTGTAACGCATAGTAACCAATCAGCAGGTAGCATTTGCTGGTCAACTAACTGGCTGCTATGGGTTACTAGATGTAGGAAAGCTTAAAGTAAAACAATACCACCAGAACAATGTAGGTCATATGTAAAACCCTGCTTTATGTAAATAAACCATTTTCATAATAATATACTTTTTTGGTAGTATGTGCCATTGGATAATCATAGGGTTGCCACCTGACAGGATTTCACCCAGACAGTCCAGACAGGACATTGAATTTGATGACATGGCGATTAGCCAATCGCTGATCAGTCCAGCCCCATACATCAGCCCCATATAAATAGCACCGGTCCGCCCCCGATATCACCAGCCCGCCCACCCCCCAGCATCACTGGTCTGCCCCTGATATCATAGTCCCCGCTTCCTGCCCATTTTCCCTGAAACGAAAAGGTGACAACCCTAGGCAATCATAAATATAAAATTGACTTGGGATCCGACGATTCAAGGTGCACACAAACAAAACATACATGTTCGGTCACATGAGCCAATTAATAATATAGACACAGTTCTGTCTTTTGCTTCCACACTTCTTCCTGTTACAGTTAGAGCTGCAGTATTTCTGGTCAGGTGATCTCTGAGGCAACACACAGACCATCACAAAATGGTGGTTCAAGGCTAGAGATGTAAAAAGGTATATTCCAGTTTGATACGATTCTTCATTATGCCACTTCATTTGATATATACTATCTGTTGCTTAAGTATTCATTTTGGGGTATAGTTTTCCTTTAAGACGTTTTATTACATTACCACCATAGTGGCCCTATCCCTAGATTTATAACTTGCAGGCTAATCGGGGACTGGAAAATTGGGGTAGATCTGGCCTCGATCTTTGTAGTATTTTTTTTTGTTTATTGTTATTTATTTAGTGCTGACTTCCCAGCCCTAGTGGAGCTTACAGTTTCATCACATTCACACACTATGGTCAGTTTCATCAGGGAACAATTTCAGATAGCACTGCCCTGGTTACATAGTTACATAGTTAAATTGAAAAAAAGACAAAGTCCATCAAGTTCAACCCCTCCAAATGAAAATCCAGCATCCATACACACACCCCTCCCTACTCTGGAACGGAACCCCAGCAAAGCAGCTAGTGCTAACCATTGCACCATTGTATTGCCATTATCCCTTTAACTGGGACTGAGGGATTAACTGTTTGGACTGAGGGATTCACATTCTTGGGGATAAGATAGAACAATTAATGACTATTTAGTTGAGCTTATATAGCCAGGAATAATGAGATCATAAATGAAAGCCTTTTTATACTGGGACAGAGGTCACCCTAGTGTTTTCTAAACACACAAGTATCGGGTACATATTGACTGCCAGGAGATTGATGTTGAATGATTGTTGATGAGAACCTGATGCCCACTCCCACAAGCATGACTGATTAAATGTAAACAAACACAGTTTTCTGGAACCACCCTTCCTTATTTTGCTCCTGGTATGCTATCAACAAACGTAATAAAGAATTGGCTGTTCAGAAAGGGGAAATACAAAAGACTCACAATCCCAGGGGTGGAATGGGGTCATCATTATAGTGAATTTCATTTAATTACAGTAGATGTTGTCACTTTAAGGCATTTATAGCAGACAAAAGGTATTGTTTTGTTTTGTTTTTAATAACCTGTTATCTTTGTATAAAACAGAGGTTATAATAAATGGTTTTATGGGGGCTGATAAGATTTTACCTATTAGTCTGCTTGTCCAGGTGCTGACCAGAATCATATGGTACCTTGTTATGCCAATGTCATTTACTTATTCCCCTCTCTTCTGTGTACATTGACAACTCTGTGAACTAAACCTTGAAACTAATGATTTTCTCTCTATCCCAGCACATACAAAACGTTTACCATTTGTAAAGCAAAATCTGGAACGGTTATAAAAAAGTTATGAAGATTTACTGCAAAAAATATTAGAAAACAACTGCACTTTTACTATTTATTATGGCTGTAGTAAACTCTTCCAAGTCAGGATTAATTTTTTTCCCCCAGAATTTCATCTGAAACAGCAGTTCTAGGCTCTCCATGGGGATGGGGATTTGCTAATTAATCCTAGTATGCCACAAAGAAGATTGAAAGTGATTTGGGTATAAATAGACTTTCTTTTTACACTTTCCACACCAGCTGCTACTTTGGGAAATGTTGCTAAAGTTAAACAAAGATGAAATACGCAAGAGTGAAATGATGCACAGAAATTGTTAAGCGCATGTGATACACGGTCTACATCAACACCAGCAGTGAGATATTAGCATGAAACGCAGCAAACACAGAGATTCAACTGCTCAGCTCATCACTTGTAATGGCAATCATTACCTCTTGCCTCTGCCTACTTCTGTATACTAGAAGTTTCTATACCATGATTTCTCTGTTTTGGGGAAACTATGGTTTGTGTTGGTTCAGACAAACTTTCTCATCGGCAGTCTCCTCTCCATGCCCAGACAGGTGCAAAAGGCAAATATTCTGTGCTTGCCCTAAGGAGCGATATTGAAAGTTCTATTCCACCACCTGTTAGAGATTCTAGCGATATTATAGTTCTTTTGTTGACTCATTTCAAGCACAGGCATTAATGTTTCAGTAGTCTCATCAATGCGCATAGCACTAATTCAGCATAAAGGTGCTGAATTTAAGAAAATTATATTAACTGTCAATATATTCTCATCCCCACAGTGTATGAAACAATAGAGTGACTAGCTGCGCCCCCTCTGGACTTGCAATCTGGAAATGCCCTGTGATTATTATTGCGGTTCCTGCAGGCCCCAAGGTAGTGCAGGCTTGGGACTGGAGGCCTGGGGCCTACCAGAGTTGCAAACTCAGGGGCCCCAACCCCCTCCCATCCCCACCCCAGCAACCATCCACTTCTCCATGCCCCAGCGACCACCCTCAGGCAGCACAGACCCACGTGTACCTTGCTTTTTCTTCTTGCGGTCTGGATCGGGCAAGTGGAGGAGGCCAAGGAGCAGCTCCCAGGGTCTCAGGTAGGGAGTAGATCTGGGTCGACGGGAGGCCACAAGAGCAGGAACCCACCGGTGTCCCACTGGCCAGTCTGACCCTGGGCCTGGGTGTACCCCCGGTATTTATTCCACTTACACAAAACATGTGTCAATGCCAGCTTATAAGTGCCAAAAATGAAATGTAAATGTACCAAGGGAATGTTGTGTGGCCAGTCAGTAACAAAGACTAGGCTAAAATTTAGACTTATAAGATAAGAACACAAAATGATTATTTTATCTTCAGAAGACCACAAAAATAGAAAGCAAAACACTCTCTATGATTAAATGAAAATGTAGGCCCTTGAAATACGTCATAGTTCATGATAATTTAGCAAACCTAATTCCCATGATTTAAAACGTTATGGAACTAGTAGCTCATTCAACATTTTGGCCTTGTTTTGATGCCATGCCAAACAGTTGTTGACATTGTTGCAAGCTAAGAAAAAACAGCACGTGTGGCTCTTTATTTCTCTATTTCCATTATTGGATATTTCTTTGCTGAGGAAGTATTAATGAGGCAGCTGTGGGATGGGTTTTACATGTCATGTGCCCATTTGCCCCAAGATGTAAAGAAATGTGGTCCTATGAGTATTTTATAAGGACTTGATTTTATTCTTGCTGTTAAATGTTTTCATTAGCTTTATTTCACACGGGGAGAGCAGAAGTTGCAAAGGTCCCTTAGAAAACAATATCTATTTCTACTACAGTTTACAATTACTATTACTTGTGATGGGCAAATTTGTCCCGTTTTGCCAAAAAACTCGAATTTGACACCCGCGTCAACTCTGGCGCTTGTGTCAATTTTGATGCCGGCATTAATGGGCATCTGAATAATGTTGACATGCGATGGTTTTGATGTGATCAACTTTTCTGAAGTGCGTCCAAAAATGTTTGATGCCATCGAATTTTCACCAACGAATTTCAAATGCAGTTTTGCAATTTTATTCTCCGGGGTCGAAATGCGGAAATTGTTAGCAAGTTCGCGCCTGGTGCATTTATTCGCCCATCACTACTTATTACTAATTTCTTTGTGTGAAACAGATGATTGCTGTTACAACAAGACAAAAATGGAAGCGTTCCTTTTAATTTAAGTCATTTCTTCTGAGCTATGGGAATTATTAAAGTCTGTTTTGGTTCACACCTTTCTACATCTAGCAAAGCTCTATGGAAACAACTGACAACAGACTAAGTCAGGCCGTGGTTTTTTTCTTTACAGTTTGTTTTAGCTATTACATGCTTAACCTTTTCATTAAGTATGTCCAGCCAGTTGTAACCACTTACTAAGTGCACCTTTAGAAGGACGTGGGTGGAATGGAAAACTTGCAGGTCGTGCGCAAGTAAAATATTTCAGGCTTAGCTTATGAAAAAGCAGTCATAGAAAGCCGTTATTTATTGTAGGCTTATAACATGAATTGCAGCATAAGCATAAATTAACGTGATGAGGTTTTTTTTTCTTTAGTCACCTTATTTTAGCAAAATCTTTTAAATGCTGTCCAGTTTTAAGGTTACCAAATTATCAGGAAGCTGTAGGCATGGATGAAATAACATAAACTTCTAATAATATATTACTGTCAAAATAAGTAGAGCAGCTTCAATATGATGTAGATATTTCTGAGACAATTTGCATTTGGTTTCCATTTTTTATTATTTGTATTTTTTAAGTTATTTATTTTTCTATTGAGCATCTAATTTGCAGTTGCTAGATCCAAATTACCCTAGTAACCATGCATTGATTATATGAATAGGCGAGGGCCTGAATAGAAAGATGGGCAAAACAAAGTAGCAATAACAATACATTTGTAGCCTTGTAGAGCATTTGCCTTTTTTAGATGGGGTCAGTGATCCATATTTGAAAGCTGGAAATAGTCAGAAGAAGTGGGCAAATAATTTGAATACTATAGAAAGGAAAACATGAAGGCCAATTGAAAAGCTGCTTAGAATTAGTCATTCTATAACATAATAAAAGTAAATTTTAAGATGAACCAACCCTTTAAGTCCATCTGTGTCATAAAAGTCCTAAACAGTTTGTAGAGGAATACTGGATCGTTCTTAAATTCATAAACTGAAAAGGCTACTTCACACAGTGTCATCATTTTCCATAAAGGTTCAACAATGTTTGCAGTATAGATCTGTTGATGGAGAAGTCATGGAAGGTGTTTGACTCCATCCTGGTTGTCATGAAACCACTGCTGGATTTTCTAGCAGGGTGTTTCCATGATTATAAACCTGGAAAATGATGACTTTCTAATTGGATACATCCCCAAGATATTTATAAAACCCCTTTATGATGTAAGTGCTCAATAAATGCTGTACTAAAAGTGCTGTTCAATTTATATAGTCAGAAAATCAAACCCTATAGCAAGAAATACAGACAGGTTTGACTTGAGTCCACCAGCACCGAGCTTCTGACATTGTGATGCTTTTTTTTTTTATCCAGCACGATGTGCAGAGTGCAGCCAGACTGCAGGCAGAAGTGCTCTTGAGTTAACACTAAAAGATTTGCTATTAAGCTCTTGTGCTTGCAAGCGGGATCTGGGTAAACAGCGTCTACTGACAGAGTCCTAATGAATCCTTATAAATGTTTATAATAATCATTACAGTAAAAAGCAGTAGTGTAACATTTAGTGCAAAATAAATCACAAACTTGTTGTTGTTCTCCCAATGAGAATAACAAGCATGTATCACTACTGTGGAAATATTTATAAAGACTTACTTACACCAGACTAACGCCTAAAACTATCTTATTATTTTACACATCTTAGTTTACCTGGTTAAAGTCAAGTAGACAAATTCTGGTGGCAAATAATAATTACAGGCATTGCAAGTGGTATCAAGAAATGGCATTCAATGCACTTTCAAGGCCTCTTGGTGGTGCATAGATACACACAAAGGCTCATTTATAACACTGCCTTGCCACATATACAGGCCTGGGCAGATAGGGGGGCTGGCGTTGATGGCATTGGGTGGGTCATGGACAACACGGGGGTGGGGGTCAATCTAGGAAAGATCTAGAGAATCAGAGAATGCCACTCAGAATGCATTAAACCATTTTTTCTCTCTTTTTGCTCAGTTTGGAGCATTGCATCTTTTGGATTTTGAAGTTGAGTTTGCTTTTATATCCTAGTGTGAGAGAACAGTAAATACAGTATTGGACAGGCACTATGTTTAATTGTTCATGTATATACAGTAAGTAATCTAGCAATGTGCTTTCAATCCTGGTGTCTAACATCCTGCCTATAGGAAGTAGAGTTTCTGTTTGCCTCTTTTATATGGTTTTTACCCTTTTTTCTCCATGATGACAACCATTTAAAGGGGTTCACTGGTTGTGCTGGTTTTCGTTCAATTAAACAAATTATTAGAGTTTTTCCGGCAATAACTCGAAAAAAGTTGAGTTTCCAGAGCATCAATTCAAAAAAGTATTAATAAAGTGAGAAAAAAATATAGTTTTAGTAAATAACCCCCATAATGCGCAGAGTGATATTTTGAGACAGTTTGCAATTGGGTTTTTATTATCAGTGGGTTTTGACTTTTTATTCAACAGTTATCCTAGCAACCATGCATTGATTTGAATTAGAGACTGGAATATAATTAGGGGAGGGTCAGAAACAAAAGATGAGAAATAAAAAGTAACAATAAGACATTTGTAGCTTTACTGAGCATTTGGTTTTAGATGGGGCCAGTGACCCCCATTTGAAATGAAGGCCAGTTGGAAAGTTGCTTAGAATTGACCATTCTATAACATACTGAAAGTTTTCACTTTATGGTATTTCTTTTGAATAAATATATTTGAATCACTTTTATTTGGCGTATGCAAAGTGTATTTCATGTCTTCTATGGAGTTACTTTATAGGTCATCTCCTCTTTGCACCTCACCCCATTATAGACACCAAAAAGGAACAGAAAAGGTTGCTGGTATCCGATTATGTGATAGAATTTTATTATGCAAAAATTAAAAGCAAACTTAGCTGTAAACTAATTGCAGTTAGATGTCTCATCCATACTATGATCTTGTTCGATCCTGTGCAGTTGCTCTCGAGAGTTTCTGTATTCATATAAACACATAGACAAGAATAAACTTACCTTGTGTGTTCATTTATCTCCCCCCGACCAGACATCTGAATGTTAGTTTCTATTTTTACTACAGTCTGTTGTCATCTCAGTGCCCAAAGGGACATTTACCCTAAATACATGTATATATTTAGTTGCTGGATATCCCAGGGTGTCTAAATACCCACATCAAAAGACCATTATGAAATTAGCTTGTGGTAAAAACATCTGTCAGCCTGCCACTTTCATACAATGCATTCTTTCCTTCAGCACACAATGGGCAACTGTCTGTCTGTGGGTGATGAATTCCAGGTAAAAATAGAAGAAGAATTTATTAATTTATTCTTTAACAAAAATTGAGACACAAAAATCAGTTCAACAAGTTCAAGGTATCCCCAAATCACCTTGTTCCAATGAAACCAGTTCCATTGTGTTTCAGCTGGGAAAATACATGTTAATTATTTAATATGCAGTTCTTGCATCTGAATATCCAATTCAATCAATCTGATTTCAAAATCAACACCAAAGCCTTTCTAAAAAGAACTTCACTCGTGTTTTTTTTTTCCTGTCGCATTTTGCCAACTCACAGAAATATGAATGAAGAAGTTAATTCAGGAGGAATAAGTGTTTAAAGGGTACTGGTTCTTATAGAGTTACTGTTTCCTGGAAACAGTGTTGTATATTTCTAATACTGTGTTGAGTTATGTCACTTTGGGAGAAAATACTTAACTTCAGAAAAATCAGTTTTTATGTTTGCAAGGATCAATCAATTTTTCTTTGTATTCAAGTGATTATTTGTATTTATTTTCAACCAGAGACTAAGGGGGTTATTTACTAAACTCGAATGCCAAAAACATGAAAAATTTGTGGGTTTTTTTTGTATAAAATCTGAGTTTTTAGTGAAAAAAAATCACACATTTTTCGGAATGTATTAAACCCAGAGGATGGAAAAATCTGAATCTGAAAAACCGGCATCTCAGACCTGTCGAGGTTGCATATAAGTCAATGATTTTTTGATGTGCGCTGGGTTTCATGCAATAATCCAAAGTATCCAGGGTTTTCGGGCAAAACTCAGAAAAAATCTTGAAAATCGATGAAAAATCCCAAACTTTTTTTTCCCTTTGACTTTGATAAATAACCCCCTAAAAGTCCGATAAAAGCTGCCGACAGACTGAGTCAGCAGCTTATTGGCCTGCGTGTAATTTTTTTCTGGTTGAAGTTTTAAAGGGGAAAAGACCGTTTTTTCTTAGAAAAATGTTAACTTTTAGAGATTTATTTTAGAGCGTTAGTAAACAATCCCTGTGAAGAAACACCAGTAGATCTTTATACAGTATGACAACCTATGAACGGGACAAATCAAGCTGATGGTTGTTGAACCGGGAGACAGTAACTGGATCTTACTGCAAACATGTTGGGTGGGGATTGTACTAACCCATCCAGCAAGATTTTCAAACCTGAGCAATAAATATCTGGATGATTTTCAGACAAATATCAGCCCCATAAACAACCCATAAGCTGCTGACTCAGTCTGGAGGGGCCAAGCAGGCATCTCATATTAACCTGTGTATGGTCCGTTTAAGAATTATCAATTAGAGAGAAAACAGGAAATTTCCATGGCAAATTAAACAATGAGGGTGAAATAAAAAACAAGAACTGACATAAACTATATCAGTATATTAAATCTGAACAAAACAAATGATACAAAATAGCTAGTGTAAAATAATCCAGTATAATACTATACTTAGATGGGGTAATTATATGATATATTATCCCTTTATAGAGTATAATTAACCGGCACAACAGGATAAATTGGTAGTAAACATCAAAATTCAGGTTATACTCTGGTCTGAAAGTCCACTAGCGAGGCCCCATTCTCACAACCATCTGAGACCAAATCATAGTACGTACTGTACATAGTTAAGTGGAGTTGGAAAAAACCAAAGCTCATCAAGTTCAACCCTTCCTAATGAAAACCAGCAACTATATATATATACACACTCACACTGACCCCTCTATACAATCACGTTAACTATATATTCCAATATATATATTTTAGTATCACAACAGTCTATGATATTATGTCTGTCCAAGAAATCATCCAAGCCCCTCTTAAAGGCATTAACAGAATCAGCCATCACAAAATAATCCAGCAGTGCATTCCACAACCTCACTGTCTTCAATGTGAGGAGGTGGAATCAGCTACAGTAAACAGGTGTTATCAAGGCCTGTGATGGAAAGAATAAAAAGTTGTGAATTTTTCAATACAAACCTGGTGTCTTCAAAGACCTAGGCCCACCAGGGCATCCCATTGTTTTCCAGGAGGACAGTCCAAGCTAATATATAGAGTATGTTACCTAGCAGTTAACCATTGCTTAAGGGTGACGTCATGAATAGTCTCAGGGTTATATAATTGTACATAAATCAGCTGTTTGTTTATAGAATGTGGCAAATATGTGATTCATTTATGAGGAAAACACAAACCTTAAAAAAAAACACAGTTTTATAAGGATGTAAATTCTGTTTATTAAATAACACCAGTTGTTCACCAAAGTAAGATATTTCCTGTTCCCCTTTTATTTAAGTGTAACCCATTCATGGCATACCCTTCTAATTCAGAATTACAGTGTGGTGTGCATAGGGAGCCTATGTGCTGGCAATTAGACCAACCTGCAATCCCCCTGGAAGATAAAAAATAATGTGGTAAACTGGCAGTTATAGTTCCAACAAATGTAGCCTGTAGTGACACCTCCTTATATTGGTTACAAATTCAGTCCCTCCTGAGACCTCTTTTACTTCAATACTTCTTCTGGGACTCCCTGTATTTCATAGGCACATCTTCTACTAGTGGCCAACTACATTGCTCCCCCACTGGTGACACTCTATAATACTATTCTATATGCATTATGTATGTATTCATATGGGGGTTGACCAATAGGTTCTCTAGAAATGATAAACTTTTCTGTTCCCATGACATACAGAAACCTCTAACACCCTTGCCTACAGTTCACATTCTCACCTTTGCTTTCAATGGTTTCTGCTATGCACAATGCCGCTGTAGCAGCCACAAGAGGACAAGACACCCCTTAAGGCTTTATATGAAAATAAAGATGGGTATCTGCAAGGGACAATTTCAAAGACATGAATTGTATCTACAATACAGCAACTGTACCTCTGGGCTGGCCTTGTAATATTTATGCTTAAAATAAATAAAAGTGTCAAATTTAGTTAACTTTAAACAGATTGTGTTCTTTTACCTAAGGTCAATTTTACTTGAGGAACATTGTGCATAATTCAGGGGGGGTTTAAAATGGTACAGAATAAATAGTATTTGGGGAATTTAAACTGATTTCTAGAACAAAAACTCCCCAAGAAACATTGCCCACTCATAAGTAAAGCCCATTAATGGCTGTGAAATTGTGAAGCTACTTGTCAATATTTCCTTTTTTGTTTTTATGATACTGCAACGGCATTATTTCATAAAGCTGCCATGTAAGGCTAATATTGCAGGAGCTCTGGAAAAATAAAATATATTTTTCTTATAAGTGTCTTGGAGTCTGCATTCAAGATGCATCAATTTCTGATTGGAGGAGCTCTCCTGCATTTTCCTGGCCTTCATAGTATACAGTATGCTTCCCATAATATTGGCACCAAGAATTATTTTTACCAACTAGGTTAGAATACAGGTCAGGTAGCAAACATACTTTCAGTGGGAAGTTGCGTCAGTAACAGATGTCTCATGGATTCGTCCATTTATTTACAAGGTGTGTCAATAACAGATGTAAAATGAATACTGTAACTGTGGGTGTTATGTATTATTATTATTATTACATGTGAGACAGCTCCAATGTTCAACTCTTGACTCAGACTTACCACTGACTATCTGCTGTAACCTTTAATATTCAAGTAACAAAGAACTACAGTACAAAATTTTAAAAAATGGGTAACTTTTTGCTGAACAACAAAATTCAAAGTGCTCACACTGCCAAGCACAGTACAAGTAACTGCCATCCAAATGCTTACATTCAAGAGGTATGCTTGCAATGGAGCTGTTACCCTGCAGAAGCCTAAGTATTAATTGTAGTCCCTTAAGTAAATTCAGATAGGAATGTTTGGAATCAGTCACACTGCTGATTGAGTTACAAAATCCAAGAGATCAGTTCAGTAAAAAAAAAAAATGGCTACTCTCATCATGGACTCCATGGGAACTCTTGTGATGGTATCAGTTCTGCTATAGTGGTCTCTGCGGCAATGGTTTACATTTGTGAGAGACCACAATGAGATCTGTCATGAAAACAACATAGCTGCAGTAATGGTCTCCCTAACTATAGTTCAAGGTATACAGTATACTGTACATGGGAATGACCTTCCATGAAGAAGGATGGCATGGCAATGCTTTCCAAGAGAACTGCTAAAAGGGAACTGGTACGACACCACCCTGAACTCACCAATCACCAATGTACCTTAATTAACCAATAGAAAAAAAGGTAAGATCATTAAAAACAATATGCAAACAAGAGACATCCAAGGGCATCCAAGGGTACATAATAGATGATTCTCAATCAAAAACTCATTGTGACGGAATAATATTAGAAGAGAATATTGGTGGGAAAATATATACATATATACAGTATAAGCACAATAGAAGAAATGAACAACTTAATATGAAAAAATAAGAATTGTTAGAGGAAAATGTTAGAGGAAACAATATATACAGTACATATGCATGCACGATAGAGGCAAGGCCACTAAAGCCTGGGCTGAGGGTGGCATGATTCCAGGGGCATCATGCTGCCCAGCGTCATGCTGCCCAGCCGCATCATTTTCCTAATGCACCGAGGACTACAAACTTCCCATTTACTTACCCTAGCGCGCAGTCCTCAGTGCTGAAAGGGACAGGGAAAGTGTGTGCGCATGCGAGCAGACAGACTGAGGCGGACCTAGGGGCGTCTGAAATAGAAATCTGGCCCTGGTATAGGTGTCATACCAGAAGGTGCCATGGCAATTCACCTGACTATAGTTGGGAAGGGTGGGAGCTACAAGATGGAGCTGGTCACTGCTCCTGTATAACTATAACAAATGTTCCCTTGTTTGTTATAGTTATACAGGAGCAGTGACCAGCTCCATGTTGTAGCCCATCTATAGTCAGGTGATCCCACTGGTGTCTAATAAAAGGGCAGCCAAGTTTGGGAGGTTTACTTTGAAAGCAGCAAGTAAGTTGTAGGTAATTTGTAAAATGTATAATGAAGCAATAGAATTCTTAATGAATCAGATAAAAATTGGGCATAGGACTGGCCAGATATGGGATGACTTTGACGTAGTTGGCCAGCTTAAATATATTGCAATATATGGACAAACAATCCCTGTTTTGTTTAAAGGGTAAGGCATTTTTCAGGAGCAGTATGCACAAAATGTATCTTTCTTAAATATATTGATAATGGTTGAGTCAGAGGACCTCTTATATTTATCTATATGTATTTTGTGGTCACAGCCTCATTGCACCCCCGCCTAATGGTTTTAGAAATTAGTGGTGAGCACAACTTTCCCTTGTTTGTTACATATATATATATATGTATTGTTTGTATTGGTATATGACAATTTGATGAAATTCTTTTATAGGCCACTATAGGGGTTTTTGTAGATAACAAGTTGTTTAATTCTGGGCAGTCTCATTCTGGTGCCACTAAAGCAAATAAAGTTCTGTCTTGTATAAAAAAGGGCATTAATTCAAGTGATGAAAAATGGCACTTGCAAGGGGATTTAAGAATGGCTTGGATGATTTTTTGGACAGACATAATATCAAAGGCTATTGTGATACTAAGCTCTATAGTTAGTATAGGTATGGGTATATAGAATTTAATTAAAAGTAGGGAGGGGTGTGTGTATAGAAGCTGGGTTTTCATTTGGAGGAGTTGAACTTGATGGACTTTGTCTTTTTTCAACCCAATTTAACTATGTAACTATGTAACTTATTGGGACCTATTGGTTTTGGTTTGGTTGAGCAAGTGTTTCCTCAAATATATGGTTCTCCTTGAATTACAATTGAATAAAAAACAAAAGTGAGTATAGTATTTCAGGATTTCTCCTGCACTTTACTTGTATTGGCCTTTTACTATCATGCTATCTTGTGCTAAAAACTGCTGCTCAGAACAGTGTGTTGCTAATTCGGTCATAGGTTTAGCATCAGGCCCCCACTGTGACCAAATATCCTTCACCTCATAGTTTGGGAATGACTGGCGCCATGGCACTGTGGCAGCTTGCCCAGCTTCTGGCTACAATATACCTCAACAAGTCAACAAATTTTATGTGTAAGCCCTGAGGAAGTTCTTGCTGAAGAAAATAATGGTTCAAACATATTACAGCTAGACCATATATTATGCAATGGATGTGAAACGTGTTTCCTATGGAAAGAGCTAGGAGTGCAGCCAGAAGTCCTAGTCACAGTGAGAAAGTACAATTCTCTTGATGAATAACTGCAACTTTACTAGCAAAGTTTAAGTAATTTGGGCATATGAGATGCCATGATGTGACACCTAACCTAGACCTAGATCTTTACTCCTATGGAACTAAAATGCTTTACAGGATTCACATAAAACAAGAGTCACGTTAAAGGTACCATTGTACCTGTGTTCCCCTGGCATCCAGAGTGCACAACAGATGTGGCTACACTGTACCTTTTCCCAGGCTGCAGAGAAATTTCTGCCACTTCTCAGAGTTCTCCTAAGATTTACAGAATTGTATTTATTGATGATCTTACAATACAGAACTACTAAAGATTTTTCATTCAGGCCTAGCTTTGCCTTATGACAAAAAGTGGCCCCATAGAGAATACTTTGTATAGAAAACAATTTATTGTTATGCAAAGAATACTCTGTATGGCTACTATCAGGGTCTAAATTCAGTTCAGTACAGTACAACTGAAGCAAAGGTCAAATATCATATAGCTGAAAAGCTAACATAAAAGCTCCAAAATTATGTTTGGCTTTTATCGTATAATACAATCTTTCTATTAAATATGAGCCACACTATACTAAGTCTATTTTGAAGAGCACACTGTTATGTATAGTGCTAACTTTATATTATTACAGCCATGGTATCAACTTAGTATTTCCACTGCAAATTATGAACCGAGGAGGTGTCCACATGCCTAATAGAAGCAGACTGTGCTCAGTTCATTCCTTCCCACTCCACTCTAAAATAAGATATGGTCCTAAATATTCTGATTTTATTTGTATTGGCACAAGTAGGGAAGGCTAAATAAACAGTGATTCATGTGAAAGATTTGGAATAAAGCCTTTAAGATTGCAGCAGAGAAGAGATGACTGTATGCCATTCCACAGGGACCAGGGCAAGGAGACATCACAGCCTGCCATTTTCTTCTGTGTGTCACAAGCCAACTTCAGAACAGAAATAGAAGCGGGTGAGATCTCTGACGCAAGCAACACCTAAATCTGTCATTAGAAAGGGAAGTAAGTATATTTATAGAACTGGCATGTGACATTACTGGTGAGCTTGTACGTGTGGTACTATTTTATCATTCTGTTTCAACATTGTGGGTCATTAAAGTGCATATTCATATGATCACCAATATAAGACTCCTTTGGGCACTGAACTTCCAGGCACATTGTCATTATTCTTTCTTCCCGTGTTGTCAGATAATACCAATTATGGCATTGCTCAGAGGGAGCTTTAGTGAGCCATAAAACAAAACAAAAAAAAACGGAAATACGAAATACAGATTTCTAAATGTCATGAATGTGACTTTAGTAATAAATCACAAAGTAATATATATATATATATATATATATATATATATATATATATATATATATATATATATATATATATACAGGTATGGGACCTGTTATCCAGAATGCTCGGGACCTGGGTTTTTCCGGATAACGGATCTTTCCGTAATTTGGGTCTTCATGCCTTAAGTCTACTAGAAATTCATTTAAACATTAAATAAACCCAATGGGTTGCTTTTGCTTCCAATAAGGATTAATTATATCTTAGTTGGGATCAAGTACAAGATACTGTTTTATTATTACAGCGAAAAAGGAAATCATTTTAAAAAATTTGGATTATTTGGATAAAATGGAGTCTATGGGAGACAGCCATTCCGTAATTCAGAGCTTTCTGGATATCGGGTTTCCGGATAAGGGATCCTATACCTGTATATACATATATTTTTACTTTCTTAACTTCTATTAAAGTGATTTTCAGATTTCAAGCCTCATAGGTCTGTAACTCATTACAAGATAATATATGTATTAAACTTTGTGATTAAATTGACTCTGCTCTAGTTGCAGTATTATCCAGAGTAGCAATCATTCACCCCAAGTCCACATGTAAATAATAGGGATGCACCGAATCCAGGATTCGGTTCGGGATTCGGCCAGGATTCAGCCTTTTTCAACAGGATTCAGATTTGGCCGAATCGTTCTGCCCGGCTGAACCGAATCAGAATCCTAATTTGCATATGCAAATTAGGGACGGGGAGGGAAATTGCATGACTTTTTGTCACAAGATCTTTATTGAGATTGGTCATGTTTTAGCCATACAGTATATTGCTGTTGTAAGCCCAATGAAGTGTATGAGTAAACCTCCTTTGCAGTAAAAAATGTATGCAGCTGGCAGAGTGGTGCCATTCTGTTCAGCCATCGCTGTTTGGCAAGATGCCATTTTCTTTGTGCTGTGATGGAAACTAAACCCATAAAGAATAGTATAGAGGCGCAGATCAGGCTTGCAGACAACAACAATTCATTATACATTATGGAAAGAACCTTATGACAGCACCCACCCCCACAAATGTGCTTCACACCAAATAATATTAATGTATTGCACTGAAAATACCGGAGGGATATACTGTACTTTTATAAACTCTATCCTGGGCTCCAAGTGTCGTTATTGTAAGTATTGCAGTACAGATAGGGGTTAAGTAGAGGGGATAAGACAGTGGCCTCGATGATGCCCATGTCATGTGTTTGGATGCAATTACCTAATGAATGCGGTAATATGCAGAATAGCAATTGCAGCAGAGTTTGTATATTATAATATTTCAGGCTCAACTGCCTTCCTTCTACATGCCTTGATTATCAGCACACTGCACTATTTAGTTGCAAAAAAGGCCCCCTTGACTGCTTCCAGGACCAGCTTTGTTGCTGCAATGAATTCTTAACAAATCCGCCCTCCATATGCTTTCACTTTATATTGGACAGTACTTTTACTTCCCAGATGCACTTGAACTAAGGTTATTGCTTTATAGTGACGCTAATTACATTGACCATTGTTTACTATGCATTGCTATTTATATCACTGCATGGTTTGCATGCTCTGGTTCAGTTATTGAGTTATTATAAGACACACTGACACATGAGTACACAATTATTTTTATTGAATTACCTGTGTCCAGGTAATTTAACTTAAGTTGAAGATGCTGAGTTACTCAGTTACAATGGATCTATCAACACAAGTTCAGTTAATACCCCTATCCAGGTGATAAGCATCAATATCTTTTATAATATGGTTTTATTATTTCAAACATGTCCAGACACTAATAAATCATCAGTAGGTCTTTCCAGCAGACGCAAGGCCACCTACTCCGATTAGAAGTGAGAGCTGTGAAGATGTGGAATTCTCTTCCTGAATCAGTTGTACAGGCTGATTGATACATTAGATAGCTTTAAGAAGGGGTTGGATGGCTTTTTAGCAAGTGAGGGAATACAGGGTTATGGGAGATAGCTCGTAGTACAAGTTGATCCAGGGAATGGTCTGGTTGCCATCTTGGAGTCAGCAAAGAATTTTTTCTACTCTAAAGGCAAATTGAGAGACTTCAAATTGTTTTTTTTTTTTGCCTTCCTCTGGATCAACTAGCAGTTAGGCAGATTAAAATAGTCAAAAGGTTGAACTTGATGGACGTGTTTTTTTTCATCTTATTATGTTACTATGTGTATATATATATATATATATATATATATATATATATATATATATATATATATATATATATATATATGTATATATATATATATATATATATATATATATATATATATATATATATATATATTGATCACTTTTGGTGTGCAGCACATTTGTTAGGGTTTGCTTTTCTCTGTGATAATAAAACAGGACCATGCAGTTGATATATTGATCCTTATTGGAGGCAAAACAATCTTATTAAGTTTATTTCATGTTTAAATGTTCTTTTAGCAGACTTAAGGTATGGCAATCCAAATTACGGAAACATCCCTTATCCAGAAAACCCCAGATCCCAAACATTCTGTATAACAGGCCCCTTCCCTTTTAAAACGGAATAGTTCAAGGTCTGAGAGTGCGTAGCAGAATATCTCAGAATGGGATTAACTGACCTGGGATGTGGCATACTCAATGCCAATACATCAACTGTTGGAAGGCAGGATACCAAACATTGTTTTTTATTTCATTTTTCAGAACAACAACAACAGAGTGTAGTACAGAATGCGAAAAGCAATCAGCTGTTCTGGTGCCCCCTCATGGTCATGGGGCTACCAGCCAACCACAGAAAGGACTTAGATCTGCAGAAAAGTAAAGCCACGGAAGTCATGATTCCGAAATAACAAACTTGAGCACTGTTTCTTTTCCCTGAAACAAAAAAAACTTTGAATACTAGTAAAACGTACAGCCCTGTTGATATAATGTTTATTCATAGGCACCGTTTGCTTGTTTCATTCCCTTTATGATCAGAGCTCTGGCACATTAAACACATGTTTAAACAGATGACTTTGGCATGGCCTCTACCTCGGTAATCTTTTTGAACTGCAAATATTAAAAATAGCAAGCATTAAAGGCTGCTTGACGCCTGCATAATTTCTTTGCAGAAGTCATAATATTTTATTACGTGTATGGCTTGCAGAGCTCACTCTCACTATAATATTTATATAAGGATTTTGTACACAACTAGCCATATGGAAGGTTGGAAGCCCTTTATACAATAAACTGCGCTCATTATACAGTTTTCTTTTTCCACAGCTCCAGCTTGGAGATGACAGAGGTAAATAACCATAAAGTGAGCCAGATATGACATTGAAAGGGTAATGTTCCTGGAATATTCTCACATCTGATGAATTCACCTGCTAAAACTTGCTAACACCCCACTAGAGAATTTTAAAGTATCTTTTGTAAAAAGTATATTTTTTATATGTGCTTTGTAACGCCACTCGTCCAAGTGGTGCCGTCTCTGGGGGTTTAGGTAGATTGCAGGGATCGGATTGGTCTCAGAAAAACACAGTTCATACTCAGCATTGAGTTTTTAAGCTGACCGCAATCAGCTTTATTCATATATAACCGGCACACAGGAGCATATTGGAAAACAAAACATAAAAAGAAATCCTAGCCTGTCCGGCTCTAACTAACATACAGTCGCTCCCTCTCTATACAATAGAGAGGATCTAGCATCCAACTCTACAAAAACAGTAGTTTGTTTGGTTACTCACTGTGTCCGGCTCTCTCCTTACTGCATGCAGGCAGTTCCCCAGGAAGAGAGAGAGAGTAACTCTGGAGCTACACTGTTTAAAGGGATTTCCCTGAAGTCTAACGAGGCCACTAATTAGCCAGGCTTCATCAAAACCTGGATAGCCTGGTGAATGGAAGTCCCACCCGCTCACTTCCATTCACTCCAGGGCCCTTTTTACCGGCTTTTCCAAAAGCCAAATGCAGTGAAAGAACACTCTTTCACTGCTGACATACTTTCCCTGGAGCTTAGTATATATAAGAGAGAAATCTGGGAGAAATATAAACACCTTCCACCTCTATTCCAGCATTTCTCTCACACACCCTCCCCCTCTGTTTCGACGTAGGGGTCGGAACACAATTAGCCTCAAGACAGTGTACCCGGGATAAGGCATCTGCATTTCCCAGCTGGGACCCCGGTCTATGCTCCACTGTGAATTTGTAGTTCTGAAGGGCCAGGAACCATCTTGTCACCCTTCTATTCTTTTCACGATTTTCACACATCCATTTAAGGGGGGCGTGGTCAGTAACTAATGTAAACTGGCGGCCTAACAGATAGTATCTAAGCTCCTCCAGAGCCCACTTCACTGCTAAGCATTCCTTCTCTACTGTAGCATAGTTTCTCTCATGGATGTTCAGCTTTTTACTCAGGAAAACTATAGGATGCTCTGCACCTTCTCTGATTTGGGACAGTACTGCTCCGACTCCCACATCGGACGCATCAGTCTGTACAATAAATGTCTGTGTGAAGTCTGGGGTTATCAGTACTGGTTGGCTACATAAGGCTTTTTTCAGGGTCTGAAAGGCCTGTTCTGCCTCAGGGTTCCACTTGATCATTATGGACTTGGTCCCTTTTGTAAGGTCAGTCAGAGGGACAGCTATAGTAGCAAAGTTAGCTATGAACCGTCTATAGTAACCAGTGATCCCCAAAAAAGCTCGAACCTGTTTTTTTGTGACTGGTCTAGGCCAGTCTTGAATTGCCTGCACCTTGTTAAGCTGAGGCTTAACTAGCCCTCTACCAATGTTATACCCCAAATACTTGGCTTCTTCCAGGCCTATGCTACATTTTTTTGGGTTAGCGGTCAGACCGGCCATTCGTATGGAATCAAGCACGGCCTGTACCCTAGGTAGATGGGATTGCCAATCCGAGCTATGGATAACGACGTCATCAAGGTACGCTGCTGCGTAGTGCCTATGGGGCCTTAAGATTTGGTCCATGGTACGCTGGAAGGTTGCTGGGGCTCCATGTAACCCAAACGGCAACACTACATACTGGAACAGACCTTCAGGAGTACTAAAAGCAGTTTTCTCTTTGGCTTGATCCGTCAGGGGAATCTGCCAATAGCCCTTGGTCAAATCTAAGGTTGTCAGGTATCTAGCCGTCCCTAGTCTCTCAATTAACTCATCCACACGAGGCATAGGGTAGGCATCAAATTTGGAGACCGTATTTAATTTTCGAAAGTCGTTACAGAAACGCCAGCTCCCATCCGGTTTAGGTATTAAGACAATGGGACTGGACCACTCGCTATGCGACTCCTCAATGACTCCCAACTCTAACATCTTTTTAACTTCCTGAGATATGGCTTCTCGTCTAGCTTCAGGCACCCTATAAGGTTTTACGTTAACCTTTACCCCAGGTTCAGTTATGATGTCATGCTTTACCAAAGAGGTTCGTCCAGGTTTCTCAGAAAAAACCTCCCTATTCTGGATTACAAAGTTTTGTACTTCTTTCCTCTGAGTGTCTGACAAGGAGTCTGCTACGTTAACCTCTGGCACTAAGGGTTCTGCCCTTAGAGATGAAGTAGGTTTGGTGAACAATGCCATTCTTTCTTTCCAGGGTTTTATAAGATTGACATGGTAAATTTGCTCGGGTTTTCTTTTACCCGGTTGGCGAACCTTATAATTTACTTCACCAATCTTTTCAAGGATCTCAAAGGGTCCTTGCCACTTTGCCAAAAATTTGCTTTCTACCGTGGGTAGTAACACAAGTACACGATCACCAGGGGAAAAATTGCGTACTCTGGCACCCCTATTATACACCCTCTGTTGAGCTTCTTGTGCCTGCTCCATGTGCTCTCTTACTATGGGCATCACCGCGGTTATCCTGTCCTGCATTTGGCATACATGCTCAATGACACTTTTAAAGGGGGTGGGTTGTCCCTCCCAAGTCTCCTTTGCTATGTCCAACAAGCCCCTAGGGTGCCTACCATATAGCAACTCAAACGGTGAGTATCCCGTAGATGATTGAGGGACCTCCCTTATGGCAAACATCAAATAGGGTAACAGGTAATCCCAATTTTTCCCATCCTTGTCTACCACCTTCTTAAGCATATTTTTGAGCGTTTTATTGAACCTTTCGACTAACCCATCAGTCTGGGGGTGGTATACCGAAGTGCGAAGTTGGACTACTTTAAACAGCTTGCACAAATCCTTCATGACCCGGGACATAAACGGGGTGCCTTGGTCAGTGAGTATTTCCTTTGGGATTCCTACCCTGCTAAAGACATGTACCAACTCTCTAGCAATGGATTTAGAGGAGGTATTACGTAGAGGAATGGCCTCGGGGTATCGGGTAGCATAATCCATTATTACTAATATATGTTGGTGTCCCCGTGCAGACTTTACTATTGGGCCCACCAAATCCATGGCTATCCTCTCAAATGGCGTCTCTATCACAGGGAGAGGGACCAAAGGGCTCCGAAAATGCGGCCTAGGAGCCGAATACTGACAGTCTGGACAGGAACTACAGTATTGCTCGACTTCACCATGTATTCCTGGCCAGAAAAATCGTTGTAAAATTCGCTCTTTGGTCTTCTCTACACCTAAATGTCCGCCCATCACATGTTTATGTGCGAGGTCAAGTACCATACGCCGGTATGGTTTTGGGACAACCAGCTGCTCTACCCGGTCATTTCCCTTTTCTACTACCTGATATAGTAGGTCATTTTGGAGGGCTAAGTAGGGACAAGAGGGGCTAGAGTCAGAATCTATAGATTTCCCATCTATCATTTTTACATTGGCCCTTGCTCTAGACAGTGTGGGATCCTTTAACTGCTCTGAAGCAAAATTATCCCTCCTAATCTCCAAGTCAGGCATGTCATTGTCTTCCTCAAACGGGTCTACATGAACTTCCCCATCTGGTATAGTCTGGTCAACCTGTGGTTCCCTGTCTACCTCATCAGATTCCCCTGCTAATACAGAAAAGGGAAAATCTGCAGTAACCTCACCCTCCGGTACACCCTCAGACACTTTATTACCGGAATCAGGGCGGCTTCCCTTTGAGTAGGATTGGTCCATAACCTTGTCAGTTTCCCACAATTTCCAGAAATGTGGGAAGTTTCTCCCCAAAATTATGTCATGTGGTAAAGTGGGAACCAACCCTACGGGGTACCTTAATGTCCCGTAGGCAGTTTTGATTTCCACTTCAGCCATAGCATACTCGCGAGTATCCCCATGAATACATGTGACCCCTACCGTCTCAGGCCCATACTGAGGCGTTTCAATCAACAAAGATTTCATCAGGGTAACCTGGCTACCAGAATCTAATAATGCATTTACTAGCTTTCCTTCCACAATAACATCACACAGGTACTTATCCTTCCCTGTCTTTGGAAGGGCAGTACATACAACCTGAGCATACATTGACGTACGTCTCTTTGTTAAGGCAGTATCACACTGCATAGGCTCATCAGTTAGGCTGCAGTCGGCAGCAAAGTGTCCCAGCATATGGCACCGGTAACACCGCACCAAGTCTTTATTGGGTCCTCTGCGAGGAGGGGTCCCTCCTGACACATTTTGGTAGTCTCTGGGTCTAGTGCCTGTAGATTCTCCACGTTGGAGCATGCTCTTATCGGTCGTAGGTCCCTTTTTCCATGCAGGGGGTTTGCTGGATATTCCAGGAAGTTTCCCCTTTGGAGCTAGGGTGTGCTCCACTTGTTGAAAACTGAGTAGCTCTTCGGCAGAAAGGTACCTCTCTACCATTTCCACAAGCTGGTATGCAGTTGTTGGGTCTGCATGGCTTACCCATTTGCGCAAAGGTGAAGGCAAAGACCTAAGGTACCGGTCCATCACTATCCGCTCCACGATCTGTGGCCCTGTTAGGGTCTCCGGCTGCAACCACTTTTTAGTTAAATGAATTAGGTCATGCATCTGGGAGCGTGGAGGCTTTTCTGCCATAAACATCCACTGATGAACACGCTGGGCACGGACCGAGAGGGTGACCCCCAGCCGGGCCAAAATCTCAGCTTTTAGTTTGTCATAATCTTTAGCGGCAACATGATCCAGATCAAAATAGGCTTTTTGTGGTTCCCCAGAGAGAAAGGGTGCCACCAGGCCTGCCCACTGCTCTTTAGGCCAGTCCTCTCGCTCTGCTGTCCTCTCAAATGTGGAAAGGTAAGCTTCAACATCATCACTTGTTGTCAGCTTTTGCAGATAGTAGCTAGCCCGTATAGCAGTTGGTTTAGCAGTTTCTGTAGGGGGTGCTGCCACACTCCTTGCAGCTAGCTGCTGCACTACCTCTTTGAGGAGCTCCCGGTCTTGTCGCTGCTCCTCTCGGTTTGCGATCAGCTGTTGCTGCTGGACTCTGGTGGCCTCTTGCTGAGCAGCCGTAGCCTGTATCAGGGCCTTGAGAACGTCGTCCATATTGCCCTGCAGCAAAACACTTTATAATGCACCGCTGAAACTGGGTTTCTGGCCCTTTAAATCTTCAAAAAAAAAAAACAAACAAACAAAAAAAAAATATATATTTTTTTTTTATTGCCCGCATCCTCCACCATATGTAACGCCACTCGTCCAAGTGGTGCCATCTCTGGGGGTTTAGGTAGATTGCAGGGATCGGATTGGTCTCAGAAAAACACAGTTCATACTCAGCATTGAGTTTTTAAGCTGACCGCAATCAGCTTTATTCATATATAACCGGCACACAGGAGCATATTGGAAAACAAAACATAAAAAGAAATCCTAGCCTGTCCGGCTCTAACTAACATACAGTCGCTCCCTCTCTATACAATAGAGAGGATCTAGCATCCAACTCTACAAAAACAGTAGTTTGTTTGGTTACTCACTGTGTCCGGCTCTCTCCTTACTGCATGCAGGCAGTTCCCCAGGAATAGAGAGAGAGTAACTCTGGAGCTACACTGTTTAAAGGGATTTCCCTGAAGTCTAACGAGGCCACTAATTAGCCAGGCTTCATCAAAACCTGGATAGCCTGGTGAATGGAAGTCCCACCCGCTCACTTCCATTCACTCCAGGGCCCTTTTTACCGGCTTTTCCAAAAGCCAAATGCAGTGAAAGAACACTCTTTCACTGCTGACATACTTTCCCTGGAGCTTAGTATATATAAGAGAGAAATCTGGGAGAAATATAAACACCTTCCACCTCTATTCCAGCATTTCTCTCACAGCCTATAATGCGTAATGATGTTATGATCTTATACCTGTGATACCACTATAGTATGACTGTGAAATTGCTCATATATGATAACATATAAAATACCTTCCACTAAATGTCATAAGGTTATGTAATGCTAGTTTGGCAGAGATTGTAATGCTAATTTAGCAAAGGACCCTTGCTGTGGAGGCAGAATCTGCACATTAAATGTATTGATGGAACTTTGTGATGGATTTAATTGGATTAGATTTGAGACAGATAGATTACGAAAGTATTGCTTCTAAGATGATGAATACCTAAAATGGTTTTGGTTACATTCAGCAGTTGTACTTGTGCAAGAATGCCAACCTCAATAAACTCTCCTCTACCTGAGCCCACACACTTTAGCCCCAATACTAGTAGATAACTCCAGACTATCTACCCTCTTAATTGGAGCTTTTGACTGCCTTGCTAAATAACCCTTGTCTATCTGTTATTACTTGAGCAAGTTAAACATGGGATCTAACCTAACAAGTCCTCTTTCTTTCTCGACTCCAATCTAATCCAATCAAATCTACCGCAAAGTTCCATCAACACATTTGTTGCCATTGCACCCAAATGAGCTGACTCGTGCATTCGCATGGGGGGGATGGGGCAACATGGTGGTTGTCTGGGTTGCCTAGGGCGCCAAGTCAGATTGGTCCGGCCCTGCTGCACATGGGCCATCTCCATAGCTGTCATTGGAGAGTCACAGCGGGGGTGAAAGCAGCACATTGGCTTCTCTCTTTCATACAGGCGGAGAGAAGACCTAGTAGTAAGTTAGTGGTTTTGTTGCTGTCTCTCTGTATTGACTGATGATCTTCCTGCAAAACCTGCTAGTGAAGAACATGATCATTTCAGCCTACCAAGTTCAGGATACACCTATGTCCACCTGCAGTGAACCATTCTTGTATCAGAAGCTCACGCTGAGGAGATTGTAAAAGAATATTGTTATATCCAAATGCTGCTAATGTACAATTTTGCTCTGAGAGACAAAAGGACAACTTTCTGTTTGCATGAATTGAGCACAGCAGGTTTGTGTTTTGTTTTTTCTGACTAAAGAGCTTGCAGTAGCGGCAAATTTTATTTTATTTCCAAATTACAATGTGTCCTAGGAGAACAGAACACACAAGTGGGAGGTTGCTTTGTAAGAGATGCTTAACTGCCATTAAGTAGCAAGATTCTTCTAGAGTGTCAGTAGATTAAGCAAAGTGTTTCTCATTGAAATGAATATTACATTACATACATTTAATGGCCTCTGTGGCCAAATTTATTTATATAGCGCCGTCATGATACGCAGTGTTTTACCTTGGTTATAACAAACAGGGAATAAATGGTGGATAACAAACAAGGGTTTACAGAATACAATAGGATTAGAGAGCCCTACAAATTAGAGTTTACAAACGAAAGGTTAGGAATAGGATACAATTGAGATACTAGGATTTTAGAAAAATTTTGTGATTTATGATACAGCAATGTTTGATTAATTAAGGTACAGTGAATAAGCTTCTTTAAACAGGTGGGTTTTTAAGGAGCGTATGAAAGTTTGGAAAGAAGGAGAAAGTCTGACAGTTTAAGGCAGAGGGTTACAGAGAAAAGCAGTAGCCCGAGAGAAGTCTTGTAGATGAGAATGGGCAGAAGTGATGAGAGCAGAAGTGAGGTGAAGGTCAGAAGCAGAGCAAAGGTTGAGTGTAGTGAAATCAGAGATGAAATATAGGCAGGGGCTTCACTGTTAAGAGCCTTAAATGTAAGTGTGAGTAGTTTGAATTTGATTCTAGAGGAGATTGGGAGCCAGTGAAGGGACATGCATATGGGAGCAGCTGATATTGAGCGGTGAGATAGATTAATGAGTCTAGCAGCAGCATTTAGAACAGATTGATGGAATACCTGCGAGGAGTAGGTTGCGGTAATCAAGGCGGGAGATGGTAAGAGACTGAATAAGTGTTTTGGTTGATTCTGAACTGAGATATGGTCGTATTCGGGCAATGTTGTGTAGTTGAATGTATTTGGATGTGTGGTGAAAAAGACAAATACAAGTCTAGTATAACTCCTAGGCTCTATGGCTACAAAGTCCCACATGTACTTTATGACTGCAAAATACAACTGTAAAAGGGGTTGACCACTTTCCAGTGCTTTTTTCAGCTCAGTTGTTTTCAGATTGCAGCCATACATTCTCCTGAAGCGACACCGGTGCATCCTTTCTTATGAATCAAGTGCAGTTGCTTATAGATACTAGAAAACCATGCCAGCTTAATTCTCCAGGACTCCCATAGTGGTTTGCACCAATAAAGTGAAACGCTAATGCCAGTGGTGACGCTGCATGAATCTGCTGACTGGAAGTGATGTCAACCCCCCCCCCCTCCCTGTAGGAAATGCATTCTACAAACTGAGCACAATTCATAAACAATTTTGCATTCATAGTGATGCACTCCTTAGTGCTGAAATACGGGGAAACAGTTACTTTGTGATTTAAAAAAGACATGGCAATGTATCTGATAACTGAGGCCTCCAGGTCCCTTTGACTGAAATATATACAGTATATATACACAATCTGCTTCACATCATAAAGCATTTAAGGTTCCATTCTAACAATTCTGTCCTATCATTTACAATTTGCAGGAGATGGATTGGATCTCATAATATATTAGAGGCAATTATAGACAGAGAAAGCACAAATATCTACTGATAAATATCAGAGTAGCATTTTGCCTTGATACAGTCATTATAGTTAAGTAGATGGTGTTTAAAAATGGTGTGAAACATGGTATAAACCTCAAAAACTCAATTTTAATGCTTAATGTGCGACTTTTTGGTCCAAATGCATTTAAGTCAAAGGGTGTCAAAATTATTTTGATGCAAGACATTTTTTTTACGATTGACTTTTTTGTCACAGCAAATTTTATCGCGGGCGAATTTTGGCAGCGAGTCACAGGTGGCGAAATGCGGAAATTCACAGCAAATCCATGCCTGGCAAATACATTTACCCATCACTACTTGTAATAAAATGCATCTGCAAAATATTTTCCTCAATAAACAGAATGTGATACATTATGGCCAGATTTTTTAAGGGTCGAATTGAAAATATTTTTTATGGTCAAAACTCGATTTGTGAATTATCCAAACTCGATTCAAGTTTTAATTCAAATTTAAATTTAAAGATTTATCATAATCTGGCCCTTTAAGAACTCGAATGCAACTATTCACCACCTAAAACCTGTGAGTTCAGACGTCCAGGAACCAATTTGGACATGTTAGTAGCCTTCCAGACAAAAAAATTTTTCTTAAGATTGGAATTAAGCAAAACAGATATACCTGTATTTGTTTTTGAATTCTTTAAATTGTCATGAGAAAATATGACTAAAATCTTAACCTGAAAATATTTCAGGACCAACTGCATTCCGCATAGTGTTTACTTTCAACATATTTATATTTTAAGAATAGTTTCATGCATTTTGGCACTCTTTTACTGAAATTGTAATTTATTATTATTATTATTATTATTATTATAATGTTATAAGGGCTAGTTTATATCCACAGATGCAGTAGGCATCTTTTTTTCACAGCAATGATTTGCCTCTAAAATCTTTTTATTAATGGGACTTGCATTTAAATGTATTCTTCACATCCCATATAGTTGCGCTCAGCGCCACTCAGTACTTCTTGCCTTACATTCCAAGGGGCAAATTTTCTTACCTCCGAATTTCCACCAGCGTTGCCTTCGCCGCACTTCGCCAGGCGTAGATTCGCCAGGGCTGTGCAAATTCACAAAGATCCGAAGTTGCGCACAAGTTATCGATTGTTTGCGAAATTGTTAATTGGGAATTGATGTTATGATCAGCGGTTCCGCTACCGATCGGAAATTTGCATACAGCGTGCAGTTAAAGTACAATGGCCGCAGTGGCGTAACTACCAAGGAAGCAGACCCCGTGGGGGGGCCCGGGGGTACAGGGGGCCCGGCGGGGCCTGCTTCCTCAGTAGTATGCGCAGCTAGTTCCGACCGTGGATGGTGCTACCCGTTAATTATACAGACTGCTGGGCATTCAACACTGTCCTTATATAACCCACTCTGCACCCCACATCCTTCTATGACCCAGTCAGCATCCCGGATGCGGGAACGAACCCAACTCATGCAGCATAACACAAACACTCCATTCATTCATTACCAGGTTAAATAGAGAACGCCATCAAACAGACTAATCACGCCACTTGACGTCACCGAACGCTCCGATTGGATGCGATTGGACGAATTGGAGGGCACGCACACAGGTTGCTAGGAAAAGGCGTCCGGAAATTAGAGTAAAAACAACATATCCAGACAGATATCTCACGGTGTTTAATAGAAGATTGTGGTCGTTAGCTATATTGTGTATGGAATGGAACTATATTACATCAAGATAACTTGATGTAGGAACAAAGTTCTGCAACCCTAAAAGATTGTTTTTATTTTTTTTTCTTGTGATCCTACTCATGATAAAAGTTGGGATTCCCTGTCTAATGTTAATTCCCCAGTGGTGCTCTACCATTGCCTTAGAAGATAACTTGGGCTTAAAAACCCTACAGATAGAAAAGCAGAGGCTATGTTAAAGGAGAACTAAACCCTAAAAACAAAAAACCGAAGCCACATGTTATATACAGAATGTACTTCATCAGCATCTCTAAATAAGTAAAGATCCAGGCCTTCAAAGTTATGCACTGGGAGCCACTATCTTGGATTTTGTAAGAAGTGCCAGTGGCCCAGCACATGCTCCCTGTGCTTTGGGCAACTGTAGGGAAGGCTGTTGTACATAAAAAAAGTGTTCAGTGGGTATCATTTATGAATCTGCCACTATGCCGTTCTACTATTATTTCTGGGGGATATTATACATGGAATTGCCTTTGTGCCATTCTAATGTGAATTCTGGGGGGTATTATAAATGGAATTGCCTCTGTGCCATTCTAATATGAATTCTGGAGGGTATTGTACATGGAATTGACACTGTGCCATTCTACTATGAATTCTGGGGAGTATTGTACATAGAATTGCCAATGTGCCATGATCCTACTATGAATTCTGGGGGGTATTATACATGGAATTGCCTCTGTGCCATCCTACTGTGAATTCTGTAGGGTATTATACATGGAATTGCTTCCCTATTGTATGCTTGTCTATGTTTTTCTTTTGTGTTCTCATAACTTTTCTTTGTTTTAGCTGTTCCATTTTTCTCCATTCCCTTCTGCCCCCTTCCTTTTCCCTCTTCTCTTTTATTATGTTAAATAGCACTGCACATGGGTAGGATAAATTGGGCCTTAATTATCTAGATAGCAGACAATGATCAAATTCTTCAGCCCTTGTTCAATTTGTTTTACCTTTATCTAATTTACTTTTCCATATATTCCATATATGTTATTCTTACTTCAAAAAGAAAAAGTGTATATTTATTATTGGCATTTCCACTAATTAATATAAATGGAGAGGGCACCAAAAGTTGTTCGCCAGGGGGGCCCCTGAAAGTTCATCTGCAGGGGGGCCCCACAAACTCTGGTTACGCCACTGAATGGCCGTATATGCACTGCGTATCTTGACAGCGCTATATAAATAAATGATGATGAAATGATGATGATATGCAGCATAAAACACATTACACTACACAAGGCCAGGGAAACTTAATAAATGTATTCTAATGCCCTACACATGTGCCCACAGTATAGTTTAGGTGCCATATGTTATCAAATGTAGGAGGGAAGGAGGGTACGCTAAAAAAAAATTAGCTCTTTTTCAGCCTATCACACCCTTAAAAAAGTAAAAGACGCCAGCGTTTTTTGGCACTTGGATAAAATTTCAACTTTTTTTGGAGCAATCCCTATCTACTCTATTGTACTTCGCCTGTTCTGAGGTGGCGAAGTAAAGTCTGGCGCAAGAGAATTAGCGTAGTTATGTCCCTTCGCCATAATGCAACTTCGCCTTCGCTAGCTCATTTACAATCAACCTTCCCTTCCCCCCTATCTGTCTTAGGTCTGGCCTCTGTAAAGGTCCCCATAGATGTAACGATTTCTCTTGCTGATTTTAACGAAGTCCGACCAATCCTTCGAAATTATTGTGTGGTTAGTGGGATTCGAACGATTGAACATCTTATGATTTTTCGGCCGACATCTGTCAGAAAATTGATCGGTCAGGTTAAAAAATCTGTCGGTCCCAGTGCAATCTATCTATGTTTGCAGAGCCAAGCAGGCAGCTACCCTTTGTTTTCCTGGCAAATTGGTCTTTTTTATCATTCCGAGATAATTGTGGTCTCACCACCAGGACGAGGGGTCTTGGTCTTTAATTTATATTAGTAGTCCTGAATACCAGCCATTACCCGTCATGGAATAGGGTGTTCTCATTATTCTATTGCCCATATCATTATTTTATTGTCACAAATTGTATACAGGTATGGGATCCGTTATCCGGAAACCCGTTATCCAGAAAGTTCCGAATTACGGAAAGGCCGTCTCCCATAGACTCCATTGTAATCAAATAATCCAAATTTTTAAAAATGATTTCCTTTTTCTCTATAATAATATAACAGTAGCATGTACTTGATCCCAACTAAGATATAATTAATCCTTATTGGAAGCAAAACCAGCCTATTGGGTTTATTTAATGTTTACATGATTTTGTAGTAGACTTAAGGTATGAAGTTCCAAATTATGGAAAGACCCGTTATCCGGAAAACCCCAGGTCCCAAGCATTCTGGATAATAGGTCCCATACCTGTACCCATTTCATTCTGTTTGCAGAGCTGGATTTACATAGCAGGCACCCCTAGGCCCGCTACCATTTGTCACCCCCATTTCCTCCCCTTTATTCGAATAAATCTTCATCATCGAGTTGCATCCAGTGGCACAAATCTTTACACATTATCTGCAGAATATTATCTTTGGAATTCCGTTATCTGGAGCACCATTTGGCACCTAATAACGCCAGGCAAGGATATGTAGGGAACATGTTTGACTTCAGTACCTTTAATAAACAACATCAATAAGCAAAACCTTTGTGTCCATTTTACTGGGACTGTGCTTGCTGTTGCTGCTGTATTTTGTTTCTGCCTTGTAATTTGAAAGAGCTGCTGGTACCCTGTTATTTTGTTTCTGCTAAAGTACTTCACCAACTCTCCTGTTATATTACAAGTATCCCACACCCCCTTATTGAAATATACACTATAGTCATATTATCAGTGTAGTATGCTCTATGCAAACAGAGGATATATGCTAAGCCCACAAGCTGGTGTTTTTCAGGCAAGCATGCCAAGTGATTCTCTGTAAAGTCTGTCTGCCGTTATTTTGATATTCACCTTCCCATTATGTTGTTCAGCATCTTCAGCCAAGCCTACGAAACCCCAAATAACATCTTTGAGTGCATCTTTGCTTTAGCAACTGGAGAGATGCCCCTTGGCCTATAATATAAGTTCCTAGCTCTGTTTGCTTTTGAAATTTTCCATTAACCATTAATGCAATTAGACATTCAGCTCTGTCTCCAGATGAAGATCTTAATTCCATGGGCACGAGCAAAATAAACAACAGTGCCGATAGATATGGGCAGAAACATATACAAAGCCAGATGAGCACATTTACCTGAACCTATTTTCGGATGCCCAAATTGTTACCATCTTTGGACATTTAAGCCACGAGCCTTTTCGTTTGCGTGGCACAGTGAACACTGGTACTTAATTACAGTTAAATAGATTGGCGTTGGATGTTGGTCTGCGTAATTCTTTTGTTTGTTTATTTGTTATTTCAAATTATGTACAATTGCTTAGGGAAAATTTACTTGGATCGCTAAAATAGTTTTTCAGAAGGGATTGTTCAATAAATGAGTAAATGTGATAGATTTAAACGTGATTTAACTAGGTATGTTTTTTATTTAAAAACGGAATTGACACAAAAAGGATGGGAAACTGCACTGCAACATTGTTATGCCTGCATCATTCACGCATAAGATCACACATCCAGCCTGCAGTGAAGAGACAATTTTTATTCAGTGTGCAGGTCTCATTCTTCCTCTGCTTTCTCTCTCATGCCATATTCACACTTCCTGTTCCTGCCTCCTATCCAGTCTGCCTTTCTGCCTTATATAAGAAGTGTAACATAAACATGCATACACTACAAACGTGTTCACTGATATTCTGTGCCATTCTGTGTTTCATTCCAAACTGCACTTTCCAATCCCATGTACTTGCAGCAAGGATTGTAGTATGTTAAATGGTGATTCCTTCCAGTGCTTTACTTTCTTTAAGAGAATAACTAACTAGCTTGACTAAACCTCCTCATGTTAGATGTTGTTGCAACCACTTCTGCCAGTGGCGTAACTAGACTGAGCTGGTCCTCCCTGCAAAAAAATCTTCAGAGGGGGCCGACACACTACAATCCCCATCCTCCCGCCCACTTCTCATCTAGGGTTGCCACCTGTCTGGTTTTGACCCGGACAGCCTGGTCTATACTTCCTGCCCGGTTTTCCAAATAAGGAAAACCGGAAGGGATTCCCTTGATTGACACGGTGATCGGCCAATCGCTGATTGCCGTGGCATAGCCCCACCCACTGATGGCACAGGTCCGCCCACAGACATCACAGGTCCGTCCACTGATGTCACAGACACGCCCACTGACGTCACTGACCCACCCCCGCCCGGTCTCAGCCAGATGTAAAGGTGGCAAGCCTATTCCCATCACGTCTCCGCCCACCTCCGCTCACTCCCCACCCCAACTCCACCCACTCAGTGCCGACTTGAGTCCCTCTTCCTCTCCACAGGTAAGAGAGCGGCTGGGGAGGAGGGGGCTTTCTTATAAGCTATAGAGGAACCAGACCTCGCAGTTTGGCCCCCTGTTCCAGGAGGCCTTACCACAAAATAATGTTTTAGTAGGTTCTGCTAACATTGTAAGGGTTATTAATTAAAGGCTGAAATTTTTCTGGTCGGAGATTTAAAGGGGAAAACACAATTTTTTCGTAGAAAATAAAAACGAAAATGTTTCGATATATCCCGATGCTGCTAAAAAGTCTTAATTAAAAAGTACTCCATCTCAGACCTGCGGAGTTCATGTAGAAGTCAGTGGCAGATGTCCCTTTTACAGTTGGAAGATAGCATGATCTGCGCAGGGTTTCGTACAATAATCCAATCAATTCATGGTTTTTGGGCATCAAATCCGAAAAAACGTATGATTTTAGTAAATTACCCCCTAAATCATACCTCCCAACATTTTGAAAATAGAAAGAGGGACAAAATGTTTGACCACGTCCATTTCATGGCCACACCTCCTTAATTACCATGTCCATTTTACAAAATTTGGCAGGTTATGGGAAGTTTGAACACATTTCTGTGGGTTTTAGGCTCAGTTTTTATGTGTAATTACAGTTTTGCTAATGATGGTGAATTGCCCTTTAAGATGCAAGTCACAGTTTCCCTAAGAGACTTGCTGACCTTAAATAGATACAATTGTTTCTTTGCTAATCTTAAATTGTAACAAAAGTATCTAAGTGCACCTGCCAAGTATCCTGGGCTCTCTGCCAAAAGCAAATTCAGTTTTAGAAACATTGTATCTTTTTCTGTGGTTTTAGAGGTTTTTGAAACCACGCCTAAAATCACAAACTCTAAAGCCATTGTCATTGAATTTATCAAAAGATCAGAATATAAATGAACGAAAAAAACGTTGAACGATGTACTAAAAAATATGAATACCTCAAAAACCTCTTGTGTTTTTTAGAAACATAGGAAAACAACAAAATGTCCCAGATACATGGAAAAATCATGATTCAATTTTTAGTAAATGGTCCTCTTAGTATGCAATAAAATGGCCTTTTCATAGCAACTTGCCTTACACACTTTTGTGGTTTCCAAAATCTATTGCAAATGTGCCCTGTTAGTGAATATCAGTTGTCTCTAATGATACTAGCAAAATCACAGCTCCAAATATGTACTTCAACGTAGTTAATGTAATTAGCTATTATAAGCTAAGTAATAATAGCTATTAAGTAAAGAGAAACACTTTAAAGGAGAACTAAACCCTAAAAATGAATAGGCCTACAAATGCCATGTTTTATATACTGCACTTATTGCACCAGCCTAAAGTTTCAGCTTGTCAATAGCAGCAATGATCCAGGACTTCAAACTTGTCACAGGGGGTCACCATCTTGGAAAGTGTCTGCGACACTCACATGCTCAATGGGCTCTGAGCAGCTCTTGAGAAGCTAAGCTTAGAGGTTGTTGCAGTTATCAAGCAGAAAATAAGTTGTCCTGTAATATAAGATGATGCTACAGGGCTGATTACTATTAATTACTAATCAGTCTTATACTGTGACATTTATATTCTATGTGTACTGTATATTGTGAGTCACCCCTAAGCTCAGTAATTTACAGCACCATGGAGCATGCGCAGGGAATTATCAGAAAAAAAGATGGGGAGCTACTGGGGCATCTTTGGAGACACAGATCTTTACTGCTAAAGGGCTGTGGTTTTCCTTGGGCTGGTACAGAAGCACAAAACATAATTTACAGCATTTCTAGCTACTTCTTTAGTTTAACTTTCCTTGTCCTTTAAGCACTTCTATTACTAGACTGTGTAGTTTATAGCACATTGCTCCTTCAAATACAGGGCATAACAGTTTCACTATAATGCAAATAGGAAGCAAGTACATGGGTACCGTGGGAGCAGATTTATTAAGGTTCGAATGGTAAATTCAAATTTGAATTTTTTAATTTGTTCTGGTTAAAACTCACAAATTCGAATTTTAAACCACCAACTTGATTTTGAATGATAAATTGATCACACCTCGACCATGGAAACAGTTCTAATTTGAATATTTGCCCCCTTAAACCTGCCAAGTTCATGTACAAGTTAATGGCAGAGATCCGTTGAACCATTTGAAGATGTTAGTTGCCGTCCTGACATTCAAGTTTTTTTTCAGAGGAGAACTCGATGCGAATTTGATTCGAATTTTCAGGTCATTTGTATTCGATTGAATATTAGACGTTTTATCACAAATAACCTCCCATTCGAGTTGTGAGTACATTCGAATTTATTAGAGTTAAATAAAAAATTCACATAAATTTGAAATTCGACCTTTGATAAATCTGCCCCTTGGTGTGCATGTACCGTTTTTATAATAAACCTGACAGTATGCAGTGAAATTCCCCCTTTGTTTTACTTACTCTGACAGCTGCAGTTAGGTGGTCCCTAACTGCTCTGCAGGGAAACAACCATACTTCAAACAGCAGGGGGAGGCCCCCCACCTTACTTCCCTGACCTCAAGCAGCTTTGTTTGTTTCCCTGTAAAGCAGCCGGCGACTGTTTAGAGATTCGTATCTGCATGCCAAGTGCAGTCTTGCTATATCGGCTTCTATGGCAGATATTATTTGACTTGTGCTGTTTTGATTTATTATGATCCCTAAGCTTAACCTCCCAATTGAAGTCCAGACCACAATGAGCATGTACATGGTCTTGGTCTTGCAAAGATGTTTATCATAGTTACAAGATGACAGCCCACTGCAGCCAACTTTGAAAACATAAATCATTTGTTTAATTAGGCTTCTGGTGCAGTTGATTCAAGTTCATGTTTAGTATACAAAATACAGCATTTCTAGCATTACTCTATTCTAGACTGATGGGAAGATCATCCAGACTATAGTTAATAGATATTAATATTAAACAGTTACTCAAGTACAGATCCATAGAAATTGAGTTCCAGTAATCTCAAATCTCACCTGAATGTACCTTCAGCCTGTGCTTCTTATTTTTTGCCTTAGACCCCCAAAGGATAGCTTTCCATATGTTTGTTTCCAAACTATAGCTTAGAAGATTTTCCCTTTAATTTCTAAATGGAATACATTTAGGAACATTTACTCATTATTTAAAAGCATGTTAGAACAGAGACCAGTTTGAGACTGTTCCTCCCCAGCATTTGTTTTGTTGGGAATTATATACTAAATTAGCAATACTAAATTGTGCTGCACAAGCTTCAAAGTTTAGCTTTTCCACTGAAAGTGATTTACGCAGAAACTTGTTTGTGACAGTTCAATTAATGGAGCTACTTGAGTTTAAAATTTCCATTCTTGGTATTTAGACTTTAGACAGGCAAAGATTTAAGTGATAAAAGGATTACAAGAAGAGAGACGTAAAGTTTCCACTCATTTACAGGAAATAGGCTCTTAGGAAAATCAGTCGCAACTGAGCAGCAACGTCAGTCGGTCAGGCACCTACTCACAAACGTACTAGTAAAATGCAGCAAAAAAGCAACATGGTTGAAGGCATTGGTGGCTACGGGAGGCCACATTGCTGTCACATTAAAGTAAGTTTGGACAGGCCTAGGAGGAGTGGCTACAAATTAGGCAAATATGTAAATATTGCCTGAGAATATACACACTATCATAAATAGCATTTTAGCAATGTTTAAAGGGATTCTGTCATGATTTTTATGATGTCGTTTTTATTTCTAAATTACACTGTTTAAACTGCAAATAATTAATTCTACAATATAAAATTTCATTCCTGAAGTGTATTTTGTTTTAGTTGTAATATTGGTGTGTAGGCAGCCATCTCAGGTCATTTCGCCTGGTCATGTGTTTTCAGAAAGAGCCAGCACTTTAGGATGGAACTGCTTTCTGGCAGGCTGTTGTTTCTCCTACTCAATGGCGCAAATTCACTAAGCGCCGAAGCGCCGAACGCTAGCATTAATTTGCTAGCGTTTGGCATTTTTCGTTACTGCGCAAATTCACTAATGAACGCTGGCGTAATTTCGCTAGTGTTACTTCGCACCCTTACGCCAGGTGAATTTTCGCTAGTGACGTAACTACGCAAATTCACTAACTTGCGCAATGTACTGAACACTACCTTTTACGCTAGACTTCCTTCGCCACCTTAGACCTGGCGAAGCGCAATAGAGTAGATAGGGATTGTTTCAAAAAAAGTCAAAATTTTTTCTAAGTCCCAAAAAACGCTGGCGTGTTTTCTACATGATGGGTGATAGGCTGAAAAAGATTGAAAATATTTTTGGGGCTCCCCTCCTTCCCCCCTACATTTCCTGACTCATGGCAACTTACCTAGACAGTGGGCACATGTGTAGGGCAAAATAAAATTTTTATTTGCTGATTTGAAGGTTTTCTAGGCATTTGTAGTGCTGATACGTGTTCCTCCATTGAAATTTGAATTTGGCGCCGTATGCAAATGAACCATCGCTAGCGAAACTTTGCTTCGCCTGGCGAATTAACGCTAGCGCAACTTCGCAAACTTACGCTACCCCTGTGCGCAACTTCGGATTTTAGTGAATTTGCGGAGCGCTGGCGAAAATACGCCTGACAAAGTGTGCCGAAGTGTGGCGAAGTGCGGCGAATTTGCGCCTGGCGCAACTTCGCATCATAGTGAATTTGCCCCAATGTAACTGAATGTGTCTCAGTGGGACCTGGATTTATACTGAGTGCTGTTCTTAGATTGACCAGGCAGCTGTTACCAGGCAGCTGCTATCTGGTTACCTTCCCATTGTTCTGTTGTTAGGCTTGTGGAGGGAAAGGTCGGGGGATATCCCTCCAACTTGAAGTACAGCAGTAAAGAGTGACTGAAGTCAGAGCACAAGTCAGATGCCTAGGGGCAGCTGGGAAACTGGCAATAGGTCTAGCAGCGCCGATCCTGGGGCTGCTGCCGCCTGAGGCAGCAGCCCAGATGCCGCCCCCCTCCTCTCCCGCTCCGCGCTTAAAAATTAGCGTCGGAGCGGGTTTCAGGGGGCAGTATCGCTAGTGCATTGATCGCTATATCGCTCTTTGCACTAGCTGAGCCGAATTTCCGGATTAAAACCCGGAAGTTCGGCTCTTAAAGTTACAAGAGGCGGCTTTTTGCCGCCCCTTGTAACTGGCCGCTCGCTGCCGCCTGAGGCAAGGGTCTCACCTTGCCTCATGGCAGAAGCGGCCCTGAGGTCTAGTCCCATGTTAAACTTTTAAAAAATGAAATATAAAAAATCTGTTTGCTCTTTTAAAGGGGGGGTTCACCGTCAAATTAACTTTTAGTATGTTATTCAATTGGTCTTCGTTATTTATTTTTTATTGTTTTTGAATGATGTGCCTTCTTCTCCTGAATCTTTCCAGCTTTCAAATGGGGGGACACTGACCCCATCTAAAAACAAATGTTCTGTAAGGCTACAAATGTATTGTTATTGCTACTTTTTACTACTCATCTTTCTATTCAGCCCCTCTCCTATTCATATTCCAGTCTCTTTTTCAAATCAATGCATGGTTGCTAGGGTAATTTGGCCCCTAGCAACCAGATGGCTGGAACTGCAAACTGGAGAGCTGCTGAATAACATGCTAAATAACTCAAAAACCACAAATAATAAAACATGAAACCAAATTGCAAAATTGTCTCAGAATATCCCCCTCTACATCATACTAAAAGGTAACTTAAAGGTGAACAACCCCTTTAAGAGACAGATTTCAGGGCAGAATTCTGCTGGAGCAGCACTATTAATTGATGCGTTTTGAAAAAAAAAATTTCCCATGACATTATCCCTTTAAATGTTTCTAGGGAATGGTGTCTTACAGGGGGTATATACCCCAGTGCCTACAAATCTTTCACCCCTGTTGCACACCTATATTAAGGAGCACAGCTGCCAAGGTTCCAAACAAACTAAACTAGCAGATTTATGATTCCATGAATGTTATACATGAGGTGAGGCAGGGCAGATTTAACCATTTTTACACCTCTGTGTAGGAGTGCACTAGTTTCCTCTTCTGAGGTAGTATGGCACCAGTACTGGATGGATGAAGCCTCTGCAGGGCCTATACATATAGGATAGCTGGCTATGGGCATCAGTTTGATGCACTCAGGCCCGGATTTGTGGCAAGGCCACATAAGCCCGGGCCTAGGGCGGCAAAAAAATAGGGGCGGCATGCGCCCAGCCGCATTATGGGGACGCGTGCGTCCCCATTCAATTACAGCAGCTGTGCCGGCGTTTTTTCGCCAGCGTGCTGGGAAGGGGAGGTGAGGTGGGTGCTAGGACCGCGCGGCCGCCTGGTCGTACCGGGCGGCCTAGGGGCGCCCCTCATTGAAATCCGGCGCTGGATGCACTAAGAACAGATATAGCAGAAGCAAATTATACAGCACAGTTTAGCCCAAAACCTCTTGTGGTCAGTAGGTGGTTTGGCTAGGGCTTACTTATTGTGAGAGGTACAGCATGCAAGGACATGCAAAAGATATTTCTCTTTAAATTTTTGCCCACTCAGAGTTTTACAATGTGGTTACAAAGGGTAAGCAGTCCTGCTTTAAGCTACACATTTATTGTTTATTTCTACTACTTTTTATTACTCATCTTTCTATTCAGATCATCTCATTTTCATATCCCAGTCTCTTATTCAAACCGTTGCATGGTTACTAGGATAAATTGGACCCCAGCAAACAGATTGCTGAAACTGCAAACTGGAAAGCTGCTGAATAATAAGCGAAATAAACAAATAAAAAACAGTTCCAAATTATCTCAGAACATCACTCTCTGCATCATACTGTATAACGTTGTAAAACCCCTTTAAAAACAGGGGTTGAGTTGCTGGGGGGTAGAACATAGTTATGGTGGAGTTTGAGCATATACTTCCAGCACCAAGACTTATACTATAATAACGTTTTGTTGATGAATCAAAGCTTTTTTCTTATTTCTGCCAACAAGTAAATTTAATCTGCCTACTCAGTACTACAAGTAGACCCTCCAAATGTCTAGAGTAATCTTCTAATGATATTGTTTAACCACATTTCTAAATGCAAATCGTTTACTTGAATTTTAGTTATGCCAAAACAAAGTGTTATGGTCTCTGTGTACCCGAAGCCTAACCCACAGTTACAGTAGTTCAACACTAGTATATTCCCATGAAATATTTAAAGAGATACAAAAGCACAGTTTTTGGCTGCATGTTTTGTTTCAGGCACCTCTGGATGACTTTCTTCAATATGTCAATATGATTAAAGTCAGTGTCAAAGAAAAGCAAGAAAATAACTAACATTGCCAGCTTCCATGTAAAAAGCACATACCTTGCAGCAATTTGACTTTGACAAGAAGCTAAAAAAGGAAAGTTCCATAATTCTTATTTGAACATTTGAAATACTTAGAGCGTAGTATGTACTTTATGTTCAGAACATGCCCCAGAACCCATATCCTCACTGCTTCTAGGTTGACAATTGCCAGGAATTGGAAGTCCACTATAACTCCTACCATCACTGAAGTACTGCAGAGAACCAATGCAAACAGGGAATTTGAACTTAGAATTGCATGGATACAAAATCAAGTCCAACAACATCTGGACATTTGGGACATTTGGGAAATTCGTGGGCTGACGGATGTTCACCCTCCATTGGCCTCTTCCCTGGCTATTACTTGTTGACTCTGCAACCTCCATAGTGATGTTCTCTTAGATTGGTGAACCTATGTTTTGCTATAAATTTGTCCTTACCTCTCATGTATTCCATTCAAAACTGGGTGCATACCTGTTCTATCTTTCTTTCCCCTTTCTCCCCCCCTTTTTTTTTTCTTTGCCTCTTATTTCTTCCCCCCCTTTCCTACTCTACCTTTTCACGTTTCCTTTCTTTGCCTTTAAATTTAGATAAAAATTAGAGCCTCCTCAGCTGTACACACAGTTAATGTGTTTTATGATAATATTGACTATCCTTCAGTATGGCATGACGTTTGCTTATCCTTAACAATGTTGATGATCACTGCATTCTACTGCATTCTAAATAAAATTATAAGTTACAAAAAAAAAAAAAAGAACATGCCCCAGAACAACAGCATTTCAATTCAGTAAAATGAATTCACCTCCATAGGAAAAAGACTAACTCTAAAGAAACTCCTTTATACTAGAACATATACTGTAAGCAATGAACTTACTATAAGAAACAGAGTGCCTAAATATGTTTGTTCAGCCCTCGCTGAGGCATGCGAATCCTGCAAATAGCAGTTGTTGGCTGGGGTACTCTTGTTAACCAACTTAAGGTTTGCGAGTCTGACCTTACAAGTGCAAGCCATTTAAAGGGATTCTGTTATGATTTTTATGGTATCCTTTTTATTACTAAAACACATTGTGTACATTGTACATAATTCATTCTACCATTTAAAATGTTATTCTTGAACCAATAAATGTATTTTTTAGTTGTAATATTGGTGTGTAGGCAGCCACCTCAGGTCATTGTGCCTCATCATGTGCTTGAAGAGCCAGTACTTCATATTGGAACTGCTTTCATATAAGATATTCTCCTACTCAATGTAGCTGAAGGTGTCACAACTTAGCTGGACATGGATTTTTGATATTGAGTGCTGTTCTCATATCTACCACTAGGTGGGGCATTGGAGCATTTTTAGCAATGCAGGGAGCTGACATATTGTAACGTTCCCATTGTTCTGCTATGGCGGGTTGATATGACTTCAACTTGCAACGCAGTAGTAAAGAGTGACTGGAGTTTATCAGAGAACAAGTCACATGACTGGGGGCACCTGGGAAACTGATATCATGTCTAGCCCCATGTCAGATTTTAAAAATGTAAAAAATGTAAAAAAATTAATCTGTGTTCTCTTTTGAAAAATGGATTTCAGTGCAGGATTCTGCTGGAGGAAGGCTATTAACTGATCCCTTAACTGTGGCATTCATTTTGATTGAAATACTGCTGCTGTTGTTGAACTCCTTTACTCTGTAAATGTTCACTGTATAAATAAGGACAGGAATAAGGTTTGATACAACATACAAGGAAAATGGATTGCGATAATCAACATACAACTGGTATCAGTTCATTAGAAACAGCATTTCTTGTAAATATTTCGGAGATTTCCCATAAACCAAACACTAAAGACGTAGACAGGATGTGGAAATATTTGTCTATTCGTTTTTGCTAGAATAAAGAAGATTAACATAAATGATGGGAAGTCGCAGCTGGAGATGTAGCAATAGTTTTTTAGAAGCGCCAATAGCAATAATAACAAACCATATGTATTGTTGAGTAATCAGTAAAATTCACATGAAAACTGAAAGTTTAAACAATGACAATTATTAATACAACCCCCCTTGAAGAGCAGCTATTGACAACACATTTGGTGCAAGGCACAACGTGATGTCTCATGTAAGAGGGCACTGTACTTAACACCAGCCTTAAGCAGAGGATAACTATATATGGTTCCCATTCCCACTGCACCTTCTGTTCAGAGGCATGGCAGAATAAGAATTAGTTGGGGAAAAAGGTTCATTGTGGGTAAAAAAAATATGGCACTTAGCATCTGTTTTTTTTCCAGTTTGCAATTTTGTCCCACATAATAAATTAAATTCACCCATAACCATAACAAACCTACATCTAATGAGTAAAAGGTGTTTTCTCATTTGTTTACCTTCTGTTGGCTCAGAACTGTATGTGGGGAAGTATTAGGGATGATAAGAAAGTAACTTACCCACTTCTGGTTTACTTGTGTTTTTTTAACATCATTCTTGAGGACTTCACCTTCTCTAACTTTGTCATTGGTACTCATGTGTACTAAGACCACTGGGTCTTCCCCAGCACCTCCAAATAATCTGTCCACTAGTTCCACCACATGCCGAACCCTTGCACCAGGCAAGCAGCAGACTGTTCAGCAAGAAGGGTCCTTACCATATCCACCTTTCTAATAATTGAATCCCCTATAACTACAACCTGCCTTTCCTTCTTTGCACTCCCCCACTGCCCGTATTAGAGACACTGCCTCCCAAGGTGCTTTGAGAGTCAGCCTGCTCCATACACGCCAGCTCAGAGTTGTCCTCCCCAGCATCTTCAGCCAAAATGGTGAATCTGTTGCTTTGGACAAGCTGTGGACTAGCCCCCCTTCCCTTCCATCCCTTATTTACCCTCTTGACTGTAACAAGCCTATCTCTCTTATTAGCCTCCACTGCCCCATTTTCTAAAACCATAAATGTCATTAAACTAATTTAAAGTGAGTTTAGTCATGATTTTAAAAACCTCTAAAACCACTAAAATTAGACTATTGATAAATAGGACTCACAGCAAAATATATAAAAATGTCATAATGTGTTCTAATGTTCTTATCAAATAATTATACAACAACAAGTGCTATTTTAGTTATTTTGTTCTTCATATAATCTGTCAAGAAAGAAAACAAGAGAGCCATGAAATCTATGATGGACCAAAGGGATAAAAGAGAATAAAGAAAGAAATTAAGAGAAATGAATTGCCTCCTGGGAGTCCCCTGACTTTTTCCAGTTTCATGCACATATTTATGGTCATTAGATCCATTAATCCCAGAACAGAACACTGCAAGCCCTTTTAATAGGTTTTTACACTACATGGAAAACCGAAAACAAGAACAGCATGGTTTATAAAAAGCTCGAGACACTTTCTACTCCAAGACTCCAGAAATATCCACTTATGGAAATAATGTTTTCTGCCAGCAATTGCACAAAGACGCATATCATTTATTCAATAAGCAGGTGGTAAATGTAAACAACAGTCGAATGTTTGACCATTGCTTGGATGTTTGTGTTTTTTTCAACCTATTTACTATGTTATTATGAAGTTACAGCAGGTTTCCCCCATATTTATATATCAGGACATATTGGTAGCCATTGCTGTGGGTATGGTATCCAACCAGGGGCTTAAAGTGATATTGACACTAAAAAACTACTTTTTAAAATATGAATGTACATTACAAGTTACCTATAGGCCATGTTGATCGTTTTTTGCAAAGAGGTTTGTTTTTGTTGAAGTTCCTAAACCTGACTGTTTTATCAACCTGACCCATCTCAGCCTGTCAGTTATAATTTCTAATGCTAACGGATTCCTGCTGCACAAATATGGCAGCCCCCTCATACAGGAACATGGGACACCAGACAGGTAATATAAAAGCATTGTGCAAATACTTTATGGCAAAGTTATAAGTTGCTTTCAAAGACAATTTTATGTTAGACTTAAAAAAAGAGTTTAATTTCTGGTGTCAGTCTCTCTTTAACTACAGAGGAAACAGACCTGCAGCTGTGTGTGTGTGTGGGCAGGCGGTATAGGGGCCCTATGAGAACTCTATATGGAACTCTAGCTTACCCTAATTCTACAGAGCCACAATGTTGCAGTTTTCTTTACCTTTTCCTTGTCAAGTAACATTTTAATTTTCATATCTGCAACATGAAGGGAAAGAATAACATATTAACCATTTTATAGATAACAGGCAAGGTTAAATTTTTCACTTAATGACCGAGGGAATTTTGTTTACAACACCCAAATCCAGTGGCACTCTCACTGCAGTAACAACTTTTTAATGTCCTGACCTTCATTAGACACTACTTTCTCCAATATTTGCCATCTTAATTGGACAACCTTATGACCCGATTCCAAAAAATGTCTAGCCAGTGAAGTTTCCTTATTCTTTATCTCCTTATCCTCTTTTTGTTCTATACCTAGTTTAAAATCGTGTATGGTACTTGTGTTCATTAAGACGGGGTTTTTTTCTAATTGTCTGGCCAACATAAGCCAGACCACAAGGACATTTTATACAGTAGACAACTGCCTTATTGTCACAAGTGAACCATCCTTTCACTGTAATTTTGGAGCCCTTTAAGGGATGTGTCACCATGGGTTGGGTGGATTCAAGTTGAAATTTGGGGAACTACTGTGGGTTCTGTTTTATTGCAGGTCAGACTGGGGAAGTACACTCCTCTGCTCTGGACGAAATCCCTGTCTTGGAACCAGAAGAGTACCCAGTGACCAGAGTAGGGGTTGGGTGTAAGTCCTACAATAACACCTTTTGCAGGTTGTGGTAGGGTGTGTGCTAAAGGAACAATAACCCATAAAATATAGCTTTTATAATCAAGCTGTTGCGTAGCGATGGGGGCAGCCATTCAAGCACAGGATACACAGTAGATAACAGATACATTCTGAAGAATCCCATTGCATATACTACAGAGTTTATATGTTATCTGATGTTTAATCTGTGCCTTTTCTCCTTTTTCAGCTTTCAATGGCTTCCCACCTACACAGCAGCTCGTTTTATATAAACTATAGTAGAGTTTCTGAAGCAAACACACCAGTTGTACCAGTGCAGCACAACACTACATTATATTCTCATTACTTCAAAACACTTTAATTTTTTGGTGTTACTGTTCCTTTTTTTGCAGTTTAGGGTCAGTGCAGGTTGAGATTTTCTTGGCTGTGTGACTTCCAGCATTCCAGGCTTTTCAAAGTCTTTCTTGTATAGAATAGGGCATTCACTGCATTAGGGGGCAGATTTATAAAGGGTCAATTTTTTATATTCGAATTTCGAGCTAATTTGTAACTTTGACTAGGGAATAGACTAAATTCGATTCGAATTTCAAAAAAAATGTATTGTCTCTTTAAAAATTCTACTTCAACTAATCACCATCTAAAACCTGCCAAATTGCTGTTTTAGCCTATGGGGGACCTCCTAGAACCTATGTTTCTTTTTTAAAATAAAAAATTCGATTTCTTTTATTGAATTTCGGGTGGTCTTTTTTTTATTCAAATTTCGAGTTCACCTTGAAATTCGACCCTTGATAAATCTGCCCCTTAGTGTTGCTTTCCCTTTAAGGATTGAGATGAAAACTTACTTTCTCACAGAAATATTCTGCAACCTGAAACAAATGAGAAATGAATATGTAAGTACTGCAAACACTTAATGCATCAATTAAAAGTGACCCATTAAATCATATAAAAGTCCAACCGATTATCGAATCTTTTAGAGGGATAAATATTACAGCAGTATTAATCCCAAAAGAGCTTGTCCAAACCTAGAGAACATCAAAACACTTTACTGAGGCTATAAAAAGAACCGTTCCATTAATCTCCATCATCCCAAGAGATACAAACTGGGGAAATCCAGCTTCTTATTACAAACACACAGATCATATTTTTGTTTCTAATTACTCGTTACCGTGAGTCTAGATTAGATGTTTTTATAGCTCAGATGCAGACAAAATAAAACCATCTGCACAGTGTCCCTGCCTCATTACTGGACTAAGTACAAAGCATGGCTGGGAATAAACCACAACTCCTAACATCCTATGTGAAGTGAAGTAAAGGCCAGTTATTTATCTATGGAGCCAGTTGCAATATCATATCATACAGTTGGTATAATCCATACATATACTACTCCAGAATAAAACAACTGGTTTTGTAGATTATCCCTGAAATTGGTTCATCATAATCCTGTTTAACAATGTGAAATTGCTTCCAGTAATAATAAATAGTAATTAAAATGATGTTACTGGTTCCAAATCATTGATTGGGTGGCATAGCTAATTCTACAACTACATTTGGGTCCACTGAAACTTAAACGTTTAGAATCACTGATGTGGTACGTTCATCCAGAAACTGGCTGGATTCTTAAGGTGGCCATACACGGGCTGATAAAAGCTGCTGACAGACCGAGCCGGCAGCTTATTGGCCCGTGAATGGGGCCCCCCGACGGGCTTCCCCGATCGAGATCTGGCCGAAATTCGGCCAGATCTCGATCGGATGGCACTAAAAATCCAGTTGGATCATGGGCGCATCTGTTCGTTGATGCGGTCCCACGATCCGACCGCCCGTTCCCATTCGTTAGGATCCAATCGTTGGGCCCTAGGACCCACGATCGAATCAGCCCGATATTGTCCACCTTGAGGTGGGCATATCGGATAGAGATCCGCTCATTTGGCGACATCGCTCCCCATCGATCTCTCCGTGTATGGCTACCATTATTACTTTGGCGAATCGGTTAGGATCTTACGCTTCAGAGTAGTTATCCCCTCCCCTGGAAAAAATAAAACAGTAAAAACAGAAGCAAATAACTTGAATAGAGTTGCTGAAGAACAGCTGCATTTCTATAATCCAGCTTTGCCCCTTATCAGCCTAATTACAACTGGTAGAACCCATCAGCACAAAACATGGGGACTGCTTATGTTTTAAAAAACTTTTCTCTACAGATACAGTCTGATGACTATTATACATATGCATTTTTCTGGGTTATACAAGGAAATGTGGACAAATAACAAATCTGTGTGGGCCACCAATCAGGATTCAACATTTCAAGCACTTTTGTTAATGTTATATAATATATATTAGTCATTTCAGTAATGGCAAGTTATTATTAAGTCCCATTTGAAAAAGTGCCATTTCCAAAGTGCAAAAGCTGGACCCAAATACACAGTTGTGTTGTGTTGTTTTTGTTTTTGCAGATTTTTTTGTTCAAATTGCAAATCCTTGCATATTGAAGGACTATATTAAAGGGGAACATAACTGTCAATTAAAATCTGAGGGCAATACACAGTAGATTAGTAAATTCTATTTAAAGCATTTCACCTTTATGGGCAATATTCATAGTATTATTTTTAATCACTGTGGCCCAACTCTTTTGACTGTATGTGGTAATCACAGGCACTTCCATCCTCTCTCCATGATATTGACTCTGGTGATAAGTACTGGGGCAGCGGGGATTCTTAGTTTGTCTGGTACAATAAAGCACTAGGGGTTTACCCAATGGTCCAGTTATTACATGTGCTGGTTCTGCTTTCCTTGATCAATTCTTTTAAAATCGTAGCTTGCACTTCTGACAGGGCCTATTTGCAACCCAAATGCAGTGTGCAAAGTGCAAAAAGTCTGTGCACAAATAGCAAGACTCTAATATAATACACTATTATAGCGTTGGCTGCATTAAAAGAGAGCAAAGCAGAAACATTAATAAAGGTTATATTTTTTTGTACTAAGAAGCCTACAAATGGTTTTCCATGTAGCAAGTGATCCAGTACGTAGTATATGTGTGTGTGTGTGTATGTGCAACACTAATTAAAAATATCACATTTCAGAAGAATACAATTTCTTTGTGCCAGCAAACTTGTAGTGGCTAGACAAATTTGGGTTAAACTTACAAAAAATGCATACATTCATTAACTTTTGCTAGTAACATGTTTTTAAGAAATATATCATGGAAACAGAAAATACGCAATTTAGCTTGTGACAAATAACACTACTGATTTTTTTTTCTGACGAGTTTCTTCGCCAATTCATGCCTGACCAGACAAGATTTGGAAGGGATCCATACATTTTGGAAACAAGTCTAGGGTGCAATATGTTGCACAGTGTTTAATCCCTATATCATCTTTTCAATTTTATTAAGCCATAGGGTTCAATCGATGTTAATGTTAAAATATAAATAAAATTCTATTTTTGTCAGCCTTAATAAATTGTGCCCTTTATAAATTCTGCCAAATCATCAAACACTCCAACTCAATGTCCATGCTCTTCCTGTGTTACTTGTATCCCTCATACCTTTTTTATAGCTTCATTCTGGGAAGAGGGATCCTGTTAAATGTCAGGCATGTGCTGTGACATGACAATGACAAACAGGCCATAACAAAATCAGTGCCAATAATGGAACAAGGAAACCCCTGCAGTCTGACATGGCTCAGTTTGCAGCTAGTCCTGTCCAGGAAAAAATGGCACAAGATATATTATGTCTAAGCACAATGGAAGGTCTGTTGCCTGGTAAGTCAGGTGAAATTACATGACCTTCAACTATTAAAATGGTAGTGAACAGATATCTCTGTACCCTCTATTGACAAAACTCTACAGTTAAGAGATAGCTGAAAAGATAAATATAGATAGAGATAGACAGACAGAGAGATACGTAGATAGATAGATCCAGGCTGGGAAAATACCAACTAGGTGGCAGCTCATAATGGGTCTAAATGGTTGAAAGAGTTTGCAGGTGGAGACAAGTGGGTCTTAAAGCAATGAGTATAAACCCCAATCAGTGGGGTTCATTTATAAACAATGGGCAAATTTGCACCAAGGCAGTAACCAATGTCAACCAATTGGAAGCTTACTTTCATTGTACTACCTTCAGCTGCCTGAAAAAATCAAATCATTCATTGGTTGATGTGGGTTAGTGCCCAGGTACAAATTTACCCAGTGTTTTATGCAGCAAGAAAATTGTTGGTTCTACATATTTTCTACATATTTTAATATATACAGTGCAAGCAGTCATTCAGTGCTTCCATAGAGTCAACAGTCAACACTCCCAGTGGCTCCTATCTGTAGAGAGTGTTGTTACTTCTGGACACTGCCTCAGGTATAGCAAACAATGCAACCTTCTCAAATGTATGTCTGCAATTAAACTGGGAATTAATGGAATATTCTTTGCAATTCCCAAATATAGTAGGGAAACTACAATGACCATAAAAGCAGCTTATAAAAAGTGGCTGTTTCCCTTTATTCTGTATGCAAGTATTTCGTTTCCAAATTACCACACTGTTCACCACAAAGGACAGAATTCTTAAGTCATTTTTGAGTGCCAATGAATTCATAATTAACTACTGTTAGAAGTTTGAAGCCCTTCAGCATTTTCCATCTGCCTTGTTATTTCCAAAGCCCTTAGTATAAAAGCACAGAAGGTGCCAGCCTCCGCAGTATTGCCCTCATCTGCAGCAGCTCACACCCCCACTCTTGTGTGTCTTGTATTTGTTGTTTTGAAGGTTTTTATTTTTATTAAAGGAACCAAATTTAAATGCTAACATATTGGTTTTCATCAAAAGAAAATATAGGACTTAAGCTGGAGAAGAAGTGCTCAAGGGGTGATATGATAACTGTGTATAAATATATAAGGGGATCATATAATAATCTCTCTGATGTTTTATTTACCAGTTGAAACGAGGTCATCCATTCTGTTTATAAGAAAAGAGGTTCAGCCTAAATATTCGGAAGGGTTTTTTTTTCAGTGCGAAAAGTGTGAAGATGTGGAATTCTCTCCCTGAATCAGTGGTACAGGCTGATACATTAGATAGCTTTAAGAAGGAGTTGGATGGCTTTTTAGCAAGTGAGGGAATACAGGGTTATGGGAGATAGCTCATAGTACAAGTTGATCCAGGGACTAGTCCGATTGTCATCTTGGAGTCAGGAAGTATTTTTCCCCCTCTGAGGCTTCAAATGGGGTTTTTTTGCCATTCTCTGGATCAACTAACAGTTAAGCTAGCCACAGACGCAAAGCTCCGATCGTATGAATCAATGTATGATTGGACTTTCCCATCTCCCTACCTGCCACTAACCATTCAGATCAAAGTCTTACCATTCCGACGAAATAAAGTAGTTAAAGAACAGATCAGCCAATGTTCTGCCCCTGACAGCAATCGTACGATAGACAAAGCTGGTGACAGTCTCCCACTGAAAATCGTATGATACACGCAGCAAAGTTATTATCGGCAGCCGACATAAATTTTATAACCTGTCCGATCGACCAAACGACCCATCTCCGCCGGACCAAAAATATCGGGACTCTCCACACACGTTCCGAAAATCGTACGAATCCTCGATTCGTACGATAAGATCTTTGCGTCTATGGCCAGCTTTAGGCAGGTTATATATAAATTTAAAAGGTTGAACTTTATGGACGTGTGTCTTATTTCAACCTACCTTACTATGTTACTATGTAAGTCACAGGTGTGACCGCCCAGCATATTATTCCTTATTTTCTTAGATTTCCTCTAATCTGGTGTAGTACCAATAAATTACATGAACTGGCATTTTTGGTACAGTATGTAAAAATGGACTCATTCTTGCAATTACAGGCCAGTCATTTTCACATCTGTAGTTCGTAAAGTTATTTGAAGGTTTGTTAAGAGCTCACAAGATAATGTCCTGGAGAATGGAATTTTATGTAGCTATCAGCATGGTTGTATGACAAACAGACATAGCGGGCGCCCCTAGGCCCACTGCCGTTCGTCGCCCCTGTCCCCTCCCCTTTATTCGTGCAAATTTTCATCATCTGGACTGGAGAAATGGGGATTGGCGCATGGGAAACGTAAAAAATTATTGTATCTCCAGCACATCCCCAGTGTTTTTGAACCAATGTGGGTGTGGTTGGGCAGCATACCTCCCCCCCTAAAATCCTGCCGCCCTAGGCCCTGGCCTAGGTGGCCTCTCCACAAATCCGGGCCTGCAAACAGATCACATTTAATAAAATGTTTTTGCCTTTTATGGTATAGGATGTAGTTATTATAACAATGGTATTGCAATGGATGGTGGATTTTGACAAGGCCATGTGCCAAATGGCATGTTTATTTGTTCATGGATGGTGGTTAGTAGTACACTTTGTAAAGGTGTGTAACTTACATGTGTATTGGGGCAGAAAACTGGATCAATCCAGGATGTGTCATTCTTGAATGGGATCTTGATTAATTGGCAATTACTGCAAGTGGCAAATGGGATTTGTATCAATATATTTATTATTTTCTACAGTTAATGTTCAAATAAAAAGTTATACTGTACATAAAACATACATGGTAAATGGCCTAGGAGTATTTGTGGATAATGAGAGGGTACTTTTTTATCTTCTGAATAGGAGTTTAGATGAGCTCTTGATCTCCAGTACACAAAAGAGACACTATTAAAGGAATAGTTGCGTGTAAAAATAAAAACCAAGGTAAATAGATGTGTAAAATAAAAAAATGTTTCTAATATAGTTAGTTAGCCAAAAATGTAATGTATAAAGGCTGGCGTGACTGGATGTCTAGCAAAACAGAACATAACCCAACTTCCTGCTTTTCAGCTCTCTAACTCTGAGTTAGTCAGCGACTTGAAGGGGGGCCACATGGGACATAACTGTTCAGTGAGTTTGTAATTGATCCTCAACATTCAGCTCAGTTTCAAAAGCAAGTTATGACCCATATGGGCCCCTTAAGTCACTGATTGGTTACTGCCTGGTAACCGATACTTGGAAACCAAGAGAAACCAAGAGAGCTGAAAAGCAGTGTTCTTTTCTGTTATGTTAGACATCCAATTACTTCAGCCTTTATACATTACATTTTTGGCTAACTATATTGAAGACATTTTTTATTTTGCACAGCCTATCTATTTACCCAGTTTTTATTTTTATACTGAATTATTCCTTTAAAACAGAGCCCTGGTCTTGATATTTTATACATTTTTATAAGCAGAGCAAATGAAGATGAATCCTCTTTTAGTGAAGGAACATGCTGTTGTCACCATTCTCCATGCCATAAAACAGAGTCGTTTGTAAAGATTCTCAAAAAAAAAACAAAATTCTGTAAAAAAAAAAAACACACAGCAAGACCAGTTGATTTGACTTATTTCTACAGATATAAAACAGAGTTAGTACAGAGAAGAGAGATGAAATGTATGTTGGGTCTCAGTTATGAAGAAAGACTTGTCAAGTTAAGAATTCTTACAATGGGAAAAATGTGCTTAAAGGGGCATATGATCCCAATGTATCAAAATAAGGGGCCCATAGAATAAACTGATGCCTTACTTATCAGTAGATATTTCCAGTAGACAAAGAGCATCTCATGAAATTTATTTTAACCATCACGTTGTGGAATGTTCTCCCTGTAGTACTTGGGACCTTTTGGTGCAATAAGAGTTTTTTTTTTCATTCTGGGAGGACCTGGAGACACCTACAGATGGGTTTTGTCACCTTCCTTTAAATCAGCTAAAAGTAACCCAGAAGGCATCATATTCCTATTTATAGATGGTTAGCATGGTCACTAATCTCTATCCTATCTGTATGAACTGCTTCTGTTACACATGGAAGTTTATTTATCACAATCCTAATATCCATTTCTGTTAAGGAAGCAGAAATACAAAAGACCAATTTAAATATCAAGTTACAAGCCAATCTGTTTGTGATGAGATGAAATTATAGGAGAGAATTAATAGCAGCTAAAAATATCATTCAATGGAGCCTGGCAATAAAGCCATCTGCATCTATTAAAATGACACAGTAAACAGTCCATATCTCACAAAATATATATATATGTGTGTATATATATGTGTGTATATATATGTATATATATATATATATATATATATATATATATATATATATACATCTATATATAAAATGAATAAACCAAAGGCTGCTCCCAGACAGTAGGGAAGGAAACTAGATTGAGCTAAAACAGACCAAGGCTCTTCAATAAAGTGATCAGTGCTGAATTGCACACAACACAGCATAGTGATTCGTAATGAAGAATGTTTAGCGTTCTCGGAGCCCAGCTGTCCAAGCGGAAGAACACAAAGGGTAATTTAAGGCTTTAGTGACACAATTAGGTTTTAAAGTAAATGTCTCAATTTAGTTTCTTATTTTCATTTATATCAATTGCCTAGAATAGCCTAGAATGTATTCTGCTCAGAACATTTGATGCACAGTGTTCTTTTTATAGCCCTGTCAATGAGTTCCTTTCAGGCTTTCCTCTAGTTGCTGAAATCTGCCATTTTATTATGACAAGAGGTGCATCTGAGTGCAGAGTATCAAATGTATATTGCTGAAGCCCATATGTTTCAACCTTAACTATTATATTTATGCATATATGATGCTCCGGTTAGTCCCTAGTAGGGATGTAGCGAATGTCGGAAAAAAAGTTCGCGAACATATTCGCGAACTTGCGCAAAAATGCGAGCGGTTCGCGAACGGTTCGCGAACCCCATAGACTTCAATGGGAAGGCGAACTTTAACATCTAAAAAAGACATTTCTGTCCAGAAAAATGATTTTAAAGTTGTTTAAAGGGTGCAACGACCTGGACAGTGGCATGCCAGAGGGGGATCAAGGGCAAAAATGTATCTGAAAAATCTGCCTGTGTGTGCTTGGAAGAGATAGTGTAGGGGGAGAGCTGTTAGTGATTTCAGGGACAGATGATAGTAAGTTTGCTGGCTAGTAATCTGCTTGATACTGCTCTGTATTGGAGGGACAGAAGTCTGCAGGGATTTGAGGGACATTTTAGCTTAGGTAGCTTTGCTGGCTAGTAATCTACTGTTCTCTTTAAACAACTGCCATACGTTGACCTTGTAGGCATTGTTTGCCCAGTTTTTTTGGACGCAGCCACTGAAGCACAGTTGCCAGAAAAAATATGCCATATAAATGCTGAAAATAGTCATTTTTCGCCATACGTTGACCTTGTAGACATTGTTTGCCCAGTTTTTTTGGACGCAGCCACTGAAGCACAGTTGCCAGAAAAAATATGCCATATAAATGCTGAAAATAGTCATTTTTTGCCATACGTTGACCTTGTAGGCATTGTTTGCCCAGTTTTTTTGGTCGCAGACACTGAAGCACAGTTGCCAGAAAAAATATGCCATATAAATGCTGAAAATAGTCATTTTTTGCCATATACGTTGAGTCAACGTATGGCAAAAAATGACTATTTTCAGCATTTATATGGCATATTTTTTCTGGCCTCTGTGCTTCAGTGGCTGCGGCCAAAAAAACTGGGCAAACAATGCCTACAAGGTCAACGTCGTTGACCTTGTAGGCATTGTTTGCCCAGTTTTTTTGGCCGCAGCCACTGAAGCACAGAGGCCAGAAAAAATATGCCATATAAATGCTGAAAATAGTCATTTTTTTGGTCGCAGCCACTGAAGCACAGTTGCCAGAAAAATTATGCCATATAAATGCTGAAAATATAAATTTTTTTGGTTGCAGCCACTGAAGCACAGAGGCCAGAAAAATTATGCCATATAAATGCAGAAAATATGCATTTTTTTGGTCGCAGCCACTGAAGCACAGTTGCCAGAAAAATTATGCCATATAAATGCTGAAAATATAAATTTTTTTGGTTGCAGCCACTGAAGCACAGAGGCCAGAAAAATTATGCCATATAAATGCAGAAAATATGCATTTTTTTGGTCGCAGCCACTGAAGCACAGTTGCCAGAAAAATTATGCCATATAAATGCTGAAAATATAAATTTTTTTGGTTGCAGCCACTGAAGCACAGAGGCCAGAAAAATTATGCCATATAAATGCAGAAAATATGCATTTTTTTGGTCGCAGCCACTGAAGCACAGAGGCCAGAAAAATTATGCCATATAAATGCAGAAAATATGCATTTTTTTGGACGCAGCCACTGAAGCACAGTTGCCAGAAAAAATATGCCATATAAATGCTGAAAATAGTCATTTTTTGCCATACGTTGACCTTGTAGACATTGTTTGCCCAGTTTTTTTGGTTGCAGCCACTGAAGCACAGAGGCCAGAAAAAATTAAACCAGTAGGGTTTGCACCCTAGTTTGTAACGGTGGCGGAGGGAGGAGGACGCTAAAGGACAGCTGTGTGTGGAGTCATGAGGCTTGAAGAGAAGGACAGCTGCATAGAAGTCAGAACAAGTCTTCCGGCGTGCAGTAACCCTCCGAGATCCACCCCTCATTCATTTTAATAAAGGTCAGGTAATCGACACTTTTGTGACCTAGGCGAGTTCTCTTCTCAGTTACAATCCCTCCTGCTGCACTGAAGGTCCTTTCTGAGAGCACACTTGAGGCTGGGCAAGACAAGAGGTTCATGGCAAATTGTGACAGCTCTGGCCACAGATCAAGCCTGTGCACCCAGTAGTCCAGGGGTTCATCGCTCCTCAGAGTGTCGATATCTGCAGTTAATGCCAGGTAGTCCGCTACCTGCCGGTCGAGGCGTTCTTTGAGGGTGGATCCAGAAGGGTTGTGGCGCTGCCTTGGACAGAAAAACATTTGCATGTCTGATGTTACAGACCGGCCAAAGGGCTTTGTCCTTGCAGGTGTGCTCGTGGCAGGATTACTGGCACCTCTGCCCCTGGAATGTTGATGAGTTCCTGAAGTGACATCACCCTTAAAAGCATTGTACAACATGTTTTGCAGGCTGGTTTGTAAATGCCGCATCTTTTCGGACTTGTGGTATGTTGGTAACATTTCTGACACTTTATGCTTGTACCGAGGGTCTAGTAGCGTTGCGACCCAGTACAGGTCCTTCTCCTTAAGCCTCTTGATACGGGGGTCCTTCAACAGGCATGACAGCATGAAAGACCCCATTCTCACAAGGTTGGATGCAGAGCTATCCATCTCCGCTTCCTCATTATCAAGGACTGCATCATCCACGGTCTCCTCCCCCCAGCCACGTACAAGACCAGGGGTCCCCAAAAGGTCACCACTAGCCCCCTGGGAAGCCTGCTCCTGTTGGTCCTCCTCCTCCTCCTCCACAAAGCCACCTTCCTCCTCTGACTCCACTTCTGGCACCTCTCCCTGCGTTGCAGCAGGTGCCTGGGTTCGTTCTGGTGATTCCGACCAGAAATCGTGCGCTTCCAGCTCCTCGTCACGCTGGTCTACAGCCTCATCTGTCACTCGTCGCATGGCACGCTCCAGGAAGAAAGCGAAGGGTATTAGGTCGCTGATGGTGCCTTCGGTGCGACTGACCATATTTGTCACCTCTTCAAAAGGTCGCATGAGCCTGCAGGCATCGCGCATAAGCACCCAGTAACGGGGGAAAAAAATCCCCAGCTCTGCAGATCCAGTCCTACCACCCAGTTCAAAAAGGTACTCATTGACGGCCCTTTGTTGTTGCAGCAGACGTTCCAACATAAGGAGCGTTGAATTCCAGCGAGTCTGGCTGTCAGAAATCAAACGCCTGACTGGCATGTTGTAGCGCTGCTGAATGTCAGCAAGGCGTGCCATGGCTGTGTAGGAACGTCTGAAATGGGCCGACACCTTTCTGGACTGGGTGAGAACGTCCTGGAATCCTGGGTACTTGGAGACAAAACGTTGGACTATTAAATTTAACACATGTGCCATGCAGGGCACATGTGTTAAATTGCCCAGTCTCAACGCTGCCAACAGATTGCTTCCATTGTCACACACCACTTTTCCGATCTGCAGTTGGTGTGGGGTCAGCCACCGATCGGCCTGTGACTGCAGAGATGACAGGAGTACAGATCCGGTATGGTTTTTGCTTTCCAGGCACGTCATCCCCAAGACAGCGTGACAACGGCGTACCTGGCACGTCGAATAGCCTAGGGGGAGCTGGGGGTGCACAGGTGTGGAGGAGGAGAAGGAGGACCCAGCAGCAGAGTAAGAAGAAGAAGAGGAAGAAGACGAGGTAGAGAGCGATGGAGGAGTAGAGGTGGTGGCAGAACCGCGTGCAATCTGTGGCGGTGACACCAACTCCACTGTTGTTGTTGTTGAGCTACCCATTCCCTGCTTCCCAGCCATTACCAAGTTCACCCAGTGGGCAGTGTAGGTGACATACCTGCCCTGACCATGCTTGGAGGACCATGCGTCAGTAGTCATATGGACCTTTGGCCCAACACTAAGTGACAGAGATGCGGTAACTTGGCTCTGCACATGTTGGTACAGGTGTGGTATTCCCTTTTTAGAAAAAAAATTGCGTCTGGGTACCTTCCACTGCGGTGTCCCAATTGCTACAAATTTGCGGAAGGCCTCAGAGTCCACCAGCTGGTATGGTAAAAGCTGGCGGGCTAAGAGTGCAGACAAGCCAGCTGTCAGACGCCGGGCAAGGGGGTGACAGTCAGACATTGGCTTCTTACGCTCAAACATGGCCTTCACAGAAACTTGGCTGGTGGCAGATGACTGGGAATGGGAACAGGTGGTCAAGGTGGAAGGCGGAGTGGAGGGTGGTTCAGACGGGTCAAGGAGAGCAGAGGTAGAGCAGTAAGATGCTGGACCAGAAGGAGTGTGGCTTTTAGTTTGCCTGTTGCCTTTGAGGTGTTGCTCCCAAAGTGCTTTGTGCTTGCCGCTCATGTGCCTTCGCATAGAAGTTGTACCTATGTGGCTGTTGGGCTTACCAAGGCTCAGTTTCTGACTGCACTCATTGCAAATTACAATGCTTTTGTCAGAGGCACACACATTAAAAAAATCCCACACTGCTGACTTTTTGGAAGTGTGCGATCTGGCGGTAACAGTAGAAGTTGGCGGCATTGGCGGCAATGGCGGGTGCGTTGGCCGGCTGAACACAGGTGCCGATACATGTTGTTGCCCTACTGATCCCTGCGGGCTGTCCTCCCTGCTTCTTCTAAGTCTTATTCTCCTACTGCCTCTCTGACTCTCCGTCTCTCCATCTGAACTACCCTCCTCTTGCTCTCTTCTACTAGGCACCCACAAAACATCAATCTCCTCATCATCATTCTCCTCAGATGCATCAATTTCTTCTGACACATCACAGAAGGAAGCAGCAGCTCATCACTCATCATTATGTCCATCTCTGTCGTGTTCTCTGCCAGAATTAAATCTGGTGTAACGTCCTCATCTCCTTCATCTTCTTCTGCCAATAATGGTTGCGCATTACTCAGTTCAAGAAACTCATGGGAAAATAACTCCTCTGACTCCAGTGAAGAAGGGGCACCGGTGGTGGAGGAAGTGTTACGTGGGGTGGCCATAGCAGTGGAGGATGAGGAGGATGTTGTGGTAAAGTTAGAAACGGTAGAGGATGGGCTGTGCTGTGTAAGCCAGTCAACTACCTCTTCAGCATTTTGGGAGTTCACTGTCATTGGCTTTTTAAAACTGGGCAATTTGCTAGGGCCACAGGATTGCATAGCAGCACGGCCCCTAGCACGGCCTCTGCGTGGCGGCCTGCCTTTGCCTGGCATTATTTTTAAAAAAACAACAACAACAAAAACTCAGTTGGTTTTTCTGGAAACGATAATACACACAGCTAGATGGCAGTTTGAAGAAAACAGTGTGCAAATAATGCCTACAAGATCACCGTATACACTACTACAGCGGTGGATACGGATTACGTAAAATATATGAATGCTGCTTGAAAAAAAGTAACTCAAGTGGTTTTTCTAGAGACGATAATATTATCAATATTTAGACAAAATGTGAACAAGCTCACACAGCTAGATGGCGGTTTGAAGAAAACACTGTGCAAATAATGCCTACAAGATCAACGTATACACAGCGGTGGATACGGATTACGTAAAATATATGAATGCTGCTTGAAAAAAAGTAACTCAAGTGGTTTTTCTAGAGACGATAATATTATCAATATTTAGACAAAATGTGAACAAGCTCACACAGCTAGATGGCGGTTTGAAGAAAACACTGTGCAAATAATGCCTACAAGGTCAACGTATACACAGCGGTGGATACGGATTACGTAAAATATATGAATGCTGCTTGAAAAAAAGTAACTCAAGTGGTTTTTCTAGAGACGATAATATTATCAATATTTAGACAAAATGTGAACAAGCTCACACAGCTAGATGGCGGTTTGAAGAAAACACTGTGCAAATAATGCCTACAAGGTCAACGTATACACAGCGGTGGATACGGATTACGTAAAATATATGAATGCTGCTTGAAAAAAAGTAACTCAAGTGGTTTTTCTAGAGACGATAATATTATCAATATTTAGACAAAATGTGAACAAGCTCACACAGCTAGATGGCGGTTTGAAGAAAACACTGTGCAAATAATGCCTACAAGGTCAACGTATACACAGCGGTGGATACGGATTACGTAAAATATATGAATGCTGCTTGAAAAAAAGTAACTCAAGTGGTTTTTCTAGAGACGATAATATTATCAATATTTAGACAAAATGTGAACAAGCTCACACAGCTAGATGGCGGTTTGAAGAAAACACTGTGCAAATACTGCCCACAAGATCAACGTATACACTACTACAGCGGTGGATACGGATCTCGTAAAATTTATTATGGCTGCTTGAAAAAAGTCACTCCGGTGTTTTTTCTGGAGACGGTAATATTATGGATATTTAGACAGAATGTGAACAAGGTCACACAGCTAGATGGCAGTTGGTTGAATAACACACTGGGCAAAAAATGCCTACAGGGCAAATAATGCCTAAAAGGTCAACTTATACACTACTACAGCGATGGATACGGATTACGTAAAATATATTATGGCTGCTTGAAAAAAGTCACTCCGGTGTTTTTTCTGGAGACGGTAATATTATGGATATTTAGACAGAATGTGAACAAGGTCACACAGCTAGATGGCAGTTGGTTGAATAACACACTGGGCAAAAAATGCCTACAGGGCAAATAATGCCTAAAAGGTCAACTTATACACTACTACAGCGATGGATACGGATTACGTAAAATATATTATGGCTGCTTGAAAAAAGTCACTCCGGTGTTTTTTCTGGAGACGGTAATATTATGGATATTTAGACAGAATGTGAACAAGGTCACACAGCTAGATGGCAGTTGGTTGAATAACACACTGGGCAAAAAATGCCTACAGGGCAAATAATGCCTAAAAGGTCAACTTATACACTACTACAGCGATGGATACAGATTACGTAAAATATGTTATGGCTGCTTGAAAAAAGTCACTCCGGTGTTTTTTCTGGAGACGGTAATATTATGGATATTTAGACAGAATGTGAACAAGGTCACACAGCTAGATGGCAGTTGGTTGAATAACACACTGGGCAAAAAATGCCTACAGGGCAAATAATGCCTAAAAGGTCAACTTATACACTACTACAGCGATGGATACAGATTACGTAAAATATGTTATGGCTGCTTGAAAAAAGTCACTCCGGTGTTTTTTCTGGAGACGGTAATATTATGGATATTTAGACAGAATGTGAACAAGGTCACACAGCTAGATGGCAGTTGGTTGAATAACACACTGGGCAAAAAATGCCTACAGGGCAAATAATGCCTAAAAGGTCAACTTATACACTACTACAGCGATGGATACAGATTACGTAAAATATGTTATGGCTGCTTGAAAAAAGTCACTCCGGTGTTTTTTCTGGAGACGGTAATATTATGGATATTTAGACAGAATGTGAACAAGGTCACACAGCTAGATGGCAGTTGGTTGAATAACACACTGGGCAAAAAATGCCTACAGGGCAAATAATGCCTAAAAGGTCAACTTATACACTACTACAGCGATGGATACAGATTACGTAAAATATGTTATGGCTGCTTGAAAAAAGTCACTCCGGTGTTTTTTCTGGAGACGGTAATATTATGGATATTTAGACAGAATGTGAACAAGGTCACACAGCTAGATGGCAGTTGGTTGAATAACACACTGGGCAAAAAATGCCTACAGGGCAAATAATGCCTAAAAGGTCAACTTATACACTACTACAGCGGTAGTAAAATAAAAAAAAGTAAAATAAAAAAAAAATGAATATTAAAAAAAAAAAAATTAAAGTTGGTGCTGCTGAACTACTAGGAGCAGCAGATTAGCACACCAGTCCCACTCCCCAACACTGCTAGACTAATAGCACTGGGCTCTTATAGTAGTAGTAGTAGTAGTAGTAGTAGTAGTAGTAGTAGTAAAACAACAAAAAAATAAATAAAAGCAGTCCTTACAAGGACTACTGTTATTGCAGCAGTCAGCAGATGAGATCAGAAGCAGGACAGCTGCCCACTGCAGCTACATACAGAGCACTGCAGTAGAAGGTAGATTACTAGCCAGCAAAGCTACCTAAGCTTAAATGTCCCTCAAACCCCTGCAGACTTCTGTCCCTCCAATAACAGAGCAGTATCAAAACGATTACTAGCCAGCAAATTTTCAACTGTCCCTGAAATCACTAACAGGCAGCAGCTCTCTCCCTACACTATCTCTTCAGCACACACAGGCAGAGTGAAAAAACGCTGCAGGGCTTCGGTTTTTATAGGGAAGGGGAGTGGTCCAGGGGAGAGCTTCCTGATTGGCTGCCATGTACCTGCTGGTCTGGGGTGAGAGGGCAAAAAAAAGCGCCAACAATGGCGAACCCAAAATGGCGAACGTCGCGCGACGTTCGCGAACTTCCGGCGAGCGCGAACACCCGATGTTCGCGCGAACAAGTTCGCCGGCGAACAGTTCGCGCCATCCCTAGTCCCTAGGCGATTCTAATAAATGCTGAACTTAGTATTATTACTGAACTAGTTTTATAAACTAGGCCTTTGCCATCTACCTCTTCTGTAGATTTTATTTCCTACCTATGTCTCTGATGAGAAAAGAGAAATATTGTTTAACATAAGTGACTCAGTGGACATTTGTGCATGATGGGGTGTATGCTGACACAGGAAAATTGACATACATTGAACAGAAAATTATAAGGAGCCCATAGAACCTGGAAATCATTTAATTCAGTAAGCACTCCTTACTAAAAAGTAACAATGTTTTACTGTGGTGTCTGTTGTTAGTGATGGGCAAATTTGTTCTTTTTTGCTTTGCCTGAAAAATTTGGATTTCCCGCAAAATTTGCAAAAAATTTACATTGTTTTAACGACATTGTTTTAACGCCGGCGCATTAAATTGTCGCCAGAGTCAACATTGTCACTGCCGTCATAATGTTTTTTGGACGCAGTGAATTTTTCGCTGGCAAATTTTATCAGCAGTTTCACGAATTTATTAGAAAATCACTGCGAATTCGCGCCTGCCAAATAAATTCGGCCATCACTGTCTGGCATCTGTAAAATCCACATGCAAGTCCACAGATTTCTGTCTTCAAGTTTTCTGTAATCAAACAATATGGGAGCTTCCAAAAGCTCATGGCTGATCCAGTTTTATTTTCTTTAATGTAAAATGGGCAAGGGTGGATACTGTCTACAGGTTGATTGATGCAGCGGCTAAAGTGTCATTCAATGTCTTCCCAAATCTAGTTTGGCCCTGTAAAAAAGAACAGGCCAAGTGCTGACTTCTGCTTTTAGCATCTGATCAGTGCTAGAGAATGAGAGAAACTGCCCATACATGGGCCAAAAGATCTACCAACTCAGCTCCTCCTGACAAGTAGGCAATTTATTAATCTTCATAGAGGCTTGCTTGATGATATCTAGCTGAAAATTGGCCAGATATCTATGAGGTAGGTGAAGAAATCCCACAGGACAAGGACCTCATTGGTTTTAATTCATAGCTCCACAGTATCTTCTAATCATTGTCCTGGGGGCCAAAATACAGTGTCAGCCAAGTTTGGCCCAGTATGTGAGTGGCCAAATCAGTTGCCCATTTACTTATTTGACAACTTAGCCAAATGAGTGGACCTTGCCCTGTATACCCAGCATTAGTTTGTTGAGTGTTAAAGATATATTTGTCTGCCCTAAAAAAAGCTACTTCTAAGGGTCAGGCCACACAGGGCTTTTTGGGGAGATTTGGTCGCCTGACAACTAATCGTCTAGTTTTTGAGGCGACCAATCTCCCCAAATGCCTTCCCTGAATATGTGCCGGCTAAAATGAAAAAACGCCGCCGCTAATCCCACACGGCAATTTTTTTTCCGAAGTCGCCCGAAGTTTCCTAGTGAGGCAACTTTGGGCGACTTTGGAAACGAACTGCCACATGTGATTAATGCCGGCATTTTTTCATTTTAGCCGGCTGAGGAACAGGGAAGGCGTTAGGGGAGATTGGTCGCCGCAAAAACGAGGCAATTAGTCGCCAGGCGACCAAATCTCCCCAAAACGCCCTGTGTGGACTTACCCTAAAGTGTCATGCTCAGGATCTTTATACAAAATGCAACATGTGATGTGCAGATACGGTATGTTGACTTTACAGATCGAAAAAGTCAACCAAGTAGAAATAATTGATCTCTGCACTCACTAGTGCAACATGGATGATTGATTTACATTCAGCCAACTCTGGTTTTCTACCATTGACTCCTCACCACAACCACCAAAAAACAAGCTTTTCTTAACCCTCACTGTGGTAACTTGGTGTTATACTGTAATTATAAAAACTCTGAGAGTCTGCAGTTCGGTTACATTGGCTGAAGTACAAATACCTATTAACAGAGGTGCTAGATCAAGTCATTTGATTCTTGCAGTATTGTATTGCTCTGACATTTGTGCTTCTGATTCATTCTATTATTCATAGGTTTTCCACTGAGATTCATAATTGTGTTACTCATTCACGTGGTGTTATTACACTGAAAGCTTTATTTCCCACAGCAGTGTTGAATTACACTGGAGTTATGCACCCAGGTCACTTTGCCCTAGAGAAGTTTCTAGGTAACTTGGCTCCCTATAATATGATTGATGAGTAACAGGGACACTTCTTTAGGGGAGAGAGGCTTTTTTTAATGAACCTTCAAACTCATTTTTTAAATGCCAAGATCTACATCTACCTCAACCTGAACTATTTTGCTCAATTGTATTTGGTACAAAGATGCAACTTTAACTTTGTGAAAGCAGGACTATACCAGATTCTCCACAAATTCGGGCCTGCTTGCCAGTGTGACTTTGTTATTGACCCTGTGTAGTCCTCAGTACTAGGGCTGCTTTAATAAGCGGGCAAAATGTTTTTTTTTTTTTTGCTGGGAAAGGTCCTGGGGTGTACCATCTTGCTATGAGTTCTGGGGGTATTTATACATGGGATTGCACTGTGCCATCCTGCTATGGGTTCGTGGGGTATTATATATGAAATTGCCACTGTGCTAATGTGCTATATTTGTCACTTCTCCTGCTATGGGTTCTGGGGGTATTTAAACATGGAATTGCCCCTTTTTCCATCCTACTATGAATTCTGGGGGTATTTATACTTGATATTGCCCCTGTGCCATCCTGCTATTTTTTTTGGGGTGTTTATACATGGAACTGCTACTGTGTTCATCCTTCAGTTTTTATAGTTTTTAATTTATTTGCCTTTTTCCTTCTGAACTGGCTTTCAAATGGGGGTCACAGATTAGACCCCCGGCAGCCCATAAACTATTGTGTTATGGGCTGTATTGTTAAGAGACTAAATTTTGATGTTATTGGTATTTATTTATTACGAATCTTCTACTTAGGTTTCTCCTACTCATACTCCTGTTTCTCATTGAAACCACTTCCTGGTAAGTAGGGTAATTTGGACCCTAGCAACCAGATTGCTTTTAAAATTTCAAACTGGAGAGCTGCTGAATAAAAAGCGAAATAATTAAAAACCACAAATAGTAAAAAATTAAAACCAATTGCAAATTGTCTCGGTTTCAACATCATACTAAAAGTTATTTTAAAGGTGAACAACCCCTTTTAATCAACATGGACCTCCACTTCCACAGTTTCCCTACTAAATCCAAGTTTTTTCCCAGAATTGATTCTCTCTTGGCTCTGCCTTACTGACAATCTGCCGCAAGCACAGACAAGCAGATTGTCTGGAAAACAGAGGGGCTTCAAGTCTCAGAATCCATCGCTTCACAATGGAACAAGGAAAGGTAGGGGTTGCATGATTATGGGAGCCTAAGAAGGGTATGGTTTTTATGAGCAGGGTTCTATGGTTTCCTTTCAATATGAGGAATCAATTATATTTATTTTTGTTTATGCACCTTTTCTGAATTAGCCCAACTGAATGACCTCATGTCAAAAACAGGGGTACGCTTTCCTCTTGACCCCTCAATATTTAGTGAACGGATTACATTACATGCCAAACCCATAGACACCCCCCAAAAGATTTAAACAAGGTCAGAGAACTTTTAGAGAAATGTCCCACACAAACTAGGCCAGTCCATTGATTTCCTTTTACTTTTGTGTTCATTTCATGCTAATAATAAATATAACATAACATGACCTTATTTTTCATTTACTCTCAAAATGATGTTCTTTTACAGTAGAAAAAAAAACTCGGCCATCCCACGGGCACATCCATTAAATGCCTCCTACTTGCTCGAGATACACAATGCCGCACTCTAAAGTATTATCTAGCAGCACAAAGAAGTCTGATGTGGAAAACATATTATAAAGGGGAGGATTAAAAGAAAAAGAATGAGGATTCAATCTATAAGTCAAGCGAGGGTTATTAAAGGGCATGTAAAGGCAAAAAAATAAAAAAACATTTTTACTTTCTTTAATGAAAAAGAAACCTATCTCCAATATACTTTAAATAAAAAATGTGTACCGTTTTTATAAGAAACCTGACTGTATGCAGTGAAATTCTCCCTTCATTTACTGCTGTGGATAGGAATTGTCAGACATCCCTAACTGCTGAGCAGGGAAACAATCATACTTATGAACAGCAGGGGGAGCCCCCGCCTTACTTCCCAGCCATGCAGAACTCAAGCAGCTTTGTTTATGACGATCCCTAAGCAGCCCAGACCACACTGAGCAGGTGCACAGTCTTAGTCTTGCAAAGATGTTTAACAAAGTTACGAGATGACGGCCCCCTGTGGCCAACTTTGAAAGCATAAATTATTTGTTTGATTAGGCTTGTGGTGCAGTAAGTTCATGTTTATATTTAGTATACAAAATACATAATTTCTAGCCTTATTCTATTTTAGACATGCCCTTTAAAGCAGCATTAATTTGTTTTTCTGGCTTTGAAAGGAGAAGAATGCCTAATGTTGCCCATACAGCTCACTCTGACATCTACTTTCTGTAGGAACAGGAATGGATTTAGCACTGACAGTAACTGCAATTGCCTTGGTATTGTTATGGTTGTAATATCCTAGGGTGAGCCATGAGTAGAGCAAAGCCAAATCATTAAAACTTGCTCATACAGCGCTTATTGTCCCTGCTTATTTCCCGAGCTGAATTGCTCATGCCTGGCACACAGCAAGCACATGACACAGTGTTTACTTAAAGGAGAACTAAACCCCTCATTTTGATAAGTCCCCATTGGCCCCCTCCGCTGGCCCCCCTCCCTGCCTTCCTCCTGTACAGTCTTACTCCTGAATTTTTTCCCCTCTAGAAATAGTGACCGCAAATGCAGAGTGACTACAACAGAACTCATGGGCGCCATCTTCTTCTCTGGAATGATCCAGTAGTCACATTTATTTCACAGATTCTAAATTGCTTACAACACAATATGAAAATTATAAATGAAATCCAAAATTCTTTGGGATGCACCAAATCCAATTTTTTAGGGATCTGGCCAAATCCCAAATCTTTTATAAAGGATATGACTGAATCCAGACCTTCATTTACATATGCAAATGAGGGTAAGGAAGTACTCTTAGGGGAAAAAATAAATTTTCTTGTTCTTTGTTATATAAAATCGCGTGATTTTAAGGATTTAGATTCAGTTTGGCCAGGCACTGAAAAAGGCCACATCCTGAACCAAATCCTGGATTCAGCATCCCTAAAAATCCTACATATGATAGATAGACTACAAAGAGTGGTGGTAAATGGATCATTTTCTAATTGGACCAGTGTTGTAAGTGGAGTATCACAGGGCTTTGTACTTGGACCTTTGCTTTTCAACTTGTTTATTAATGACCTGGAGGTGGGCATTGAAAGTACTGTTTATATTTTTGCAGATGATACTAAATTGTGCAGAACTATAGGTTCCATGCAGAATGCTGCCACTTTGCAGAGTGATTTGTCTAAACTGGAAAACTGGGCAGCAAACTGGAAAATGAGGTTCAATGTTGATAAATGCAGGTTATGCACTTTGGCAAAAATAATATAAATGCAAGTTATACACTAAATGGCAGTAAAGTTCTGTCTTGCATGAAAAAGGTAATAAACTCAAGGGATGAAAACATAATTATGCCTCTTTATAGGTCCCTGGTAAGGCCTCATCTGGAGTATGCAGTGCAGTTTTGGACTCCAGTCCTTAAGAAGGATATATATAAATTGTTTTAATCCATTTCCAGTTTAAACTTAGGATTCATCTCACTAAGACCAATAACTAATTGCATGTGCATTAGAGAGTTTTTTTGTTTTTTTTGGGAGGGGGGCGTTTTATAGCATGTTTATTTTGCGGTTTCTCTGAAAAAATTATCTGATTTTGCCACAAATTCAAGCCTACTGAAATGCCCTTGCAATTTTTTTTGCAAACCCTAAGATAACCCTACCCCATATGGGCCTGACTACTGATTAGGAAACACTTTAGCCCTAAGGGTGGTGGCATACGATGCTACTTAGCGAGATTAGTCGCCTATCGACATTTCGCCTCTTCTTCGAGCGACTAATCTCCCTGAAGTACCTTCAAGCCGGCTAGAATATAAATAGCGGGATGGCACTCTGAACAATTCGTTTTCCGAAGTCGCCTGAAGTTGCCTCACAAGGAGCGCCATCCCACCGGCGATTCACATTCTAGCCAGCAGGAAGGCATTTCAGGGAGATTAGTTGCCCGAACAAGAGACGATTTGTTGCTGGGCGACAAGTAGAAGCGTGTGCCACCACCTTAAAAGCAATAAAGCATGCTTTCATAATAGGAGCAGCCCCTCACAGATTGCCAGTCCGGGCCTGAGGATATTATAAACCCAGTAACACAAACATGCCAATTATTTTTGGATGATTGTCTCCATAAGATTATTGTCTATTGAGAAGCAGTTTGCCTGCTAAAAAGATGACGGCCAAATTCCCCACCCCCTCCCAGCCTGGAGATAACACTGCCATTTGCCTAATCATCCATTCTTAGTGAATGACACAAATGTCAAGGAACCAATAAAGTCACGGTGTGTTTCATGACAAAATTACAAATGCATAAAATATGGAAGAGTTACAGAAAAAAATAACTAAAATCCGAGCTAACCGTGGCATTTGGGCACTGAGTCAACTGAGCAGCAGTTTTAAGACATCCAATCTCCTTTAGTAGTGCGCATCATAATGTTTTCGAATATCCGGCTTTGTTGAGCATGTTGGATTTTTAGTTTACTGCTATTTGCAGGGCTCCCTGAGTCATACTGTACTTCGTTCTTATTCAGTCTGGTCTGAAGCTCAGTTGCTGTAGTGACATTTGGAATAGACAGTTGCTCACTACTGACCATGTACACTTTAGGTGCAGTGCATCATGTGGTTATTAAGTCAAGCATAAACAGAAGGAAGGATGTTTCTGCCAAATGTAAGCTCTTTGGAACAGGAGGCTCATTCCAACTGTGTTATGAAAGTCCCATCACTTATATTTTTTATTCATTCTTATTTGTTTTATTGATAAACGATCATCTGTTATTAATGAGGAAAATGATTTTATGATTTTGCTGAATTAAAAAAATAAATATTTTGCGAAAAAAATGATTATTTGGGGCAGTGGCACGTGCATCGATTTGTAGCCCTCAGGAAATCACTCGATACAGGTGACGTTCCTTGCCATGAATGGACATCACTGAGCCCAAACCACATGAATTGTTTATGGAAATGGTTTGACTCCTGTGCACCACAAAGAGGTATTTTCAGCGTTTTGTCACCTGCAGGGCGATTTCCTTGGGTGATAAAGTACCCCATGTGGCATTGCCCTTAGAGCAATTGGAAATCGGCAACAATTCAAAAAGGATAGAGAGAGTCTAACACCAATACACAATAACAATCACTACATGATTAGGTTGTTAGATTTGAAATACTTACATCTCAGTTACAAAGGCAGCTCCACGGGGAGTCTTAAGGTGGCCATAGACGCACAGATCCTATCGTATGAATCAAGGATTCGTACCATTTTCAGATCGTGTGTGGTGAGTGCCAGCATCTTTCGTCCGGCGGAGATCGGTCGTATGGTCGATTGGACAGGTTTGAATTTGACCTGACTGATCCCACCGGAGCCCATTGCGCATCGTAATCGGATTGTTCAGCCGTACGGCCGAATGTTCAGATTACCCCCGATATAGCCATGCTCGTTAATGGCATTTTGGGGAAAGATCTGCTCATTTGGTGATGTCGCCAAACGAGCGGATCTTTGCGTCTATGGCCACCTTTAAGAAATGACCAATTAATAGGGAATGTTGGCTATAAGAGATCTGACAATCAGCACTTTAATTTCAAAGCAACAAGAGGCAACACAGGGTTCCAAAAAGGCAAAAATGTTGGTTTCCATGTGGTTGCAAGTTCACTCATGGGGGTAGACAGAAAATGGACAGGATGGTTGCTTGACAGCATAAAAATCTGGCATAACAAAAGAGAACACAGAATTGGATCAGCACCTCTGTTCTGTATAGCAATCTCAAACAACTGAGCATCATAAGCCTCACAAAGCTGGAATATATGGCAATGGTGCCTCCGGGAATCTGCTTATATGCACAGACACATTACCCAGTGTATAATCTGCACCCCTGAGCAATGGAAAATATATGGTCTGAGCAGAAAAAATTCAGTCCATTCTGTCACCCTGAAAACCCCTGCTGGACTACCCCATCACTAGCTCTAGAGTGGTGTTCTGATACATATACTGGCAAATCATTTGCATACAAGGGACACACCATGTAATGAGCTTACTGGGGCAGCAATAATAGTAACATCCGTCCATCAACTTCAACCTTTGAACTCTGCCTAACTGCCAGTTTATCCAGAGGAAGGCAAAAAAACCCATTTGAAGCCTATCCAAAAAGGAAAAAATTCCTTCCTGACTCCAAAATGGCAATCGGGACTAGTCCCTGGATCAACTTGTACTATGAGCTACCGTATATAATCGAGTATAAGCCGACCCGAGTATAAGCCGAGGTACCTAATTTTTCTAGACACAACTACAGCCCTGTCTCCCAGCAGCGCACATTCTGCCAAAGCGACCCCCCCAGCGATCAACCGGACCTCTTTGCAAAGTTGATGGTGACAGAGAATTGCCAAACGGATTACTGTGTGCATTGTCCCACTGTCCCACTACCATGTGCAGAGGGTGCTGTGTGATATTGCCATCACTGTTAATCTTTCATATAACCAACAAAGGGCGCTGTGTGATATTGCAGTCACTGTTATTCTTTCATATAACCAACAGAGTGTGCTGTGTGATATTGCAGTCACTGTTATTCTATCATATAACCAACAGAGGGCGCACTGTTATTCTTTCATATAACCAACAGAGGGCATTGTGGGATATTGCAGTCTCTCCCCAAGTGAACTGTTGGTATAGGAATGATTAAAAGTGACTGCAATCTCAACTACTGCTCGCTGACCCGCCGAGGTAGACTTTTTCAGCACATTTTGGATGCTGAAAAACTCGGTTTATACTCCAATATATACGGTCTCTCCCATAATCCTGTAATAAATCAGGAGCTTTGCTGTTCTCCTACCTTATGTGCCTGATGCTTTTATAGAAACTACTTCTCCCTCAATTGGACAACAAGTAATGCCACAATACATGTGCAAAGTGAGTGGCATTACTCTGACACTGCCGAAATACAAACAAAACCCACCAACTGCAGGTTATTAAATTTATATGAAGAAAAAAAATGCTGTTCAAAAGCACCCAGCAGAGAATAGCAATTGACAGACAGATGTTGCTTTCAAGAGCAATTTTTTTTATCAATAACTATAAAGCCATTGAACAGGAGTAATTAGTGTTTATTGGAAATTTGCTTTGAATTATATTCTTTCATTTGGCATATATTTCTAGGTTTACAACCCCTTTAAAAAAAGACTTCTGGTCAAGGCTAAAGCTCCTTGCCATGTGCTTCTAATATGTTGTGCTGTAAAATACAAGCTGCGAACAAGAGCAATGGACAAGGAGCACATTATAGAATTTACAGCAGGAGTTTCAGTCGGAGCCTCTCTTCTTTCGCAGATGTGATTCAGCTTCATTTTCCATGAAGGATAATTCTCAAGGACTAAGTAGAAGTGAAATACCGGCACCATTTCCAAGTAACCAGCATGGTTCCAGTGAGATTTTTTTTTATGCTAAGTAATGAACACAATAATAACCATACTGTGTCTTAAATTTGATTTGGACCATTAGAAATGCACTCACCTTACATTACTCCTGCGCTAGGTTCTTGCCACTCTTGTACTTAATGAGATGTGGGGGCAGGAACACTAATGCTGTGCATTATGGATATTGACTAAAAGTCTTTATTAAAAAAAAAAATCCTATGTTAAGTTACATTTTTGATGATCTTAAAGTCAAATGAATAGAGCCACTACCAATACTGACAAGATAAGGGAAAGGACTTTGCCTGTTGGGAAGCCAGCTGCTCCTCACCCTTTCTATTCATTTCCTTGCCTTTTTCTGTTGGGGCTTGGTCTGGTGTATGCTAATATACAGCCCCTGTTTTGCACTATTGCTTGACATGGTTTCAGGTACACCTGCATTACATTACGTTTGCCGATTTTATGCCCATTTATCAAGTGAGTGCCCATTGTGGAATCATGGGAATTTCATCTTTTATATCAGCTTGGCACTTCACTTCCACTTGGTCTAGAGCAGTGATCCCCAACCAGTAGCTTGTGAGCAACATGTTGTTCTCCAACCCCTTGGATGTTGCTCTCAGTGGCCTCAAAGCAGGTGCTTATTTTTGAATTCCAGGCTTGGAAGAGTTTTAATTGCATGAAAACTAAGTATAGTGTCAAGTAGAGCCTCCTGTAAGCTGCCAGTCCACATAGGGTCTACGAAATAGCCAATCACAGACCTTATTTGCCACCCCAAGGGACTTTTACATGACTGTGTTGCTCCCCAACTCTTTTTACATTCGAATGTGGTTCACGGGTAAAAAAGGTTTGAGCATATCGCCCAATTTCACTTCTGACGGCAGACGTAAAAATACTAGCGAAGGTCCTAGCGAATCGCCTAGCTAAGGTAATAACCAGCCTGGTGGGGTGTGACCAAACAGGGTTTATACCGGGTAAGACAACGGCTATTAACCTCAGGAGACTATACCTTAATTTATCCATGTCGCACCCTAACAGTAAGACGAGGGCAGTGGCGGCACTTGATATTGCCAAGGCCTTCGACACTGTGGAATGGTCATATCTCTGGGAGGTGATGTCCATAATGGGCTTTGGCACATTGTTTACTATGTATGTTAAACTACTGTATGCACAACCTACTGCTTTTCTTAGAGTGAATGCAAGCTCCTCGGCCCTCTTTAGCCTGGGACGGGGTACTCGGCAGGGGTGCCCCCTGTCCCCCTTGCTGTTTGCCCTGGCAATCGAGCCATTCGCCCAGGCAGTGAGAATTCACCCGGATATAGTTGGCCTTAGCGTAGGGCATAAGATGGAAAAAATCCAGCTTTACGCAGACGATACACTGATATACCTGGGGGACAGGGGCTCCTCACTTACTACCTTGACCAATCTTACAGCCCAATTTGGTGCCCTCTCCGGGCTGTGTGTTAGCCCCACAAAATCGGTCCTGTTCCTCTTAGACCCGATGACCGACTCTGAAAACCTCGCACACTGCCCTCTGCAGTTGGTGAAACAGTTTACCTACTTAGGGATACAGGTCGCCCTACCGGTGAAACATTACTACCTACACAATGTGGAACCCTTGCTCGCCTGGGCTAAAAACAAGACCGACCTATGGGCGAAGCTCCCACTAGGCCCAATGGGCCGCATACAACTGATCAAAATGCTAGTCACCCCAAAGATACAGTACCGCCTCTGGCATTCCCCGATTTGGATTGAAAAAAAATTCTTTACAGCTCTCAATAATACTCTCAGAAGCTTTATATGGGGGAATGGCCGTAGTAGACTCTCCTTTGAAATCTTAAGACTCCCACAACAGGCAGGGGGAATAGCATTTCCAGACATGTTCCAGTATTATATCTCAGCCCAGTTAGCCCATTGCAGGCAGTTGCTTCCCCACACTGCAGATGAGAGCCTCCTGCGTCTTTGGTCCGCAGTTACCCCACAATTTGAGACGCCATTCCAGGGCCTACTAGCCAGAGGCTCCCCCAGAGGGCACTCACGAAGTCATCCCATACTTAATCTGCAAAGGAAAGTATGGTCTATTGCGCATAGGCAGATAGAATTCTATTCCATGCATCCCCACACCCCAATTACGAATAATTCAGCTTTTCCAACGATGCGTCAGGTGGAGCTCCATAAATCTGACCATTATAGGCAAGGTATGGGGGGAGGGCAGTCCAGTCCCTTTTAAGACTTTGAAAACCGAACACCTCCTTCCTAATTCACAGTGGCTGACATACAGTGCCATTTGCTCAGCATTGACCAAGCACAACAAAACCAAGCCCATCCAAGTTGGCTGTTCTCTGCTGGCACAAGCTATAGAAGCTACTACCCACAAAGGGCTGGTGTCTAAACTGTACAAGGTAACGCAAAAGCACAGGGATGAACGCTATATGATCAAAGCACAGGAAAAATGGGACCTTGACCTAGTTTATCTCACTGACGCCCAATGGGCTCAGGCCCTGAAGGTACCCTCACTGGTCTCCCTCAACTACAAGTACAGGCTAATACAACTCTACATACTGCATAGGGCGTACTACACCAAAACTAGATTGCATATAATTAATCCGACTATATCCCCTCTGTTGCAACCGTTGCAACCTCCACCAAGGCACTTTTTTGCATACGATGTGGGACTGTACCCACCTAGTACAATACTGGTCCACTATATTGGACACTCTGTCCCAACAGATAGGTCTCCCCGTACCCAAAGATCTCAAGGTGTGCCTTCTGGGGATTATGTCTACCCATGATATTCCTTCTGATAAGCAGCTGTACCTACAAAGAGTCTTATTCCTAGCTAGAAAAGGTATTACTTGTCATTGGAAAAGCTCTGACCCCCCGACATTTGAACACTGGTATAACTCAGTCCGAGATCTACATAATACAGAACATATTATATGTAAAAAAAATGGTAACCTCCCTCAATATGAAGTTGTGTGGGGCTCCTGGCTCAAGGCGCAGGAGGGAGTTACGGCCTAGGGTGTAGCTTATTATTTAGTGTAACCTGCATCTCTATCCCTGTTACTATGCGACTGAAGTGATAACCTGTTTATGTGATTATAAGACTATGGAAAGTTTACCTATGTCTTGTATCTGTTTACCTGCTTTTCAATAAAAACCTTCTTGAGCAAAAAAAAAAAAAAAAAAAAGGTTTGAGCAGGGATCCCCAACCTTTTGAACCCGTGAGCAACATGCAGAAGTAAAAGGAGCTGGGAGCAACTCAAGCATGAAAAATGTTCTTGGGGTGCCAAATAAGTGCTGTGATTGGCCATTTGGTGGTGCCTATGTGGATTGTCAAACTACATTGAGGCTCTGTTAGGCAGTATACCTGGTTTTTATACAACCAAAACTTGCCTCCAAACCTGGTATTCTTGGGGTGCCAAATAAGTGTTGTGATTGGCCATTTGGTGGTGCCTATGTGGATTGTCAACCTACACTGAGGCTGTTTGGCAGTATACCTGGTTTTATACAACCAAAACTTGCCTCCAAACCTGGTATTTAAAAATAAGCACCTGCTTTGAGGCCACTGGGAGCAACATCCAAGGAGTTTGAGAACAACATGTTGCTCAGGAGCTACTGGTTGGGGATCACTGGTCTAGAGAGTAGGTAGACTCAGCGTATAACTGTTGGAGGATTTTTATATTGGTTTGCATAGTGCACTGTACGTGCAGTCACATAAAGAGAGTGGCTTTTTGTACATATATACTTGTGGTGACACTAAAATGCTACACTAAATTCTTGCCCAAAATAAAAGCATTCACCCAGTTAAGCTAACCACATCAACAGAGGGATGGTGTCGTTTGTAGCACATTCCATGGCACAACAGCTCAAGTTCTTGTATAATAGCTGATTTTAGAGTGACACTGGCAAGAAAAAACATATTTCTCAAAATATTCCTATACATTAAAAGTTACCTATAGGTCACGCTGATCATTTTTCACAAATCTGTTTTTGTAAGTGTTACTTAAAGTTACTAAACTGTCTTGTCGACCTGACTGCTCCTGAAACTGTCAGAATTTCTAACATTAAAGGAGACATATAGGATATAAGGAAAAAAACCCTATTTTTGTAGGCAATTATAGGTAATATATGATGTTGCTTTTACATGGTGCTAAAAATTAATATCTTTAAAAATAGCCCCTTTAGATGAGTTCCCTATAGATGTTCACTGGTCCCTGTTTCAAATGAAAGGTGGGTGTGTCCTAACGGTCCCTGCCAGAAGCACAGTAGGAGGGGAACAGCCAATCACAGCCCTGCAGTAACACAAGCACAGACAGGATTCAGTTCCCTATCAGGTCCTGCTAGCTGCTGATTGGATCCTGTCCTACAGTGCAGTGAGTTGAGAGCGCCGGCTCCTCTGCACAGCCTGAGAATTCAGGGAGCAGGAAGTAGAAGAGAAGGGAGGGATTATTAGGGTTTTTGCAAACATATTCAATAAATCAGCCTGAAACACTACTTTTTTAAGCAAAATTCTTCTATATCTAAATGAGCATAACGCACTGGTACGTTTGGTATTTTTTCCACAAAATGTCTCCTTTAACGGAATACTGCTGCACAAATAAGGCAGCCCCCTCTTAAAGGAACACGAGGGAGCAGATAGGTAATGTAAAAGCAACAGGAAGTTCTTTAATGACAAAATTATAAAGTTCATGAAAAGACAATGTAATACATTTAAAAAAAAACTTTTAATATTAGGTGTCGGTATCTCTTATAGACAGCAACATTTCCTGGGACGTTTCCTCTTCCATTTAGCACCACGTTTCAAACTGTTGATGATAGCGAATCTCACCACAGAGCATCTCTGAACAACAAATATCAACCCATAGCTTTGTTTTCAATATGTTTTCATCTAATTTCTTAAACTGCAGAATTTTAGTAACAGAAGGTTCTTCTTCTATAGTTAATTAGGGTGCATGTAGTACGTAGAGAACAGAAAACACAGGAAAGGGTTATGCATATTTCTTATAAGAGTGAATAATGAGAGTGAAAAGATATGTTCTATAAACGTGAGCTTTGCTGGGAGAGAAGAAGGAAAACAGAGATATACCCGACAAGAACAATCCAATAATGAAAAGGAACATACCAACCAAAGTCAGTCCATGGCAAGTAGTAGAAGAGGCTTCTCTCAAGCCCATACACATCAATTGCTGGGAAAAAAATCACCATCTGCTCCTGTGTTTATTGCAGTGCCATTAACACAGCTAACATAACATTTAAGCCATCAAAGGCCATGGAACAGAGAAGACTACTATGGTGTTGCCGTTAGGTGTAAAGGAGAACTAAACCCTAAAAATTATTATGACTAAAAATGCCGTTTTATATAATGACCTTAATGCACCAGCCCAAAGTGTGAGCTTGTCAATAGCAGCAATGATCCAGGACATCAAACTTGTCACAGGGAGTCACCATCTTGGAAAGTGTCTGTGACACTCACATACTCAGTGGGCTCTGAGCAGCTGTTGAGAAGCTAAGCTTAGGGGTCGTCACTAATTATCAAGCAGAGAATGAAGTTGGTCGGTAATATAAGATGATGCTACAGGGCTGATTATTAAACTCTGATGCTAATTGCACTGGTTTCTGTGCTGTCATGTAGTAATTATCTGTATTAATTACTAATCAGCTATATATTGTGACATTTCTATGTGTACTGTATATTGTAAGTTAGTCCCTAAGCTCAGTAAGTGACAGCAGCACAGAGCATGTGCAGTGAATCAGCAGAAAAGAAGGCGGGGAGCTACTGGGGCATCTTTGGAGACACAGATCTTTATTGTTAAAGGGTTGTGGTTGCCTTAGGCTGGTACGAAACATAATGTACAACATTTCTAGCCTACGTCTACAGTTAAGCTTTAGTTCTCCTTTAAAAGGACACTATACCCAATTTTTCATCAATGGAGCTTGTGCTGAATATACTTTATGCTTATTGTTTCATTATGCCATCTGTATGGTTTATGCAAATGTTCTGGAGGAATTACCCCTACTATATAGTGAATAAAGTACCCCCTTTTGTAAAATATAAGGATATTATTAGTTACCGAGGAGTTTCATGACCATATAAAAACACGAGGCCGAAGGCAGAGTGTTTTTATACAGGTCATGGAACTCCGAGGTAACTTCTAATATCCTCATATTTTACAACTGGGGGTACTTTATTTATTATAATACACAAATTTTAGTGCGTCATGTGACAGAAATGACATCACTACTCACCGTTTATAACTGATGACATCACTACTCACCGTTTATAAGGATATAATTTACAGGATATTCATGGCTTTTGTGTATTATAAGGAAATACAGTTACACTCTACAATTACTTCTAACGAGGTTACTGGTTATTTTATGAGAGGACCAAAGGGATGCACAGAGTTTTAGACATAGTGTACACTGTAATAGAAAGGGCCACAAGAGGATATTCAACCCATATTTATTGCATTTGGAATGAAATTTGCCATTACAGTTTGTGAACATAGAGTAATGCCCAAAAGAGAATGTAAACAGCTCCTTTATTCAATATAGTTCTATAATTATAAATGACACACACTTAACAGACCAAGCATTGAAAACAAATATATTCTCTCCAGCCTCAGCTTGACACAGGCAAAAACATTCAGGCAAGTTAGCAAAGTTTATTCTCTGGTTATCTTAGATCTCTCTCTCTCTCTAGACTTACTAGAATATCTGATTCATTTACAGGGAATAGAGTAATTTCTTATTCTGTAACTGGTGTATAATGTATTCTTACTAATTGGTTTACTGCATGCTGCAGTATCAAGCAAATATATTGGTCATAAAACTATGGCTTTGCATTACAGAGAAATAATTGCATAGGGGAAAGGCAATGGAGCTCAATTCCAAACAACAGGCACATAACAATCAGCTTTTTGCTTTCATTATTCTTCCTGCAGCTGATTGGTTGCCAGGGGTTGCCACTGCAGTGCAGTTTTGCACTAGCAATCTCTCATTTAGCAGGTGATATTTTACTGCTGTGGTTTGTCCTTAGATGATCATGTTGATCACGTCAACTACATGAAATTATTCTTAGGGATTCCAGTTGTGTCACAATACAGGTAGGGGACCCGTTATCTGGAAAAACATTCTCCCCTAGACTCCGTTTTATCTAAATTTTTTTAAAAATATTCTCTTTTTCTCTGTAGTAACAGTGCCTTGTACTTGTTTCAAACTAAAATATAATTAACCGTTGTTGGAAGCAGAATCAGCCTAGTGGGTTTATTTATTGTTTACATTATTTTCCAGTAGACTTAAAGGGGTGGTTCACCTTCAGGTTAACTTTTAGCATGTTATAGTCTGGCCAATTATATAAGCAACATTTCAATTGGTCTTCATCATTTATATTTTTTATAGTTTATGAATTATTTGCCTTGTGCGCCTGACTCTTTCTAGCTTTTAAAAGGGGGTCACTGACCCCATCTAAAATCAAATGCTCTGTAAAGCTACAAATGTAGTTATTTCTACTTTTCATTACTTATCTTTCTGTTCAGGGCCTCTGCTTCATATTCATGTGTCTTATTTAAATCAGTGCATGGTTATAATTAGGACCCTACCAACCAGATTGCTGCGGAATAAAAAGAGCTGCGGAATAAAAAGCTAAATAACTTAAAAACCACAAATAATAAAAAATGAAAACCAATTGCAAATTGTCTCAGAATATCATTCCCTACATCATACTAAAACTTTACTCAAAAGTGAACAACCCCTTTAAGGTATGAAATCTAAATCACGGAAAGATCCATTATCCGGATAACCCCAGGTCCCAAGCATTCTGGATAAAAGGGCCATACCTGTTCCTGGTGTTCCAAATAGACTCTGAAAATAGTAGAATACACAGAACTGCTTGTTTAGGTACTGAAGTTATTATTAAAATCTGGGCAAATATTACAGAAACAAGGATAAATAAGCCACATCTCCTTTTAAAATAAAAGTGATGCCTGTTTATAGCTTATTTCCAATGTGAACAACACTTTGGCATAGGAATAGAAATGTCTGTACCATATTTGAAGCAGTTAAACAAGTGCTATATACTCTGTTTTCTGAAGTAGCACAGGCAAAATGCTGCATTTTAAGTACACACCCAAAATCCTGTGTCAAAGTAGTTGACTCTATTATAGATAGGCAGGGATTCAGCTTACTGTGTGGGGGTGCAGCTGCAGTTGCCAGCAAGGCTTCACATCATCTCATATGTACAGAAAGAGATACTTAGCCAAATCGTTCCAAAGCCAAATCGTTTTTTTAAGAGGACAATGGCAAGAGCTATTGAGAAAAATATGTAGTTCTAAAGTCGTATCACTTGAGTTTTTAAAGAAGGTTCAAATTAACCTGTGAACAAAGCTCACAATCTACTACGGTCTCAGTGTACGTTCATTCCTAACAAAGCCTTAGATGTACAAGTGATGGCTTCAGCAGTGGAACAGCAAGATATTTTTGCAACTCAAACACATCAATACTATTGGGGGCATATTTTGAATTTGAAAAAATTTGAAATTTCGAATTCAAAAAGACCCTTTTGGCGGAATAGGTCAATTTTCAGTCGAATAGGTCCGTATTTGGCCAAATTCGAAACGTACGAATCCCCAAAAAAAACCTTTGCTTTTTCAAAGTCCATCAATTGACTCCAAATAGGTTCTAGGAGTTCCTTCATAGGCTAAAACAGCAATTCGGCAGGTTTTAGACGGCAAATGGTCGAAGTCTCATTTTTAAAGAGACAGTACATGATAAATTTCATATTCAAATTCAAATCTAATTTGGACTATTTCCTAGTCAAAGTACACACATAAAAGCTCGAAATTCTAATTTTTTTAATTCGAAAATTCATCTTGACCTTTGATAAATCTGCCCCCTTATGTCAGTGTATGACAGGTTAAATCCTACTGGTAAGCATAAGACTGCAGATAAGGTTGTTAGACTGAATTCAGAACTTCCTTACCAGACTGAGCAAAAACACAGTGGATTAAGAAAATGTTTTTGCAGAGTTTTATGAGAAATGCTCCAGGTATTCAAGGACAACTGCGACGAGGACAAAAATATACAATGTACAAGCATGATGTCTGCAAAAGGGACTTACATAGAAAAAGGGAAAAAACATGGTACAACAGAACACAGGGACAATTTTGTTTTTTATACACACATGCTCACATTTTATAGCCCCAATTCTTTCCTTTAGTGGAAGGCCAAGAGTCACACTGCACCGCAGGTCGCGTGTGTTCAATCATAAGCCGTGTTCATTAACATCTGAGAGTGTGATATATTTCTTTCCAATCCTATTACTAAAGGGGCGCATAATATTATGTGGCACGTTTTTTAAAGATGTAGGATTTTCGAGGTCTAATGTACTGTAAACATGCACTGGGATGCAGGTGAAAACCGTGCTGAACTCTCCATACAGTACATAGAATATTTAGGAGCTTGTTTCCGCTCGTTCTGTGGCATGAAAAAGGAAGAAGCTTTGTTTTCTGTTCTATTTCCAAAGTAGCAAGGGGTGTCATTTGGCTTCCTGTGCCCGTCTTGTGTTGTGCTTCTCTTTGGCCTGAAGAAAGAAAGGAGAGATTGTGGTTAATTCATAGAGCCTGTTCGGTAGAAACTAAAGAAAATACCGTATATACTCGAGTATAAGCCGAGTTTTTCAGCCCCCAAAATATGCTGAAAAACGCTACCTCGGCTTATACTCGGGTCAAGCGCAAAACCGGTCGCCGGCGTCTAAGAATAGTCGCCGGCGCCCAAGAATAGTCGCCGGCGCCTAAGAATAGTCTCCAAAAATATTTGCCGGCGTCCAAGAATGGTCGCCGGCATCCAAAAACAAGACGCCGGCACCTCTAATGGGAGCAGAAACTCTCAATTTTTTGATTGAAACTTACCAGAAGCTGCTGCATTTCTCACCCTCGGCTTATACTCGAGTCAATAAGCTTTCCCAGTTTTTGGAGGTAAAATTAGGTACCTCGGCTTATACTCGGGACGGCTTATACTCGAGTATATACGGTAAGCACATCATTATTTTAACTTGCTCTCAAATTATGAAACATCTTTACTGGTGTGACTCCTTTAATGCAAGAAGATCACTCAAGAAGATATTGGATTATGACTATGTTGACAAACAGCATATTAAGGGAAACTCAATGATCAAAGGGAGAAATAGCAGAACTCCCAACATGGAGCTACATCAAACCAAGGTTTATAAATGTACGGGTATGGGACCGGTTATCCTGAATGCTCGGGACCAGGGTTTTCTGTAATTTGGATCTATCTGTAATTTGGATCTTCATTCCTTAACTCTACTAGAAAATCATGTAAACATTAAATAGACCTAATAGGATTATTTTGCCTCCAATAAGGATTAATTATATCTTAGTTTGGATCAAGTACAATGTACTGTTTTATTATTACAGAGAAAAAGGAAATAATTTTTAAAACATTTGGATCATTTGGATAAGATGTAGTATATAGGAGACTGCCTTTCCATAATTCAGAGCTTTCTGGTTAACAGGTTTCCCGATAAGGGATCCCATACTAGTACAAAACTCTTTATTTGGTTAACAAAAATGATCAACCTTATGATAAAAACACACGTTAAAATTAAGCACACAGGGATAGTAGTGAACTGTATAATGCATTAAACAGGGTTATCTGGCCAGATCACAGTACCCGCATCACAAAAATGGACACTAGGTACAAACCAAAATGTCCAGAACAGTACACAAGAATTCAAATGGTTTCTGTACTGCCAACGGCATGTCCCTATCATGAGAACCACACATATGTATCAGGAATCAGTGCTATCAACATGAATCAAAACACCAAGGGATGAATTTACTAAGCGGTGAAAAATAGGCAGCGAACACTTCGCCAGGTGAAAATTCGCTCAGACAACGCTACTTTACTGAAATACAAAGATGCTTAATGGGCGATGAACACTGTGCAATTATCTCTAGCGTAACTTCAGCAATGTGAGAAAATAAAAGCGAAGATGTACTAGGGTTTAATTCTGCCTAGAGCAACTTCGTTAGAGGTCTTCGCTCAGGCTAATTTGCATAAGGCGGGAAATTTAAAAATTAAAACATTGCAGCAAATACATTACACAAGTCCAGGGAACCTTAATAAAGAGTTGTTATAATGCCCTACACATGAGCCCATTGTATAGTTTATGTTCCATATGTTAGAAAATGTATGGGGGAACCCGGTTACTCAAAAGAAATTTGGACTTTTGCAGGCCATCATTCTGAAAAAGGAAAAAAAGACGCCAGCGTTTTTTGGACTTAGAAACTTTTTCCACTAAAAAATAAGATGTAAGTAACAGAGGATTAAGGAAGATCTATGCACTCCAGTGCACTTTGCCTGGTCTGAGCTGGCGAAGGCAAGTCTGGCGAAAGAGGTAACGTTCAGGTAAATCCGCATCTTAGTGAATTTGCAGAGTAATCCATTCTCCAGAGCGAAAATTCGTCTGGCGATAGAGTGCGAATCACCGCTATCGTCTGTCTCTTGCTAGCGATGTAACTCCTGCGCCCGGCGAATCGGTGAAGTCCTTGAATCGGTGAATCTGCCCCCTAGAATCCTTATCCTGGAGAATAAATTAAAATTCTACAATATTTGCATATTAATCCGGCTGGTCATAAACACCCCAATACTCACTGGTATTGTAGGGATTTGTTCCATGTAATGATATACTCCATGAGAACTAAAAAGCACTGCGCATACAGATTCAGCCAAGTGAATAACAGCAACCAATCACAGCCAAGTGAATAACAGCAACCAATCACAGGGGAATGCACTCCAATTGTGCTGATAAACATCAGACAAGTGGTGTTACTTCCAGTAAGCACAGAAATACATTATATCACAATACCTGTGCCCTATTCTGTATACAGACAGTACAGAAATGTCATAACCCAGATGCAAAACAACAGGCATACCAAATATACTTGAGTATAAGCCGAGTTTTTGAGCATCCAAAATGTGCTGAAAAACTCTACCTCGGCTTATACTCGAGTCAGCGGGCAGTAGCGGAGATTGCTGTCACTTTTAATCATTCCAATACCAACAGTTCGCTTGGGTAGAGACTGCAATATCACACAGTGCCCTCTGTTGGTTATATAAAAGAATAACAGTGACTGCAATATCACACAGTGCCCTCTGTTGGTTATATGAAAGAATAACAGTGACTGCAATATCACACAGCACCCTGTGTTGGTTATATGAAAGAATAACAGTGCGCCCTCTGTTGGTTATATGAAAAAATAACAGTGACTGCAATATCACACAGCGCCATCTGTTGGTTATATGAAAGAATAACAGTGCACCCTCTGTTGGTTATATGAAAGAATAACAGTGACTGCAATATCACACAGTGCCCTCTGTTGGTTATATGAAAGAATAACAGTGATGGCAATATCACACAGTGCCCTCTGTTGGTTATGCGAAAGCTTAACACTGATGCAATATCACACACACAGCACCCTCTGCACATGGTAGTGGGACGTGGGACAATGCACACAGTAATCCGTTTGGCAATTCTCTGTCACCATCAACTTTGCAAAGAAGTCCGGTTGATCACTGGGGGGTCGCTTTGGCGGAATGTGCGCTGCTGGGAGACAGGGCTGTAGTTGTGTCTAGGCTTATACTTGAGTCAATAAGTTTTCCCAGTTTTCGTAGGTAAAATTAGGTACCTCGGCTTATACTCTGGTCGGTTTATACTCGAGTATATACGGTATCTAATAAGCAGTAAAGCGTTCAAAAAAGAAGAAAATGTTACAATTATGTATGTTTATAAAGAAGGGTATTTTACACATCATTTTCATATCTGCCTTACACCTAGGGGATACTCTTCATGTGTCTCCATTTCTTCCCCGCTAACAAATAGAATTAACAGATGAAATTCATAGAAAATGAAATCTGTTTTTTATTTATCACCTCAACACTACAATTTAGCACTAGGCTAAGAAATCAGCCCCTTCATTCTTTCACCTATCTTATGTCCACCAACAGGGAAGCATGAAAACGGAGTGAGTTATACAGCACGGCTAGCAGGTAGCCTATGCAGGGACAACATGGACAACTAAATCCAAGGTCACTTGCCCTGAAAAAAAGATTGCTGCAGGACTTAGGAAAAAGATTTCAAAGGAATACAAAACAAATTAGTGACAAAAAAGCACCAAGAAAATTACCATATTTTTGCTTCCTTCCCCAGAGAAATTGAGAAGTCTGTATGAGTTTATTGTAAAGCACATACGGCAGTTTTAATGATGCAACAACTAAGCAAACAGAAATGAGCTTTCATTAGGACAACAAGACCCTCTCTCAGTTGGCATGACATACCAATGTAAAACTTACTGACTCACATCTACTTAAATACGGTCAAAACAAATGAGAAGTGTCAAGGCCCCTGAAGGCCTGTTATATGCAACTCACCATGGAAAAAGCACGTCTCCAAGCCTTAAGAGGCCAAGATATAAATCATCCGCGTATGAGTACAGGTGAGCTCACCCACTGACTAAGCTGTCTTGCTGTGAACCTGCCATGCCTAAATCAACATTATGGTTTTACGTGAAAAGGTATAGAAAGAATAAAGGTATGTGAACTGCCAAAATGTGACCATCTAAAGCTGCTAGGGCCCAAGAGATATTGTAAAGGGGCAGTATACCCCCTAATACAACATGCGCTCCCAACATTTGTTATATTTTATTTAGTGAGCTAAACAGGACAAGTAAGGAAACTGAACCTACTCAGTGTTTGGTCCTTGCGAGATAGATTCCCAGTGCACAACCCCTCCTTCAACCATGTTTTTGTCTAAAGGCCCCCCATATACGGGCAGATAAAAGCTGCCGACAGACCGAGTAAGCAGCTTATTGGCCTGTGTGTGTGGGGGGGCATCAGATGGGCTTTCCCGATTGATATCTGGCCAATCTCGATCAGGTGGGTTATAAAAATCCCGCCGCATCTCTGCATGTACGCAGTCCCGTGATCCGACCGCCCGATCTCCTGCATTATGATGGGATTTTTTGGCCCTAGGGCCTATGATCAGATCAGCCCAATATCGCCCACTTCAATGTGGGCATATCGGGCAGAATTCTGCTTTTTTGACGACATCGCCAAACGAGCAGATCTCTACGTCTACGGTTAGTTCACACGAGGAGATTCAGGTAGATTTTGTCGCCTGACGACTAATCGCCTTGTCTTCTGAGCGACTATCTCCCCGAACTACCTCAGCGTGTTTTCCCATAGGCTATAATGAAAAGTCGCCAGGCGACAAAATCTCCCCGAATCTCCTCGAGTGGCCTTACCCTTACAGATAAGCAGGAGTTAATTATTTAGTGAAATTATCTATGCACTAGTAATTACTAACCTCACAAGGATAAAACATGGTGTAGCCCTAATTTCCTCATTTGTCTTGTTTATCAAAATACAAAGATTTAATGTGAATAAAACAAATGGGAAAAAGTATGAATGGCACAAGCCTTATTTATTGTTATCATGTTGAACAAACATAAGCATAATAAAGTGAAATCTGTTTATATAAATGGTAGCCATACTTTTAGACAAGAGGTTTCTAAAAAGCCATAAATAATAAAACAAAAATTGAATAAAACCAATGTATACGTGACTTGTGTGAACAATCAAAAAGCAAGCATATCATTAAACAATGGTAGTGAAACTGTACCTCTTACTATTGAGAGTGTGTGTGTATTCTGTTTTGGCGCCATACAGAGGCACAAGACTGAAACTGCACAATACATTTAAGCAAACATTTTCAAGGGAGAAAAATAAAATTTCAAATGCAGCTATTTTACACACAGTTAATCTATAGCAAACACTTATTCCATCTTAAAAATCTCTAATTCCTTTAGAGGGCATCTGTCATCAAAAAAATGTTAACCTCCACCATGTGTGTGCTAACAGAGGACAAATTCTGGTTGGGGAGACAAGTTTTCCCCCCCCCAAAAAATAGCCCCCCTCGAGTGCTTACCCATCTGCACTGGGATGGAGATCTCAGTGTGGGCACTTTGCTGGGTGACATTCATAATAAGCAAGTCTCACAGCTCTCTCAGTATCTAATGTGGTGGGACCTTGTAATAATTTCATAAGTTTTTTTGTTAAACATATGGCTCTAAACAAGAATCAGAAAGGAGTAAAATAACAGCCATAGAGATATGACTTAGATATGATAAAACAATAGCGAGGATACAGATTGATAAAAAACAGAGAAAGCAACAGCTTCCAAAAATAATCATATTGTTATCCAGTGTTACTAATTGTAGATGCATGAAATGATCACCCACAGTAATAAGACAAGGCACAGGAATTTCAGAATAGTTGCTAAGAAATTAGATACCTATATCCTATATGTGTTACCCACTTCTTGGTCATTACGTTTCTACCCCTTTCTTTCTTCCTCCAGGTCCCTCAATGAGTTTCCTCTTTGGCATAAATTCCATACATTAAGGAGCAAATTTACTAAGGTTCGAATGGTAAATTTGAATTCTCTTTTTTGTCATGACATCACAAATTCGAATTTAAAACTACCAACTCGAACTTGAATGTCAGTTTTATCATTTTTACCTCCTCCTTGGAAACAGTTCAAATTAGACTATTCTACAACTAAAACCTGCCGAGTTCATGTAGAAGTCAATGACAAAGGTCCCTTGAACTATGTGAAGATGTGAATAGTTGTGATGAGCCATTTTTGCTTCGAAAATGATGCAATGGGAGCAAAAAAAAAAATATTGTGCATCAAAAAAAATTTGAAGTGCCAAAGTCACTTTTTTTTTTTCAGAGCAAAACAATTTGAATTTGATTTGAGTTTTCGGGTCGGGACTATTCAAATTGTGAATAAAATCTAATTTATTAGAGTTTTAAAAAAAAATGCACGTTACTCTGAAATTCAACCTTTGATAAATAACCCCAAGGCTCTGGTTATGCGTAGGTTAGAAATTCCTATATATGTCTTTATTCATCTGTAGAAACTGCCATGATGATTGTGACCATGTGTTTTCCATAGAGCTTAGCAGATATTTAGCACCATCTAGTGCTCAAGAATTAGACTTACCGTGACATGTGACAGATGTTCTCCCAAATAAGAAAATGTAGTAAGTATTTACATGTACATAAACACAGAAAAAAAGACTGTACTTTGGGGACATACTTAACATACATGGGAAAACATATTCCATATAAATGATCTGACCTGCACTGGGGTCTTTGATTAACTCCCCAGAGGGCAGAAATGTACTGTATATATGTAATTACTATTTGTTCGCAACAGGGCAATCTTTCCTTATGGGAGTAAGTCCAAAGGTGACACACACACACAAAAATATATTTTCCTAAATTAAACTACTCCAGATTTTAAATTCTATTCCCATATAAGGCAACGTAAAAGAACTCTTTCCTTCTTTGTTTGTGCTTTTAGACTATCATGCTATCATACAACAGGAAGGTGTTCTCATTTCCCTCAGGCTTAGCAGTCAGAGCCCAAACTGAATCTCTTACCTTTTCTACTAATGGTATTAACTGCTGATGCTCTGCTAGAGTCTTCAACAACTCCATGATGAATGGAAGGTAGTTATGTTTTCTTCTGATATTTTCAATCTAAAAGGAGAGAACAATGGAGTTACAGTATAACAATCATACACTTCTGCATGTATACCAGTTCTTCAGGTGATCAGAACAGAAAATTATTGATTATCTATTATCTAAATTAGAGTGACTCTCGGTTACAGAAACCCAATCACAAAAAAAATAAATAAATAAAAAAAGCTCTTTAAGCCAGCTTGTCTACATTAACGACCCTTTCTGTTTTTCCATATTTAAAAAATGTTTTAAAAATTAGATATATTTTTCAGAAAGCAGTTATACAGAAAACTCCTGAACGGAAACTCTTGCCCTGATAACTAAACTGGCATGAATACCTGTTTTAAAATGTTCTATAGCAGCTAGTTGGTACGGTGATCCAAATTACAGAAAATACCTGGTCGCAAGCATTTCAGATAAACGATCCTGCATACATACAATTATGTGATTTTAAAAAGTAAAGATTTCGGGGGGAATATGGTTCAAATCTGGTAAAAAAAAAGTTGACATAATGAAGTCCATATCTGAACTAACACCGTAGCAGTAAGTTTTCTATTGAAAACTCTGAGGCGCCATTTATAAAAATGGTAAGGCAGACACCAAGCACTTAATCTGTATTGTAACTGTACTTTATATTTATGTGTATTGTATTTTTGTACTTTTGTTCTTCAGTGGCTGCAACATTTTTTCAAGAAAACTATCAAAGAAAATCTAGACAGGGAAAGAGTGAACTCTCACCTTGTATCGCTTTATCTTTTGGTTCTCCTCTTCTATAAGCATCTGGTATTTTGCAATTTCAGACTGCATGGAGCTCAGCAGAGTGCTGCCCTGGTCTGTGTCCATAGGCTCTTCCTATATCACCAGGTAAAGGGCAGAAATATCACAGGTAAGAAGAGACGTGATCTAAGATGAGCTTGACTAGGCATTTGCCATGGACAGCTGAAATTAACATCCACTAGTAAAACCAGGAATCTGTATCCTACAAGTCAAACTTGAACAGATGTGTAAGTCATTTCCTTGTGGGTGCTTATCCTCTGAAAACCAAAAGGACTGCTTACATTGTGAGTATTATGTGCTGTGCATAAAACATCTTCATTACTCTGTATATCTTCAAAGCTGTGGTTTAAATGGCATTAAAAAAAAGACACCACTATCTATTGCTATAAATGTGTCTATAGAAGGAATGCTAGCTTGACTCTAGAGCTGCAGTGTTTTTGAACTAGACTTTGCCTATACCATTGCCATCGCTATAGCTCCATTATGTTTCAAATCAGCTTGTGTGTCTAGTTTTAGACTCATCCTTCTTGTGATCCGATCAAGCTCAGACCAGAGAGATGTAGCATAGTAATAACTAAACACAAAGGATTTTGTCCATATCCCAAACCAAAACCAAGTTTACATATGCAAATTAGTGAAATCCCAGGAAAAAGAAAAACACCATGTTAGATAGACATAAGGTTTAAAGTTTGCGAGTTTAAGGGTTTGTATGCGGTTCAGCCAGGCTTGAAGTCAGCCTTAGCAAAGTCCTACTGAAAAAAAAAAAAAAAAAGTGACTTGCTGAAAACCCAGAATTTGGTGCATACTCAATTAGAAGACTGAATACATTAATAAAAGCGCAATCGTATCTGACCTCTGCAATCCGCCTCTGTAAATCTGCAATCTTCTGCTCATAGATCTTCTTTCTGTCCGACACAATAGCCATCAAATTGAACCGTATCTCACCTTCACAGTACCTAATGCAGAATAAACCATGCAGTGAAATTTAAATGCATTCTTTAATACAGGGAGAACTGGGGCACTAACCTCCATTGTTTACAAGTCATTGAATACATTAGCTTTGTACACAAGTGTAAGCCCTCCTCGAAGTAAAGAATTAAGCAGATAGTAAGAGACTTGGTATGCTATGAACCATAAAATCAGGAGGAAGTTACAGTACATATCAGAGGGAAGACTTATATACACACTTAGGGGCAGATGAAGATTCAATTTTTTTAAATTAGAATTTCGAGTTTATTTTAGTGTAATTCGAAAAAAAATTTAAATTCAAAATGTATCATGTACTGTCCATTTAAGAATTCGAATTAGACTATTCGCCATCTAAAACCTGCCGAATTGGTGTATTAGCCTGTGGGGGACATCCTACAATCAATTTGGAGTCGTTGAAAAAAATAATAATATTATAAACTCCTGGAAACTTTAAATTCCACCCTTGATAAATATGCCCCTTACTGTTCTGGTATCTGAATACTGCACAAGTGATATCGGCAATAGTATTACTAATATTTTTTAGTTTTTATGTGCTTACTTCTGCATTCGTTTCTCTATAACAGGTCTAGCTGCACTGATCCAATCATCATCCTTACATGGTCCTAGAGGAAGGAACAAAGCAAAACGATAAAAACAAAAATTACAGGTATGTGGTGACACAGGCAAAAGAATAATCAAGTTTGTTTTTTTTTCAAATTATTTACAATAAAATACAAGGTTTAAACTGTGACAATAACACCAGCAGAGCTTACAATCTATGGCCTAATCAAACTCAGAACCGCAGTGCTACAAGGCACAGTGAGCCACAGCATCCACCAAGAAATCCTCTGATCCAGCCGTTATGAACATTTAGAAGCTGGCCTTAACCAATATGCCCTCATTTAATTCCTGGGGATCATTTATTCAATTGAGTCCTGGGGAAAGCTTGACAATGCATTAATCCATTAATACTTTAAAAAAGCAAACCTAGATTGTAAGCTCTGTGGGTAAAATACACCTTCATTTTTACGCATTACAGTTCATAGAAGGCCATCACTAATGGAAACGAACAAAACTTCTTTGATTAAAAAAATGTATGCTATCATATCATTTCATTTTAAAGTTTTCTAGTTACAGCACTTAAGGAATATCCATTTGTCTGTTTATACTGCAGCTCCATTCTGAGGAGTGGGCACAGTGGAATCCTTATGTTCTCTGTCATGCAGATAATCCCACCAGTCCAGGAACTTCATTTCATCTCCAACTGATTCATCATTACAGAAAACAAATCAGTCATATCCCCCAGTCAGAGTGACATATCTTTTCTAAAGCCACGATCTAAAATGCGTTGGGAAACCACCCTCTCTACTCAGCTGTAATACAAATTAGGAAGCCAAGGTTTTTGCCTTTTAACATGGTTTTGTAGGGTCAGCCTTAAAAACATGTAAGTTGTAGGTTTCCTTTTTGGTTTGCATACAATCATCTGCTATACTTGCATAATAACATATAAAATGCAGTTATTCTACAGTTTTCTGTTGTATATAGATGCAAATAAAGGGCAAATCATTTCACCACATCTTCAAATGCTTAAGAAAGGCTTTACACTATGATCCATTTGCAAAGATAAGCGTAATGACAACCTGACTTCTTCTAGAGATAGGCGTCTGTTCCTAGAAGTTGTTGTGGCAATTCCATTTTGCTCTGAATTGGGTAGTGTTTTGAACCTCTCCTAAGAAGCGCCGCAACTCTGTGTGTGTGTGAATACCCTTATAACCCTTACTGTAACTTTACATTTGTGACACTGTGTAAAAGAGATGACAGAATATGCAAGTCAACACCCACCTAAATCAATTGGTCCATCCCTTAAGCCATCCAGTTCGTAAAGCCTTCCGTTCACTGGAACGTAGCTGACAAAGTGAAATGCATCGTCATCCTTCGTCGAGGATTTCGCATCAAACTCAAACATTTGTTGCCTGTGGGTTTAAAGCCAAAGGAGAGAGAAGAAAAAGTACATAAATGCATTTGAATAAACATCACACCTCCTCCACCATAACTTCATTGATCAAGATAAATACAGGTATGGGATCCCTTATCTGGAAACAAATTATCCAGAAGGCTCCAGATTATGGAAAGGCCATCTCCCATAGACTCCATTTTATCCAAATTTTTAAAAGTTATTTCCTTTTTCTCTGTAATAATAAAACAGTAGCTTGTACTTGATCCCAACTAAGACATAATTAATCCTTATTGGAAACAAAACCAGCCTATTGGGTTTATCTAATATTTACATCATTTTCTAGTAGACTTAAGATATGAAGATTCAAATTACAGAAAGATCAGTTATCTGGAAAACGCCAGGTACTGAGCATTCGGGATAACAGTTCCCATATCTGTACTATAAATGTTCAATTATTGCCCTGAGACATTGACTTACAACTTTAGGTCAAGTCGAGTGTTTCTGCCAAATCACAATCATAGATTAACGACTTCTGGATAATTAACATCAAACTTGAATATCCTGGTTATGTTTTAAGTCGCTGATGGCCATCATTCACCATGTTATTGTTAAAGGCTTCACTACTCTTTTAGCCAGATTATTTATATCACAAATGATGGTTTTTATTTCGCTAACTTTGCCGTAATTTAGAGGTTAGAGAATTCTTGCCGCTCAATCTCCCGCATCTCTCTTCTCTAAGGCAGAGAAGCGATTTGGAAGCTTGTTAATAATCCAATTTCTGTGCATGACTTGGACAAGGCTTACTGTTCCAGGCTGCTGCCCAAACTAGATGCTTGGAAATTGGCTGGCAGAGAAATGTAAGCTGCAACGACAAGTTTTTGTATGTGTGTCGGGGAGTGGGTTCCATTTGCTTGCAGTGCTTAGATATATGAGGACACTAAACTCATTTGCAATGACTGTATTGGCTTATATCTGGCATTAAAACTGTATAAGAATATATATACAGTTATATATTTCCTATTTCCAGTAAGCACTTAATGTGTTTGTACACTGGTCTGGAAAGGACAAGCCTCTGGCCAAGTCATGTACTGGGAAAGAGAAACATTTATACTACAATCTTTTGTGAACTGTAAAAATACTGCCACCTACTAATAGAAATGTTTTGCCATAAAGGGAAGTACTCTTTGCTTATACCACTACATGAGATAAAACAACATTTATTCATTTTACAGCATATTCTTAATTCCAATTTCTATCAAGACAAAAAGCATACAGTACATCAATTACTATACTTCCTGTGTGACACAGGCTGAAGGGAAACAAATTAGATCACAATTTTGTGTTTACCATGTCATGATAACTATAATAAAACCTAATTGTCTGCTTAGTAATTTCCAATTCAGACAACAGCCACAGTAAGTTCATGACCACTGACACTGCAGATTGAGACCAACTTGCAGTATTTCCCACTGTAACACTTAAAGGACATGTTGCATCACTAGAAATTATTTCCCACTGTGCAGAACTAAAATTTCAAAATTTATTCATGACCTCTTCCCTCAAAACAAAAATAAATCCCAGCTTTTGTCTCTGCAGAAGGGAAATAAACCTGCACAAACGTACCTGGCAAAACTGTTGTGTACTAGACGGATCACGTCTGAATTGCTTAGAGCCAATCCTTTCATCTAAAACAGAGCACACACATGAAGATTGTGTTATCCAGCAAAAAGCTTTTCACTTGCGCCTACTAATCTCCACGATAGCTCGTTGGTAGCTCTCCTTGCTCCACCACATTGCAGAGAGACAGTGGAAGGGTGAGAGATATTATTAGGAGTATAAACATTTAAAATCCTTTGAAGGTAAGGGGTTGCCCACCATTTATTTCACATTTCAATGGTTTCAGAAATGAAGACCGTTGATACATTTCTCATCTTTGGACCTGCTGAGCATAATCCCTAAATTTTATTGAAGGCAGCCGTTATACAGTAGTTATTTAGTGATGTGCGGGCCAACCTGAAACCCGCAGGAGCTGTGGGTTTACCTGTGGGTCAGGCAGGTTTGGGCCAAGTCACACACAATTTATGGGCAGGTTTGGAATGCCCTCCAGCTTCTTCTGGCTGGCTTAGCCTCTATTTATACGAGCATGCCAGCTGATTTGTGATGTCAGAGATGGGGTGTGGCAGGCGCACAACTAGCAGCCGAACGCAGGAAAAATGCAGCATGTTGCGTCTCAACCTGCGTTTCGGCGCCTACACGCGCCTGTGTGAGTACAGCCCCATTGGAAAAAGTGTAATGCGTCTATTCCTGCGCTCCCCTGCGGCTGAACGCAGAAAAACGGAACGCAGGGGAGCGCAGCTATAACCGCTCATGAGTAAGAGCCCTTAGGCAGGTTATATATAGACTTAAAAGGTTGAACTTGATGGACACTTGTGTTTTTTCATACTAACTTACTATGTTACTATAAGTAGAGACGCCTTGCTGGGTCAGGTGCACATCACTATTGCTCCATAGATAGTACTTAGAAATGCATCTGTTAATGTTTCAACTTCAATTTTAGTAAAACAAGCATTTGAAAGCAGAGCTGTTAGTCTTACAAAAGGAGGACAGAAGCAGCTACAACAAGCAGGACAATGCAAAGTTAAGTGTGTCATCTTGTTTCCCATATAAATATTCTTACATACATGTGTAAATATAGGTGTATATACAGTACAGAAAAGGAGCATTGAACTAGTCAAGTTTTTTCTCAGTTATTCCTTATGGGCTATTGATATGAAATGTATACCAGTTGGTTACAACCCAAGTCATTCACACGTACAAAGAACTCAAAAACAAACAAGTCCATAAATTAAGATACAGTAAGTGGAATAAAGTGGAATGACAGGGAATATGGATTGAACACAAAAGAAAATGAGATGCAAAAAGGCATGGAGAAGCCAAGAAACCTGCTGAAATCTGACAGTATTTAGAAAGCTATCCTGTCCCCATCAGTGCAAATTAAAATCAGCTGCTTTATTCCTAATTGATGGCAAATAAAAAGGTTTCTCATCACTAAGGTATCACACAAGAGCTGCAAAAGCAAGTTGTGTTCTGGCTATTATGTTAGATATCTGTTTGCTCCAGTCTTTATACATTATATTTTTGGCTAACTAACTATAATGGTAACATTTTTTTTATTTTGCACAGACTATTTATTCAGTTTTTATTTTTACACTGAACAATTCCTTTAAGACCATTGCAACCTTATGGTTGAAAAACATACTGATGGCATTGGTTTCAGGTGTATTTCTAAGCTTTTGAATGTTCCAGTGAGCACTGTTGGAGCCATAATCCGAAAGTGGAATGAACGTTGTTTCACCCTAAGCTGGACACAATCAGGCGCTCCTCGCAAGATTTCTAACAGAGGAGTAAAAAGAATAATCAGAAGAGTTGTCCAAGAGCCAAGGATCATTTACGGAGAGCTTTAGAAAGATTTTGAATTAGCAGGTACAGTGGTTTCAAAGAAAAGAATAAGTAATGCACTCAAACCAACATGGCCTCTATGCACGCTCACCATGCAAGACTCCACTGCTTGAAGGAAAGCACGTTTAAGCTCGTTTAAAGTTTGCTCAACAACATTTGGACAAGCCATTGAAATTCCTGAGAATGTAGTCTGATCAGATGAGACCAAAATTGAACACTGTGGATGTCATTGCACACACCATGTTTGGAGGAGAAAATACTGCACATCACCTCAAAAACACCATACCAAGAACAAAGTTTGCATATGGGAACATCATGGTGTGGGGCTGTCCAGGGGCGATCTGTGGGCTGCTGCCATCTGAGGTCTTAGGGACAATGATCCCAAACACACCCAAATAAACTCTGAATTGGTTTCCGAGAAAGAAAATAATCACCCAACTTCAATCCAATTGAAAATCTATGGAAAGAACCAGAGATCAGAGTTCATAGGAGAGGCCCCCAGAAGCTACAAAATTTGAAGTTTGTGTGGAAGAACGGCCAAAATCACACCTGAGCAATGCATGTGAATAGTTTCTCCAGACAGGAGGAGTTTTGAAGCTCTTCTCACCTAACAGAGGTTTTCCTGTTAAGTACTAAATACATTTCAGTAAGCGTGTTCAATACTTATTCCCTGTGCCATTACACTTTATTCCACATAATGTATGGATTTATCGGTTTTGAGTTCTTTGTATGTGCAGATTATTTGGGTTGTTACGGACATCTGGTGTGAAATTCATGTCAATAGCCCCATCAGAAATATATTTACTGAGAAAGACACCGTGTTCAATACTTATCTTCCCTGGTGGATGTGGCTGTGTGTGTGTGTATACAGAGATATATATATTAAAATTTAAAAAAAAATGAAAAGGATGTGGATAAAAGTAAACTGTTTCAGAATTACTTACAGCGGCATCAAAGCTTTGGGTGAATTCTTTGAATTCAGACAGAGTTTCTCCTAAATGTACATCAGCATGTGTGGTGTTCAGCAAAATACTGATGATTGCTTGTGTAGCACATGCGTTATTTATTACCTGTTTAAACAGAAACAAAAGAATGAAAAAACAATTCAGAATTTGTATGTAAAAGAAAACACTAATACTTTACAGACCACAGTCTACTAGAAAATCATGTAAACATTTCATAAACCCAGTAGGCTGGTTTTGCTTCCAATAAGTAATAATTAGATCTTTGTATGGATGAAATACAAGGTACTATTTTATTATTACAGAGAAAAAGGAAATCATTTGAAAATTTGGATTATTTGGATAAAATGGAGTCTGTGGGAGATGGCCTTTTTGAAATTTGGAGCTTTCTTGATAACGGATTCCTGGATAACAGATCATATACCTGTATACCCTTTGCAAGCATAAGGGATCAGTATGAGCCTGCAAATCTGTATTTCTAATTCCTTAGATCTATTGCACATTTTTAATAATAAGAAACAACTGACTTGAAACAAGACCTTACATATTTAATTTTTTTGCCATTTTGAGCCTTATTTACTGCCCCCACAAATAAAATAAGCTGGGAAAATAAATAGCAATCCAGCTCCTGGTACTGCCATGCTTGCAGGTGCTTATCCAGAATGATATATCTAATTAACACATTTATTTAAACATTCAGAAATTGGTACAGTATAGCCATATTTCCAGTAAGTAGCAATTTAAAAGAAAATAAACTGCAGCTGTAGTAAATTTTCACTCAATGGACCAAAAACTATCGTCTTCCTCACGTATATCTGATCCCAGCCAATGACCACAAATGCGCAAGGCTTTTCACTAGCCCCAGGGAGATCAAGCAGGTGTAACTGCAAATAACCTTCCCCATGGCAAATGTATGGTCAGCTTTACAGGCCCACTTATCAATCGTTCAAATGTCCTGCAGCAATAACCAGCGTTACATTTCTTTCACACAGTCAAACCCTGGAAATTAAAGAACGGATTTAATTTTGGAAGATCTAGGTCACAAAAATAAATATTTTGTTGCCTGAAAGACTAGTGATCATTAATCCTTACAGGCAGTTACTTTACAACTATGTGTTATTGATATTAACTAGGTATTTAGAATGGCTGTATCCAGAATTTCCAGGAAGAAAATGATCTTCAGAGGCAGAATCTTGTGAATTTTCCAACCCATGTACGTCTCAATAAGCATCAGCTGTATAGGTCTGGCTGAGAATATAGTGCTCCTACCCATAAGAGCCTAAAGCAGGGCACTACAGGTAATAAAAAAAAAACAGCACCCTCAAATTAAACCACTAAATGACTACATAATCTAAGACTGCCCTTTTGCTTTCTAGGACCAGAAACAAGATAACATCTAGAAACCAGACAACAGTCCAGAAACCAGACAACATCCATAAACCAGACAACAGTCTATTAAGTAGGTGATAAACCAATGGACTGGTTATTAGTACAGTTTGGGTACACACATGAAATCATTATGCAGATTGGCATCAGTATGTCAATATAGTAATATGTCCTATCAAGATTAATTTTTTTCTTTATCACCTCTTTCTTTCATTGCAAAGAACAGACTTGTTTAATTCTTTAAAATGATAACAACACAAGGCAGGGGTAATGTGTTAGAAACTGACTGCATGGAGGATATTTAAATGAATGATACCTGTTTAGCAAAAAACATTGTGTCCAACCTGGAGTCTTGAACAACAGAGCCAGCTGGTTCTTCTCCTGGCTGCCACTTAAAGAGGAAGATTAGTCCTTGCACTGGTCTGTAAATAACAATAAAAACAAATATATTCTTGCAGCAGTTGAGGCTTGTGTCACACAAAATACAGAGCGCATAAATGTCTGCAAGTGCAATTGCAGTTCCCGCACATTCCCTGCAGTTAGGGTCGCTTTCATTAAAGGTACTTGTATCAAAATATGCTTCTGGCACTTCCATACAGTTGCACTTGGAACTACTCAATCCTTCCGGCCTACTATTCTCAACTGAGTTATACTGCACCCATTGCCACAGAGGAACATAGAGCTCACCCCACAGCTCTAACCTCCTGCCTGTAATATGATTCCTTTGGAAAACAAGTCAGTGTGAAGGCATTATCATATACCAAACTGTTTTTGCAAAAACCCTTTTTGAATCAGTGGCCAGTTGCTGCACCAGACACTGAATGACTTTGTGCCATAAGAAGTAATGTAGAGGAATACAACTTTGCTGCTGCTCACTACTTCTTATGGCATAGGTCAGGTATTGAATACGGTGCAGAGCACGGTGCAGCCTCTTTCCAACAAGACACTGGCATTGAGATGGAAAAATATGTATTTTCCATATGGACTGGCACTAATTGACAGGTTTGTGCAGTTTCCTCACATACTGTTTAAAATGAATATCTCTTGCACTAAATCCAACTAAAAGCCACATTCTACTTCTCATACAAGCATAATCAAAACAAATCAACAGTCCACTAAACAGCTCTCTGTATAAGGTTAATGAGCTGCTCCTTCTATGAAAGCCTAACAGACTGTAGCTGGGGGTAGGGATGGGTTGTTTACAGAGCCGGACTGGGAGCAAAAAGCAGCCCGGGAAAAAGAAAAAAAGCAAAGCAGTCCATATGTAAACACACACATACACCGAGACACACACACACAAATACACAGGCACACACAGACAGCAGAGTAGCTGGTACCATTAATAGGACTCACTCAAGGAAGAGTAGTAGATTAAGATTTTGTGCCAGTAAATACTACCCATTATGAAGGGATGCTGGGAAGACCATAACCAGTACTAGTGGCCCCTCTCACCCAGAATACTAAGTACTCTTTGATTCTGGCCTGACGTGTGGGGTTGTGCACAGTGAGTGAGCGCAGAGACTGCACAGGATAATTTGACACGGCCCAGTTGGACTTCATGGACTCCAGCGCCTTCAGGCGATAAGAGTGGCTGCCAGGCTGGTATTTGAGTCATTGAGCTGCAGCAGGACAGCTAGCGAGTCGTCCAAAACAAGCTGGGAGAAAGTATACTTCTGCACTACATCATATCCGGGCTGGAGCTAGTGTCACGTGCCACATGCGGCCCATAGGTTCAATTGGGATTCCCGGGTGCTCAGTGTTGAGGGAAAGTTAGAAGTCCGGGAGACTGTTGGGGTACAGGGAGCTGTGCGAGCACCACATCTAATCAGACAGTGGGCGACCCACTTAAACGCAGGGTAGAGCGGCCCTTCGGGCATTTGCCTGAACAGACAGGTTACCAGTCCGGGCCTGGTTGTTTATATGGAGGGCTTCTCAGTGGGCTGATGATTTGTGTTGATTTTGCAACTATGCACAGGATGTAGAATGTGGGACTCATTTATCAATACCGGGCAAATTTGCCCTTGGGCAGTTACCTATAGCAACCAATCATGGATTAGCTTTTTATAGCCAGCTGTAAGTAGAACAATGAATGCAGCAATTTGATTGGTTGCCATGGGTTACTGCCCATGGGCAAATTTGCCCAGTGTTGATAAATGACCCCCTGTGACTTTCCTTTCAATGAAAGATTTAGCATAATAAAAACCAAACATAAGTCTTAATTAAACTAATAAGAAAAAGTATGTTCAACACAAGCCAGATTCATTGAGCAGCTACTACTTTAGTCACAGTGAATCAATTTAATGCTGGTCATACAGAAAAATAAATATATATCCCTGCATAACAGATAGTAAAAAATGCAAAACACTTACTGCAAGTCTTCAAAGTGCTCTTGTTCCAGACTCCATATTTCTTCTACTTGTATTCCTCTGCATCCTGCACAACATCAACAACATTTTAAATCAACCAAGAAAAAATGAATTAAAATAATAAAAATATCAAATAATGATAAAATAAAAACTTAACCACAAATTGTTTTATGTAATAAGTGACTAGTAGTGTCCTTTAAATGGGCAGTATACATCCTTGTTCAACATGCATTCAATGAATGTGCTGAACAAATTTGTGGTGTATTTTTTCATGAAATCCTAAATTTCATTTCATTTAAAAGAATGGAGTGAAATTAGCTTTCCACTGCACACACACACAGCAGATATAAGAGACATAAAACCTACAAGAATTTTCTGGCCAACTTGCACCCTATATGAGCAGTTACAGGCAGATTTCACACAAACAAGTAGTGGGTCAGTAGCCTTATTCTGCCATGGATATGTCATTTTAAACCATTACAGAATAAAATCTCACTTATGGTTACTAATGTTTAGGGATGCACAGTATCCAAGATTTTGGTTCAGGATTGGGCCTTTTTCAGCAGGATTCAGATTAATCCTTCTGCCCAGCCAAACTGAATCCTAATTTGCATGTGCAATTTAGGGCCGGGAGGGAAATGGTATAGCTTTGTCACAAAACAAGGAAGTATAAAGGTTTTCCCTTCCCATTCTTAATTTTCTTACGCAAATTCGGATTTGGTACGGTATTCGGCCAAATCTTTTCGTGAAGGATTCAGGGGCTTGGCCAAATCCAAAATAGTGGATTCCGTGCATCCCTACTAATATTTAAAAACCCCATAGAAATAATAGAATGGTTCATTACACCATTTAAAATAAACTAGTGATGCAACTTGCAAGTACCAACTGTTAAAATGCTTAGAAATGTATCAACTTATGTAGCAATCTAGGCAGCTCTGACTTATAATGACTGGATACATTTATAAAAAGCTTTAAAAGTGTTTATATCAGCATCACTGCACCTATACAATTTTCACTGGTATTAGTGTCAGTGACCCTAGCAACCAGACAACTATTGCTCTGGGGAGGCTACATTTCAAACAATATCTTTAGGTTGAATAACTTAGTATTCTATTCAAGCCTTCTCCTTTATATCTTCCAGCATCTTGTACACTGTGGAACTGCTTTGTTACTAGGACATAGCCTATCATAGCAACCAGATCTCTGTTGAAATGCCAAACTAGAGATCCGCTAGGAGGAAAAAAGGCTAAATAAGCCAAAACACTCAAAGTCTAGTCATACTAAAAGCATTAAGGTGTCAATGTGATCATCGCGTGTGAATAGTCGGCGCGCTCTTGATGCAAGTGACAGTCTATAGGTGCATGTTTAGCAATGGCACGTAACACACGTGTCACTAATAGTAAAAGTACACTAGGCTGGAAAGGCAACGCACCAAACCCTTTAATTAGCTCGGTGAACACCCCAGGGTCGCTTTCCATCAGGCACCATTCTCCAGCACTGCCCGCCATCTCTCCCATGCACCACTGCTTCGCATTAAACGCGACTCCACTCGAATACCAATCGGGCGCCGGAAATTGACGTCACAGGGAGGAAACGTCAACCTGCCACTGCCATCTATCCAGGGAACTACAACACCCAGACTACAACGTCCCCAGTGTTAATGGAAATTAATTCTGGACATTGTAGTTCGCAGACCGTAAACTACATGTATTGGTCTATGCCAAAGTCTCTGTAGGCAAATCAGATCAGAGCGTAACCCGATGCGACGCTCCCATTGGCTCCTGCAGCAATAGGGGGGCGGCACGTTGTCATCTCACAAAGCGGACTTTTTTGATGTTATTGGTCCTTTAATGAAGTTAGGAAAAGTTTTGATGAAATCCTTAGTGCATATAAAAAATTTACGTTAGGACTACGTTTTAAAAAATATTACGTATCACCATGTCAAGGAAGTAGCCACATATTCTTTTCTAAAATAAACGTTTGCCTTCTAGCACCCGGAATGCGGGGGTGGTTTACAAGTTTGGCGCTAGCTCAGACTGACGTTCAGTCCTATTGTACGTAAGAAGCGCTGCAGCAGGTAGAGTAACCGGACAAAGGAGGGATTAGGGGGCGTGGCTGCAAGCTGACAGGGTGGGCCTTCTATTAATGACGCGTCTTGAGTTGGGGGCGTGTGGTCTCTGTCAGATGTATTCATTTTGGGTTTTATTCATGCGTTTCTGTACCATATGGTAAAAAAAATCCATATACAGAGTGCCATAAATATATAAAGTTTGGCACAACTGCAGACAAAATGAAAAATTCTAATTACCTCACAATAATAATAAAGACCAGTGTTTGGTTGTTATACACCAATTATAAAAAGACTAGACTTGCTGTGTCTTTTTGCAAAGACCTGCTTTTATTTATATGTGTAACTTTTTTGTGCACCTTTACATTTGCCCCAACTACACTGAGGGGGTTATTTATTACATAAGTCCAAATCCTAAAAAATCTAGTTTTTCTAACTAAAAAATCTGAATTTTTAGTGGAAAAAAAAACCCCTATATTTTTGGAGATTTGTTAGAACACGGGGATGGAAAAAGTCTGATTTGTTAAATCCTCCATCTCCGACCTGGTGAGGTTGCATAGAAGTCCTATTTGGAACTTTCCGAAAAAAAATTCTGGCTTTTATGGAAAAAGCATGTAAAAATCAAGCGATTCTGGAAAAAATTCTGAAAAAATGTATATGATTTGTATTTTCACTAGATTTTTTAGTGTTTGTCCCCGATTCGATTAAATTCTGCTTTGTTAAATCCTATATAATCCTATATACCGTATATACTCGAGTATAAGCCGTCCCGAGTATAAGCCGAGGTACCTAATTTTACCTCCAAAAACTGGGAAAGCTTATTGACTCGAGTATAAGCCGAGGGTGAGAAATGCAGCAGCTTCTGGTAAGTTTCAATCCCGTTTTTGGATGACTATTCTTAGGCGCCGGCTACTATTTTAAGCGCCGGCGAATAATCTTAGGCGCCAGCTACTATTCTAAATCGGATTGATAAATAAGGCCCTGAGTGTGCCCAACATTATTTCATTCTGGGATATGTTATCCAGAAACCCGTTATCCAGAAAGCTATGAATTACAGAAAGGCTGTCTGCCATTGACTCAATTTTATCCAAATAAAAAAGCCTTTATTTAGTACATGGCTTTGTGATCTGTATCAAAAACAAAGTTTCTGGTCTGCTTCCGGGCCAGGCCAGAAACGTTGTATTTGTTACAGATCACAAAGCCATGTACTAAATAAAGGCTTTTTAAATTTGAAACCTTTGAACGGAGCTGTGTCATATATTGGAGTTAGGTAATTCCGGTTGGAGAGTGGACCACTGGACATGTAAAAAGAGATGGAAAATTGGTGAGTAGCTGACTAAAAAACAACTATAAATCTTAATAAATCAGTACAAAAGAGTGGCATACTTTTGCAATTAAATGCTCAGTTTACACAAGAATTACAGCAATGCAGAAGTGTTTTTTTGAATTGCCATTTGGATGCCAAGGCACAATTACCCTAGTAACCCGCTAGAATGGAAGATGAATATGAGATGTTCTGAAAAGAAAGCCAAACATTAATAATAAGAAAAAGAGTAACATTTGAAGGAACAGTTCAGTGTGAAAATAAAAACCGTGTAAATAGATAGGCTGTGCAAAATAAAAAATGTTTCTAATATAGTTAGTTAGTCAGAAATGTAATGTATAAAGGCTGGAGTGACTGGATGTCTAACATAATAGCCACACTACTTCCTGCTATTTTTACACACACACTATCAAGCATCCAAAACACATACAGTAAGGAAGACTAATTAACAGCCACAGGAGACATAGCATGACTGAAGCCCCATACTAATTTTGTAGGCACTAATACATAATATATGGTGCTGGTTTTACTTTGGGGTTAAAATTAATATTATCTTTAAAAATTGGCCCCTTTATTTGAGTTCTCTGTAGATCTACTATGGTATCTGTCCATGTTTCAAATGAGAGGTGGGCATGTTCTAACTGGCCCTGCCAGAAGCACAGTATGAGGTGGATAGTCAATCACAGCCCTGCAGTTACACAAGCAAAGACGGGCATCAGTTACCTATCAGGTCAGCCTAGCAGCTGCTCCTGTCCAATCCCACAGTACAGTGTGCTGAGTGCTACTTGCTTCCCTGCACAACCTGGAAAAGAAGGCAGCACGAAGTGGTATTGATGGGCGGGACTAGTAGGGTTTTTGCAGACATTTTCAATAAATCAGCCTAAACACTACTCTTTTAGGCACATTTATTTTGTATTTAGAAGAGTGTACTGCACTGGCACATTCATGTTTTTAACATAATATGTCTTCTTTAGACATTGTGTTTAGTTATTTTTTTGAGTATTCAAATTATTCATAATTCCAATAGATTCAGCTAAATAAAGCACTTAAACGAGAAGCAGGTGCCCAATTCTGAAGGCTGCTATGTGTGGCAAGTATCAAATATGAACCGGTAAAGATGATTTCTGTGCTTCAGCTCTTAGGATGGGACCTATTACATCGAGGAGAAGAAACTGGGCCAGGAGAATGCAGAAGCTCTTCTAAGACTTATAGAAGATTGCAAAGGTTGTGAAGTGGTCCAAGAGATCAAAACATTCAGCCAGGAAGGAAGAGCAGCTAAGCAGGAGCCTGCACTTTTTGCAGTCTGCTCCCAGTGCTCTGATATAAAGACCAAGCAGGCAGCTTTTAGGGCTGTCACTGAAGTGTGTCTTATCCCCATCCACCTCTTTACCTTCATCCAATTCAAGAAGGACTTGAAAGAAGGCGTGGAATGTGGGGACGAGCACTGCGGAAAGCTGTCTCTGACTGGTGTAACACTAAAGATGCCCTTAACATGGCAATGGCTGTCACAAAGTACAAGCAAAGAAATGGCTGGTCCCACAAGGATCGTCTAAGGCTGTCTCACATAAAGCCTACTGGTGAAGGTGGGTAGATGTTTAGCGACCTTTAATGTATGTCTGCACTAATTGAAATTATTTTTCCGTGTCCATTCTTCTGCTGGCAGCAAGGTACATGCTGATGAGGGGACCATTGAATCTCTGTTTCATAACGAGGCGAGGAGCAAAGTATCAGATGGACAAGCAATATAGTACTAATGCTTGTAACACCTTAGCCATGTGTAACTTGTGTGTAGAGGACTAGATCAATATCAGAGTATATTGCTGTTTGTAGCTATAGGTTATGCAGAAACTCATTATAACGCATTTTAATACTCTGAGCTTTGTAATATCCACTATTAGACACACATGTATTCTTTTCAGGAGGAGATATAAATATAAGAGTATCTTTTATCAAAAAAAATAATCTAGTGTGTCTTTTAAAAAGCTATCTGAAAGGTAGATTTTTGAAAGATAGTTGCTTGATACAATCCAGTCAGGCATTAACTTGCTTTCCTTAATGCAGGCTTAACTATGGTAGCTAAGTATGTCTCCAAAGGCTGGAAGGAAGTCCAGGAGGCATACAAAGAAAAGGAACTCTCACCTGAAACAGAGAAGGTGCTTAAATATCTGGAAGCAACTGAGCGAGTAAAGCATACCAAGGATGAGCTTGAGGTCATTCATTGATTGATGAGTATCGATTGGTAAGAGAGCATCTCCTCACCATTCACCTCAAGTCAAAAGAGGTAAGTTAAAGTTAATAAAAATATGCTTTTGGTTAAATGATAAATCCCACCCTTTCTTGCTTACAAGTGTAAATATTACTGTTACATGTCTGATACAGGTGTTGGAAATCCAAAGTACACAATATTCTGTCCAAGAGCAACACAGCATTATGTTAGACAGAATCTAATATGTTGTTCTCAAAGCAAATCATAAGCCTGCACAAACACAGTTCAATCCAAAAGTTTGGGCACCCATTGTCTTATTACATATTTATTACATTTGTAAGCAAAAAGTAGTAAAGTTCTGCAGGAATTGTTACTTTATCATTTCCCATTGTATGCAAATTAGGCAACGCTAGCTCATCTTCGGTTTGATTGCCGAGGTAACGCTAGTGAAAATTCGCCAGCATTCTGTGCCCGGGACGCAACTTTACACTTTAGGAAATTGGTTGTCCTAGTGAATTTACACCTGGTGAAATGTTGTGAAGGCTGCGAAGCCGTCGGTGGCAAATTTTCGCCGATTTGCTTTTGGAAATGCACTTGTGAATAAAAATAGACCCAGTAAAAAACAACTCAGATGTTTGTGGAAGTCCTTTTTTAATGTTGTTTAAATTTTTTAGATCTGGAAGGCACTGCTGCATTAAATGCCACTTACCGCATTGTTGCGGAATTTAGGGAAGATGACTGCAGACATCGTTTTGGCACCAGCAAGCCCTGAAGTCTCCAGTGTATGTGAGCTTCTAACCAATGAGAAATCGCTAAATAAGGTATTATGATATGTTTTTTTTTTGGGGGGGACTGAATTATCTGGTATTTTGGACTTACTCATTATAAAACAAAATTATCTATTAATTTAAGTAATATTGATGGTGCACGTCACAGACGGTCTATTGATTGCCACACTTTTCTCAAGAAAATATGTAGATGGTCCGGCAACCATTTCCCTTCTCTGTAGCATGCTGCTTGTGCCAAATAAAATCAAGTATCCCAAAGTCAGTCCTTTGTACCATGAGCAGCATCATTCCTCTTGAGGAGTGCTTATCAAACAGAAGACCAGTTATGGTAAGAGTTGGGGAGAATGTCTGTTTGCACTTTTAGACACTCATGGAAGTCCAGGTTGCAACTCATTTGGGGGGGGGGAGTATTAACTAAATATTCTTAAAGCTATTGCCAAATGGCAGATACAGCAATGTTTTTACAGTAGAAGTGGCTGATTCAAATCTGATCTGTAAATATATAAAGTATATAAAGTATAGTCTGTTGTTATCCACTTGCTCATTGAATCTGGGCCATTATCCTGTATTATTTTCAGGTTTTATGAATTGTCTCTATTCCTTTTTGCTGAATATTTGCTATAAATAATTGACCTTTTGTTGTCTATTAAAGACTCCTTCTTTACCTTTGTTTTCCTAGGCTCAAATTCATCCATTCCACATCTTAATTGCTTTGGAAAATTACAAAAAGGTGCATGGAAACAGAGGAAAACTGCAATGGATTCCTGATCCTTCTATAGTTGAAGCTTTTGACAATGCCTTCTATAAATCTTTTAATGGCACTAATTCAACCAGTAAAGAGGTTACACTTGGCTACACATACCCATAACATTATTACACAGCTTTAGAAATACAGGTGATTTTGGTAATGTTTGTATTTCAAATCTGGGGGGGGGGTTATATTTAACAAAACTGTGCTTTCAGAAAGATTCTGCAATTTATGATGGAATTGCTTTCAGGTAGGCTGTTCAATGGAACTGGAGGAGACACAGTGCGACTTGGATTATTATTATTGAATTCTATTCTTAGGGCAGAGACACAAGGTCAGATTCGGGGAGATTAGTCGCCTGGCGTCAAATCTCCTCTTCTTCTGAGAGACTAATCTCCCCAAACTGTCTTCCCGCCGGCTAGAATGTAAATCGCCGAAGGGGCGGCACTTGGAGTGCTTTGTTTTCCGAAGTCGCCCAAAGTTTCCTCGTGAAGCAACGAAGAAGAGGAGATTTGTCGCTGGGCAACTAATCTCCCCGAATTGGACAGTGCGTCTCTGCCCTTAGATCTACCAGGGAGCTGTTATCTTGTGTAAAGCTGGCCATAGATGCAAAGATCCCATCGTACGAATCATCGTACGATCGGACTTTCCGATCTCCCGACCTGCCATTAACCATTCCAATCAAATAAAGTACAAAAGAACAGATCAGCCGATTTTCTGCCCCTGACAGCAATCGTACGAAAGTTATGTCTGACCAAAGCTAGTGACAGTCTCCCTCTGAAAATCGTACGATCGGCAATAAATGCAGAGATATTATCGGCAGCCGACAGAAATCTTTTAACCTGTCCGATCGACCAAACGATCTCAGCCGGACGAAAAATGTCGGGACTCTCCACACATGGTCCGAAAATCAGATCTTTGCATCTATGGCCAGCTTTAGGTAGCTGCTATCTGGTTACCTTCCCATTGTTCTATTGTTAGGCTGCTCGGGGGGAGTGGGAAGCGAGGGGTGATATCACTCCAACTTGCAGTGCAGCAGTAAAGAATGACTTGAAGACACAAACATGTACGTACTGAGTAAGGAAACATTCTCAAAATGCATAGACAAAATTGCCAAAATTGTTATTTTGCAACTTGCTTAAAGGACAAGGAAAGTCTAAAATAGAATAAGGCTATAAATGTTGTATTTTGTATACTAAACATTCACTACACAAGCCTGGGAAACCTTCAAAACAACAAATACAATTTTTATTTTGCCCTACACATGTGTCCACTGTATAGTTAAGGTGCCATGAGTTAGGAAATGTAGGGGGGAAGGAGGGTAGCCCCCAAAAAAATTTAGATCTTTTTCAGCCTATCACCCATAAAAAAAGAAAAAAAGTTTTTTGGGACTTAGAAAAATGTTTAACTTTTTTTGAAGCAATCCCTATCTACTCTATTGCACTTCGCTTGGTCTGAGGTGGCGAAGGAAGTCTGGCGTAAAAGGTAGCGTTCAGAAAAATGCGCGCATCAGTGAATTTGCGTAGTTACGTCCGTTGCGCAAATTCACCAGGCGTAAGGGTGCGAAGTAACACTAGTGAATTTACGCCAGTGTCCGTTAGTGAATCGGCGCATTAACGATGTCTGTCATGTCTGTATTCTTTATTTGCATCACTGATGTATTATCTACATGTCAATATTGATGTACTCAACTTCTCCCTCTCCCTCTCCTCTTGCTTTCTGTACCTTTCCCTACTTCCCCCTTTTTTTTTTTTTGTTGTTTGTTCTAAAAATTGCAATAAAGAAAGAATTTACAAAAAAAGAAAATGTGCTACGCTAGCGAATTAACGCTAGCATTAGGCGCTTCGTCCTTTAGTGAATTTGCCCCAGTGAGTTTTGGGCAGCATCCTTAATGCAAGTGTGGTGGCTGCAGCAATGTGCATGGTGAGTAGATGAATACAAGCCACTCTCCTGTTTGTGGTTTTTAGGCAAAATTATGTTCAGCACAAACCCTATTTATTGAATGTTGAATAGAGGGGTAACTGAATATGTCTGCTACCGATTGTGCAGTGCGTGCATAAAAATAATTATAAGGTGGCCATATATGATTTTCCAGTTTGTTTGGCTTTGATCTTACTGCCTATCTCTACATGTATGGGCCCAGCGGGAGGCAGGTTTGACACACTGTCCATTGCTAATTGTTAATCTGCTCTGCTGAAGCAGCGGAGACATGGGCCAAATTAAAAGGTATCAGTCCAGGCACAAGTGTCCACTTTTCTATACAGAAGCTGCATTTTCTGCAGTGCCCTTCCACCCAGCCAGACTTATTTTTTGTTTTTGTATACTGTTTTAAAGAAATCATCACCCAAAATGTTTGTGTAATGAAAGAAAATGTAATTCTAAGCAATGTTTCAGTCTAAGTTAATTTAATAGTTTTCAATTGTTTTAAAGTTATTTGTAAATATAATTGTTATTGAAAATAGTATCTGTCTGCCTGTATATTATTGGCACTACTGGTTCTGACTCCTGAAACAATGTTAGCCGGCTGATAATGGACCAGGAGGAGAACAGGCTTGTACTACTTTATATAGTTGTGCGCCAGTCATGTCACTGGTGTGCCACTTCTGATTATTTTTATACAATGTCCAATATTAAGCAGCTTTTGTATTGGTCTTCATTGTTTATTTTTATAGTTTTTGAATTATTTGCCTTCCTCTTCTGACTCTTTCCAATTTTCAAAAGGGGCCACTGACCTCTTCTAAAAACATATGCTCTGTAAAGCTACACATTTATTGTTATTGCTACTTTTTGTTACTCATCTTTCTATTTACGCCCTCTCCTATTCATATTCCATTCTCTTATTCAAATCAATGCATGGTTGCTAGGGTAATTTAGACCCTAGCAACCAGATTGCTGGAATTGCAAACTGGAGAGCTGCTGATTAAAAAGCAAAATTACTTAAAAACCATGAATAATAAAACAAAATAAAACCAAATGCAAATTGTCTCAGACTATCACTCTCTACATTATACTAAAGGTTAACTCAAAGGTAAACAGCCTTTTAATTGCAAAGTGAATTGTGTTTTACATGTGCCGATCTGAAAGTTAGCAAACACCTACTAGGTGTCCATATACGTAACAATTACGTTCTTTCCTGGAAAAGATCTTTCCAAGAAAGATCGTTCATTTCAATACACACGTGTACAGCTGAATTGTCAGATATAAAGGTAGAAACAATAGAATTCTTCCTGTATCTGACGATTCAGCACTTACTGCCAAAAATCAAAATTCTCCGGCCAGCCTGATCAACGAGCCGACCGATATTCAAGTCTTGTACCGTTATCGACGCAAAGGGGTGGGCCTGTGATGCGAAGGGGCGGGCCTGTGACAAGAAGGGGCAGGCCAGAGACTTGAAGGGGCGGGCCTTTGACGCAAAGGGGTGGGCCTGTGACATGAAGGGGCTTGTGTTAGGGAGCTGATATCTGGTTATCTTCCCATTGTTCTTTTGTTAGGCTGCTGTTGGGGGGGAAGGGAGGGGGTGATATAACTCAAACTTGAAGTACAGCAGTAAAGAGTGACTGAAGTTTATCAGAGCACAATTCACATGACTGGGGGCAGCTGGAAAATTGACAATATGTCTAGCCCCATGTCAGATTTCAAAATTGAATATAAAAAAATCTGTTTGCTCTTTTGAAAAATGGATTTCAGTGTAGAAGTCTGCTCGAGCAGCGCTATTAACTGATGTGTTTTGAAAAAAAACATGTTTTCCCATGTCAGTATCCCTTTCAATACAGATCGGTTAAACCTTGCTTGGGTTTCTGTGGCTTCTGTTCTATGACGTGAAAATATCAAATGGAGTCATGTAATAAAAAGGTGTAAAGTTTGCTACGGGACTAATTACGTATAGCATCCAATTCGCTGGTAGTCCTAAACTTTATCTTCTTTAAGCAAGGTCCATTCTAACTATTCTATTTACTAAAAGGGATAGTTCACCTTTAAATTATCTTTTCATATGCTGCAGAATATCCAATTCTTTTCAATGGGATTTCATCTTTTTTTGTTGTTTTTGATTTAAAGCAGACCTGTCACCTACACATAAAAAGCTGTATAATGAAAAGTCCTTTTCAAATTAAACCTAAACCTAAATTATTTTCTTCATTAAAACATCCTTACCTTTTATAAAGGTGTTTAAATATTTGAGCTGTCAATCATATATATTTGTTGCCCTGCCTTTATGCCAGAGCTGCTAAACAAACAGATAAATAATTAACTAATAATGAAAAAAATACAGGAAAAATCATAGGTTTCATTTTCCAACTAATTAATTCTAATTGGGAGAATACAATCTAGAACATTATCTTTTAACTGATTATGAAAGTTGCACAGAGAATGGATTCACTACATCTGCTACATGATGTTCCCCTGTGTGTTACTGCTGTGAATTCTCCAGTTACCTCAGTAGAAACTATCATTGCCCAAACATTTTCTTTGCATAAAAAAGAACAATAAAACAACAGAACACGTTGTTGCATTACATAGTCATGTTAAAATACCTATATATCTATTTAAAGATAGGGATGCACCGAATCCACTATTTTGGATTCGGCCGAACCCCCGAATCCTTTGCGCGAGATTATACCGAATCTGAATCCTAATTTGCATATGCAAATTAGTCTTGTTTAGTCCAACTGTCTTTTTTTTTGCAGGACAGTCCCAATTTGACAGCTCAACCCACAGTCCTGGATTGTTACTGAAGTGTCCCAACTTTCTCTTGCATATGCAAATTAGGGATGGGAAGGGGAAAACATTTTTTACTTCCTTGTTTTGTGACAAAGTCACAGATTTCCCTTCCCTAATTTGTATATGCAAATTCGGATTCATTTTGGCCGGGCAGAAGGATTCGGATGAATCCTGCTGAAAAAGGCAGAATCCTGGCTGAATCCAGAACCGAATCCTGGATTCAGTGCATCCCTATTTAAAGATTAAAGATGTTTATGTTCAAAGATATTTACCCAGACAAAGGGACCAGCACTGTAGGGGTAGAGTCGGGTTAATACGATTTTCCCCTACTCATTGCCTGACTTTTGCTGACACATTAGCCTAGCTTTAATCTTATTGGGTGGCTGTGTGATTAATATTATGTAAATAAGGATGGGAGAGAGCAGGTATCAGCAATTGAAACATGCTTTGCCCTGGCTGTTACTGGACTGTAGGCAGGGAAACATAGCAGCAGATGGTCAGATCATTGTGCTTTTAAAGAAAAGATAATTCATTTACATAAGAAATGACAAAGGCATAATCAATGGCCCTACACATTCTATGCCCGCTTCATCAGGGGCATAGAATATCAAAAAAAGGCAGAATGATCTGAAAAAGAAGAACATATTTATGCCTGGCATTTGCCAGAACCCACAGATTGCCAGTCCGGGCCTTATGTGCGATCCAAATTTGCATTTTGCTGACATATACTTTGGAAACTTTTTGGGCAGCCTCCTGTTGGATCAGCACATCTCTTCAACATTGTGTGTGCGACTTCTTACCTCCTAAAAATTCATTGTGCTGGCTTAAGCCTGACTTTCATGCCAAGATTTATAGAAAGGCCACAAAAGCCCTGGCTAAGGGCAGCGTAAATTAAGGGGCGGCAACAGCTGGATAAGTACTTTCCTGTAGAAGTAAAGGATCCATATGCATATGATCCTGTGGACAGTCAGATGGGAAGGGGCAATGGAGGACGCTGGCCTCTGGCTGCCCTGAAATGAAATCGGGCCCTGCTGCCTTTAGCCTTTTGAAGGAAGTAGATCCAAAAGGAGAGAAATGGTGGTAAAACCTGAGGGGGTTGTTGGCTTTCTTACATGTTTTTTTAGATGTTTCTAGTCTGGTACATTTATATATTCTACTAAATTGAAAGGCTTTCAGAATATGAGTTATTTATGTCTATAAATTCATTGTGTTAGGGTAATTGCACACCTGTCAGTAAATACATACCTCCTAACTGTCTTGTTTTTTGCAGGACAGTCCCGAGTTTGACGGCTCAACCCACAGTAGAGTCCTGCGCGTGTCCATTTTTTGGAACCCGTACCCGCAACCTGCTATCCACAACCCGCATTCTTACCCGAACCGCAATAACCTTATCCGCAACCAGGACCCGCGACCCGCTGACCATCAAGAATCAGGAAGTCATTGTAAACCGGAAGTGACATCATCGGAAGTAGGCGTGATCAGAAAAAAGGAGTAAAACGGGAAGCGCTGTCGTAAACTGGAAGTGACATCATCGGAAGTAGATGTGATCAGCAGAAAAGAGTAAAAATTCTTATTTACAAGACCCGCGGCCTGACCCGCAACCCGCAGATCTGCCAACCCGCTTCTATACCCGGAACTTCTACCCGCAACCCACAGGGTACCACAAGTTTTTGTGGGTAACCCGCGGGTACGCGACCCGCTGCAAGACTCTAACCCACAGTCCTGGCTTGTTACTGAACTTTCTCTTTTATCTCCTGCACTGAACAGCCAGAAAAACGCCTCTAAAACTTAATTGGTTTTTTGGCAGAGAACCCAGAACATGTATAGGGGATCCTTTTGTAACAATAAGATAAGCAAAGAAACAATTATAACTATTTAAGATAATTAAGTCTCTTGGGGGAAACTGTGACTTGCAACTTAAAGGGCAATTCACTTTCATTAGCAAAACTGTAATAACACATAAAAACCACAGTAATGCATTCAAACTGTCATAACCTAACAAATTGTGGAAAATGAACATGGTAATTAAGGGGTGTGACTACAAAAATGGGCGCAAGCAAAATTTCTTGTCACTCCTACTATTTCTGAAATGTTGTGAGGTATGGTGAACACATGAGGCAGATTTCAGCACAAAAATCTGAAACCTTGTATTCTTGTGCTAAAATCCACCCTGTGCCCACTGACAGCTGGATGCTATGCCTGGCAATGCTGCTACAAGACTTTTTAGTTTAGTGTTTTTTCCTCCAGTGGAGATTACACTGTGAGTGACATTACAAGAAAGTACTAACAAATGTTGCTGAGTTATTAATGGCCATTGGTGCCAAAACAGTGTTGTGAAGCAACACTTGGGGGCAGATGTATCAAAGGTCGAGGTGTATTTTCGAATGAAAAAAACTTTCAAGCTATTTTTTGTGTGACTTTGACCATTCACCATCTAAAACCTGCCGAATTGCAGTTTTAGCCTATGGGGGACCTCCTAGAACCTATTTGGAGTCAATTGGTGGACTTTGGAAAATCAAAGATTTTTTTGGGGAAAAACTTTGAATCAAATAAAATCGAATGCACTATTCCTGTGATTCAAACTATTTGAATTTGGGCGAATATGGACCTATTTGATCGAAAACTGACCTGTTCGACCAAAAAAAAAACTTCAACTTCATTTCAGTTGGTCTTTTTGAATTCGAATTTCGAAGTTTTTTCATTTGTCTTTAATGCATAGTGTTATATTGCATATAAGTGTCTCAGAAACGCAAAGATAATTTAAATCTGAAATTAAAAAAAAAAAAAAAAAAGCCCTCAGCAATAACATTTCAATAAAGAATCCCTCAATTGGCAGTCCTTTTATTTCACCCAATAGACCTCTCATTATATACATTGCTCATTATGGCGCAAACTATAAACATGAAGTTCTGTATAAGCTGGGCCTGTTGCCTTTTTCTACTTGAGCACACAGAACTGCAGGCCTGTTACATCTCATACATTCTTCCACAGGTCATGCTTTGGATAATATTAGTTGTTGACTCACCCTTGTTGCCCAGGTTCCTATTGGTCTGTGCAAGTGACAAAAATGATATTAATATCTGATCAGGGCTTACTGACATATAGATTAGAAAAGCTGGGAAATACATTCAGGTTAGGACTTCATCAGAATGTGATTCTAATCCAACAAGTCTTCATTGCCCCCTGATGTTGTCCAATCTGCAGCCCAGGCAAAATGCCTGATTTGGCCAAATTGTGTTATTTCCAAAACTAGAATTCTTTCTGGGTTGTGTAATATAACCTGATGCACACTAGGGGTCGCCATAACAAAATATAAAGATCAATACTTTATACATGTAACGTAAAATTTGTTGGTGTGTGCTAGGCTAGTGCACTTGCCGCAGGAATGCCTCCTGCATGAATGTGAGTAGCACAAACCTCATAGGGGTCCGTTTACTAAAGTGCAGTAAATCTGACTTTAAGTTTCCGCATGTTATCGCTGCGAATATTTTTCTGCCAGAATATTCGCAGCAACTAAGTTTACTAAACAGTGATGCGCTCAGAAGTCATTGCAATCACTTGCAATAACTACATTAACGAACCAGCTTACGTCAACGGTAATTTTAGGGAGTTGCAAATTTTCTGGCTACAAATTACGTTTTTGCAAATATTTATGCTATAAAATAGTCTTGTTTTATGGCAGTTATTATGGCAATTTTTATGGCCCGAAATGCATCTTAAACTTTATTGACTGATGATTATACCATCCAACGACATTACCAGAATGACACCAATCAAACATATATGTATCATATAAACCCTTCTGCCAATAGAATCATAGGAACAAGAAATCATACCTGTCAATCTCTTTGCTTCATAGAAATGCACAGTTTATGTAGCCAATCACAATGAAAACAAAAAAGCGTAGAGGCTAAAAAATCCTTGGACTGTGATGCCCACTGCCAATAATACGCCTTTGAGCTGAAATTGCAGCAGATAGAAGCAGAAGCCAAAACATCTTGTTAGCAATAGCTACAGATCTCTCTCCTGTCAGCAAAGATTGATGGATAAAAAAAAAAGTATTATGGGATATTACCTGCCCCTTGAGAATTTTCTGGCGAAAAAATACTTTTCTTTGCGTCCTCCAGGCAGCACACCAATGGGTTAACATCCTGTTCCTCTCCTGATAGGACAGAACTACGAAACAAAAAAACAGAACAATTATAATTATATACCACTACATAGGCGGCAGTAAAATTTTGCGAATATTCTTGTGTAAATTTTGTCTTTTGCACATTTCGCTGTTTAGTAAACCAGGCATTAATGTGTACGTAGCGTTATTTTTAACGAATGCAGTCATGAATTTCAGTTATATCTGGGCAGCTTAATCAGATCTTGCAGTATCAATGGCTTTGTTTAGCTTGAGATCAGCACCTTGTTTTTTTTTACCAACCAAAATGTGGAAATTGTGCTGATTTTGTGGTAACTGAGGTGACAATCATGAGAATTTACAGGCACTCATTCCATGTGGTTATCTCAATATTGCAAAAGCTATACATGCAAAGGATATTATCGTTACCCGACATAAATTTTCTGAGCTCACAGATAGTCCAGCTTTACATTTAATTCATCAGAATGTGCTCTTTCCAGAAATTACAATATTTCCTGGGGTAAATTTACTTTTAGTGGCATATTTGCTTCTACAATCTAAGTTATGCTGAATTCCAGAGTGGTGCATTCAGGTTATAGTCTACCGCTCAATTATTTGCTTCATCTTCTTACTCTTCGGGGGCCGATTCACTAACTTCGAGTGAAGGATTCGAAGGTAAAAAACTTCGAATTTCAAAGTTTTTTTTAGGCTACTTCGACCATCGAATGGGCTACTTCGACCTTCGACTACGACTTCGAATCGAAGGATTCGAACTAAAAATCGTACGACTATTCGACCATTCGATAGTCGAAGTACTGTCTCTTTAAAAAAAACTTCGACCCCCCTAGTTCGCCATCTAAAAGCTACCGAAGTCAATGTTAGCCTATGGGGAAGGTCCCCATAGGCTTGGCTACCTTTTTTTGATCGAAGGATATTCCTTCGATCGTTGGATTTAAATCCTTCGAATCGTTCGATTCAAAGGATTTAATTGTACGATCGAAGGAATAATCCTTCGATCGTACGATCGCACTATTTGCACTAAATCCTTCGACTTCGATATTCGAAGTCGAAGGATTTCAATTCCCAGTCGAATATCGAGGGTTAATTAACCCTCGATATTCGACCCTTAGTGAATCAGCCCCTTCATATTCCAGTCTCTTATTCAAATCACTTAATGGTTGCTAGGGTAATTTGGACCATAGCAGACAGGTTTCTGAAACTGGAAAGCTGCTGAATAAAATGCTAAACACCTCAAAAACCACAGATAATAGAAAATGAAAACCAAATGCAAATTGTCTCGAATTTCATTTTCTATATCATAATAAAAGTTAACTCAAAGGTAAACAAACCCTTTAGTACAGAATCTCTCTAAAATGATGTATATCTGTCATTGGCATACTCAGGGACTTCAAAATTAATTTAATTGTTCTGTATATACTAAAATACATTTCTGATGTGTTGAAAAAATAAAATAGTCCTATATGTCATTAAGGGTCAGGCCACATGAGCAGATTTGGGGAGATTAGTTGCCCCAGCGACAAATTTCCTCTTCTTCGGGGCGACAATCTCCCCAAACTGCCTTCCCCCTACCCTCCGCCGGCTAAAATGAAAATTGACTGGGGGAAGGCACACACGGCACTTCGTTTTCCGAAGTTGCCCAAAGTTTCCTCGTAAGGGAACTTCAGGCGACTTCGGAAAACGAAGCGCCGCGTGTGCCTTTCCCCAGGCGATTTTAGAGGTGATTTGTTGCTGGGCAAAAATTTACGCAATCGTGCTTGTGCTGTGAATTCGATATAATTGTGTCCTGTGTTTATTGATGCAGGCTGCTTTAGGGAATCCTGGAGCTATGGCCATCTTTGGACGTATCCCCTGTATGAAAAGACTTACTGCTCTCAATTCGGAACAGAAGGAACTAGGGGGTTATTTACTATAATCGAAAATTTCTGATTTTTCTTAAACCACTTTGACCAAACCCCCATGCACATTTTTACTGTATTATTTACTCGATCTGCTGAGGGGAAAGACTCTATAAAATCGTTGAAAATTCGGAATTGTACAATTTTCTCGGATTGGATGCTTGAAAATTCAAATTTTTTCGGATTATCACCGGAAAACCTCAAATTTTTTGGATTATTCTACAAAACCCAGCGCAGCTCATATCTTCCGATTGTAAACGGGCAACTTCCATTGACTTCAACATGATGTTGGCAGTTTTGAGAAGGAGTACTTTTTTATTCAGAATTTTAACAGCCTCAGGGTTTAATAGAGCTTTTAAAAAAAAAAATCCTTTTGTGTTTTTTCCCTTTAGAAGTCTAACCAGAAAAAAAGGACTTTCATTTATAACCCTGCTAGTGTCACTTGGAGCAATATGCAGAAGTACAAGGACCAGCTTTAGGATAGGACCACACGGCCGACTTGGATGTGTTTCCGTCGGATCCGACGCTGGGCTAAAAACGGCGTGTCAAGTCGGATGCGACGGGAAACAAGCCAAGACAAAAGTCGAATGGTGTAGCAGCGTTCGTCCGATGTGGATTTCTTCATGCAACAATTGTGGCCTAATAAGCACCCCTATAGCTTTTTAAGGTTGAACTAAATGTTTCCCCTAAACTCACAGCACACAACATTCAATAATTGTCTGACAATAAAAGTAAATGAAGCTCAAACGGGTTAATCATTTAGAATTGTTTAGATCAATTTAGGGAAAAGTATAAGCACTGAATAATTTACAGTACAGTTCATGTGCCCTCTATTGTTCTTGTTCTTCCATATAAAAAAATTATAGCGGAAGGATATTTTTCTCTCACTGAATCCTGATATAATATCCTAAAATATTTAACACCGGACCCCTCTGACAAACACACAGCTAATTTCTGGATTTAATTTTTAAACTGCATTTTATTTTCTGTGATAAAACATGTCATACATAAGGCTTTAAAAATAACATTTTTAAAATGTTATCATATACTTCATGCAACATAGGCTTGGTACAAATGCATAGAGTTTACAAAAATAGGGAATGTTATGTCTAAAAAAACACAGACGTATGTACAATGAGTTTAAAGGAGAAGGAAAGCTCCAAGACAGTTTATTGCCAATAGAATAGCCACAATAGTGCAAGCTAGAACGCTATATTTATTCTGCAGAATGCTTTACCATACCTGAATAAACAGCTCTAAACACTGTCTCGGTTTGTTTAGGATAGAAGCGGCCATATATGCTTGGTGTGACATCACTTCCTGCCTGAGTCTCTCCCTGCTTACTAACAGCTCTGAGCTCAGATTACAGTAGGGATGGGAGGAGGGAGGGGAGAGGAGCAAACTGAGCATGCTCAAGGCCGTGCCCTGGAGGTTTAAGCTGAAAACAGGAAGTCTGATACAGAAGCCCATGTATACACAATAAAAGCAAAGAAATGTGGTGTTTCTTTTGACAGAGGACTCAGAGCAGCATTACTTTGAGGGTTTACTGGTGTATTTATATAGACCTTTCTGATAAAGCTTACTTAATTTTAGCCTTTCTTTCTCCTTTAATAACAGTTACCAGCCTGGGCTGATCAAGCATTTGTGCCCAACTTGACTTCTGCTGTGTTTCATATACAAAAGGAGTTACAAATAATATTAGCCATAAGTTATATAGTGCTGACACATTTGCACTTTACAGAGATTATACATCATTCACATCAGTCCTTGCCCCAGTGGAGCTTACAATCTATGTCCTTATTCACACTTACAAAAGGATCAATTTTATCTGGAGCCAATGAACCTGCTTGTATGTTTTTGGGAAGAAACCCACACAGACACAATAAGACATTAACATTGCCTGGAAACATTTTTGTACGCAACATGCATGATATCCACAGTAGGGATGTAGCGAACCGCCGACAATGTGTTCGCGAACGCCGTTCGCGAACACCGGCAAAAAATGCGAACAGTTCGCGAACAGTTTGCGAACTTCGAACATCCGAAAATCGTTCGATTCGAACGATCGAAGGATTTTAATCGCTAAAATCGAACGATTTCCGTTCGAATCGAACGATCGAAGCCATTGGATCGAATGATTTCATTCAATCCAATGGCTTCGATCGTTCGATTCGAACGAAAATCGTTCGATTTTAGCGATCGAATGGTCGAATGGTCGAACGATTTTGACGCGAACGCCTATTGGCGAACGTCGCGCGACGTTCGCGAACTTGCGGCGGACGCGAACAGTCGAAGTTCGCGCGAACTAGTTCGCCGGCGAACAGTTCGCTACATCCCTAATCCACAGCACAAGAATATTTGTAGCAAAAGGTCAAATTTAATTGGCAGTGTTTAATTTTAGCTTAACTAAGCCAAGCAGGCACTGTATTAGACTAGTTATGGTCAGTCAGCTAGTCAAGAGAACAGTTCTGTATCAATAACTGCAGGGGCGCCATATTGGCATCCATTTATTCGCACCAAATACATCCATGGTTCTCCTTAATATTAATCTTATTCGAATACTGATTTCACGCTTCTCAAACCAACAATCTTTTAGTTTTTCATGAGGATCATTTGCATTTTTCCAAAACAAATTTCCAAACTGACCGAAATTTGCCTGAAATATTAAAATATTAAATGTTTTAAAAAAAAGTTGGTTAGTGGATCACTAAAGGGGTTATTTATCAAAACCCAAATTTTTCTTAAAATTTTATTTTAAAATGTCAGAGCAAAGTAGAATTCACGATTTGACCTTATTTATTATTATAAAATCGGATTGGGGAAAAACTCCATAAAATAGAGCGAGAATTCAAATCAAATTGTACATTTTTTTCTGCTTTTTCCCGAAAAGTACAAATTTTTCGGATTTTTGCTCAAAAAGCCCCGAAATAGGTTCAGGCTAATTCCAGTGAAGACCACAGAAACAGAGGGACCTCTCCCACTAACTTATATACAACCTCTGTAGGCCTGGGATGGAGGATTTTCGGTTTCAAACTTTTTCCATCCTCGGGGTATAATAAATCTCGAAAAATTCATGTTTTTTTTTTCCCACAAATATTTTATAGTGAAATAAACTGAAATGTTTCAAGTTTCGGACTGCAATAAATAACCCCCTAATTTTGGAGTTCTGACAGATCCAGAAAACATGCCATGGATGGGTTGAAAGACCGGTAGGAGGAATGTCTCATATACTTGGACCACAAATGACCATAAATCTTTGTTGAAATGACAGAACGCCTACTAGAAATGTTCTGAAATTCCCCTAAAAAGTACTCATGACGACAACCTATGATAGCATCTCTATACATGTGGCTTGCCATTGCTTGGCCTAATATTAGATAGCAAGTGGAAGCCCTTTTGAAGTGCAATACTAAGGTCACTGACCTATTACCATCTCATGTACAGCCATGCCTGCCTCTTGTCTTTCAGTATTGCATTAAACAGAATGGTGATTTAGAGCAGTTCTTTGTTTTTAGTAACTACTAGGTTGCCTCTAAGATCTTATGAATATCTCTTGGGGTATGAGGCTCCAGCAGGAAACTTAAAGGGGAAGGAAACCTAGTCGGCGCAAACCCCCCACCCCCCTCCCGTTTGTTGCCCCCCCTCCCTCCTGGCCTACCTGTCCCGCTGGGCAAATGCCCCTAACTTGTTACTTACCCTTCTGCGCAGGTCCAGTCCAGGGAGTTCACCGACGACATCTTCTTCCACACGATCTTCTTCCTGCTGTGAACGGCGTTTTGGCGTATGCGCAGTAGGATCAGTTCGCTGGTACGGATCTACTGCACATGCGCCAAAAGTCACGCGCATGCGCAGTAGATCGTACCGGCGAAATGATCCTACTGCGCATGCGCCGTTCACAGCAGGAAGAAGATCGCATGGAAGAAGATGTCGTCGGTGAACTCACTGGACTGGACCTGCGCAGAAGGGTAAGTAACAAGTTAGGGGCATTTGCCCAGCGGGACGGGTAGGCCAGGGGGGAGGAGGGACAACAAACGGGAGGGGGGGTGGGCGGTTTGCGCCGACTAGGTTTCCTTCCCCTTTAAGGACTCTCTAACGTTAGCACCATACTGTATGTGTGCATATCTATAACATCTATCTTCTTTGAAGTGCTGTTCTTAAAAGGGACAGAAATACTTCTGGAAGTTTTGCGTTTGCCTATGACAATGCTAACTAAAGAAACTTTATATCACAGTTCAGGCAATTATCAGTTGAAATGATACATTTGTGAAAACAACCACAGGGCATTGTGCCCCAATAAATATATGCCAAGCCATTTATATGGCTTGATAAAGGGCAGAGGACAGCTGCAATAACTTGTATCAAAGCAACTGTTGAACATTGACTATGCACAGATTCTCACACAAATGTGAACAAAATGGCAGCACCCACTGATCTGTATAAAAATATGCTAGGAAGGAGAAATATACACAAAAATGTCCTTACAGCTTAATAAAGGCCTTTTGGGAAAAGATGAGCTGCGCATGGCCCTGGTATGTAATATTAATTAGATATCCATCGGGAAGGCAAGAAAATCATATTGGGTAAACACAACACTAGACTGTGATTGTGTCGCCCTTACAAAGGAACTGCACAGTGTTCCCATGTTATCCGATCATTAACTTGAGGAACAAATGATATGATCATACAGATTAACCTCATGAAATTGGCCAGATATCTGCCACTATGTATAGTTTAATTTAAAGTCTACACACAACACACAGACTTTTTGGCTAATTCCAGAAATGATTTCCCATAGTAATGGCTTCTGCATTGCCACCCTCCTATACAGGCCAGTGATGGGCAGGGCTGTTGATATGGTTAACTAGTACTTTGGACAAAATTTATTTTGTTCATTAAGAGAAACAAGGTCAAAATGAAGGCCGTTATCATGAAGAGTCATAAGAAAATCTGCAGTCCGAAGAAGGGTGCCCATTGTTATAGGCAATGGAATTAATGTCTGGGGTATTAGGAAACAGAGTGCTAAAAATATTGAATAGAGAAACAAAGGATGGCACCATCATAATAGTTTCTGCAAGCAAAATGGCAGTATTTTTTTATAATGATATCGTTATGCTTCCAGTTCTACATTGGTTCATTTTCTAGCCTGTACTGTATTCCATAATAATATCCGTTGTGGCGTCTTGAGGGGTGCGGCTTAAATGTATTATTCTGCTTATGTTAATGTACCACACAAATAGGCTGAATTATCTAACAAAATAAAAACAATACACAATATAAAATATACGTCCACGTTTTTTTTAAAAAAAAATTCTTAAGTCATTTTGCTTAAAAAGTGCAGTTTCTGGCAAAAAAAATTACACAACGAAGATTTACATTTTAGTAACAGGTTTGTGGCATTCTTATGGTATGCAAGTTTATAAAACTGGTTTAACTCAAGACAGCAGAGAGCTGAGAAAACATGTGAATGTTGTAGTACCTCAGGGTGTTAACCTCTCAACAGTGCTATAAACCATGGCACAACCTTACAGGGGGTTTAAACGGTTTAGTGGTGGAAATTTTACACCTTCCGCCCAAGGATGTGCGGTGCTCTGTGTCCGAATAAACCTGTATCACACACATGAGCACTATTCTGTCTGACTTTCAAACCTTGAGCTGATCCTCTAGCACTGGTTCCAAACATTGGATCCATGAGCTCCTATTGGTCCACAAGGTTACTACACATGATCAGTGGAACACAAACAAAATATCACATGATCAGTGGAACACAAACAAAATATGTATTTAAAAACATTTATAAATGTAACTTTTTCAAACATTTTTTGATTTCGGTGATGAAGGTGTTCCAGACATTTGTCACAACAAAAGGTTCCAAAATATTATAGGCCGTATGGTGAGGGATCTTGGCACTAAGTTCATCATCTGGGGGGAGCTGTCATTGCTCTGTTTTAAGGCATAACATTCTAGAGTTTTATCCTATCAATAAACCCCTACAATGCTCCATGGGGGAAGGACCTCTCAGAACCTTGACCTCCAACTACTCAGACTATACGTCCCTGCATCCTACAAAAAGGCTGTTGGGAGGATGCTACTAACTTATGTCCACTGGAGGGCCACAAGTTTGATATCCCTTCCTTAAGGCAATCAGCATATAAAACGTAAATTTGATGAGCTCTCTACGGATTAAGACATGAATTGAACACAATGCATTCTACTAAAGAGTTGAAGGCAGGCATCTGAGTAGTTCTGTACATACACTATTTATATTAGGAAATTCCCAACAAAAGTCTTTATAGTACTCTTCTGAAACTTCCAAAAATATCCCACAATACTATTTCAGACAGTAGGGGTTGGCAAGAAATTATTCTTGGTGTATATATAATGCATTTAGTGCATATGGTCTTCTTGGATCTTTTATATTACTTACATGCAAGGCTGATTAATCTGCCGACTTTCAATATGCCTGGAAGGCTATAGGTTGCCACTCATTACTAAATAAAAAGAACAGTAAAGGAGTAGGACTGTATCCCACATTATGCAAAAGAGTTGTGAACGTTGGACTTAATCCTGGGGATGGGATATACAGTAGGTAGGACTGGATTTGTGGAAAGGGCGCGAAGGTCAATAGATTTTGACAGTTGTTTGAATCTTCTGCAGGGGGTAAGGCAGGGCAGAGAAAGGGTGCTGCCATTGCAGACCCAGTCCTAGAGTATAAGGTTACAGAGCTATGTCATAGAAACTCGATGGCGAGTAGAAGCAAACTAAAAGAGAAAATCATCCCAATCTTCTGAAACATATTTACTCATACCATACACATCTTATACTATATGTACTCTATGTAGGCTCATGGGGCTTGCTTACTAATATTCAATTTTTTGTGCTAGTCAATTAAGAAAATCTCAGCAGAAAACATGTTTTTGATTTTGTTCAAATTTAAGTTTAAACTCCAATTTTGAGATTCATCAATCGGAAAAAATGTATAACTAGCCGCTAACACAAAGACAAATTTCTACACAACTCAGTGGGTGGGTTGAATATTCAAACTTCATTTTTTTTTAAAACATTTAAATCTGTATAAATGAGAGCACCAATGACATTTTCCTAGCAATTGTGGTTTTTACCAAAGTGAATTAGCGCAATTGATTCAGAACTGATTCTGAACCGAGTTTTCTAGTGAGAAAAACATTGCCATTGTGATAAGGATTCAAATGAGTTTATCAAAATCATATTTTAAGAAAATTTTTATTGGAAAATGTGTGAAGCCCTGTGTATGTATTTATTTGAAATTCAAGAAAGTTTTGAGGTCATACATCAGCCTAATGATGTCATTTCTCTTCTTCCTGTGACATATATCAAATACAATTTTGGGTGCTCTGGGATTGAAACGGAACATATTCAGTGACAACGTAGCACCATATAAAGTAAGAAAACAAAATCTGTAGAAAAACGTACAGTTTCCTAAATGTGGTGTTTTTGGCAGAAAAAAATAAAAAAGGGAAGAAGAAAAAGAGGCTTTGTTTAGCTAAGTGCTTGCTTCCAACTGCTCAGACATTGCCAGAGTACTAAAAAAAGTCCATTTCTTTTCACAAAACACAGAATAATGAGCATTTGTAACGGACAAAAAAATGGCAAAAGATATCAGACATTTATATTGAATGCAAGTTGATACAGCTTGTTAGATTTTTGTGTCATTTTGACAAGTCCGTGTATACATAAACCTTTCCAGAACCATCACATGACACTGTGACATAATCCACTGGGCACAGGAGTCGCTATAACATTTCTACTGCCAAACAAAAGCCAACTTTTTGTTTTTTATTTACAACATTCTAAGTGGAATGAGTTGGATAAGTTAAAAAAGGGAATAATGACATAAACTGGTCTTAAAAAGCTGAGAATAAAAAAAGGCATTTCATATGATATTTTACATTTAAACATGTAGTTATATATAAACATACATCCCTTGTAAATGGGACTGACATGAGCACCCCTGCCTCCATGACTACAATTTAAATGTTGCACATGGAATAAATGTGGATTTGATCATCAGTTATTCCCAGTGAGCGAGAAAAGGAAGGAAGCGTCAGTGTAAGAAGTGCACGTCTCCAGAAGGGATCTCTCATGCTCGGACTGACCTGTGTCTCTAATTAAGGCACTGAACATGTTCTTTAAGCCCAGATACTGATCTGAGCAATGTTTCTGTTTTTCTAAGACATTGTATGAATTCAGTCTAGATCCTTTGTTCAGTGGGGAAGCTTTATTACATTCCATACATATTGAACCCTTACATCAGTTGATAAAGGAGCACCTGCAAATGAAATGGGTACCTGTGTGGTACAAGGACATTTATAGGCAGATGCCACAGATGAAGCAACTTCTGAAAGAATGAATCGTCTCCAATAGCCTTCATTTGTTCAACCATTAAACACAAATTGCACCATGTCCTACGCATAAATCTGCATGCCATTGTGTGCTTGTTCAGGCATATGTTTGCAGGGAATTTTTTGATTGCCATTAGGGGTTGGACTTGTTGTAACATCTGACCAGTCGGAGGCAGAGTTAGGCGAGGAGCTAGACCACTGATCTGGAGATTCTGGTGAAGGGGTCAAGTAAGGATGCTCTCCTGGTAAATGTCCATTGTGGTTTGGGGTTTTGTCAGTGGAAGCGTAGCTGTGTTGGGATGGTGGGGTTGGATATTTTCCCATTGAGTTCTGAAGGGGATGATAAGCTGTGAGCATAGTTTGAGATAACTGTCCATCGTGCTGATGCATCATTGCTATAGGGACAGAAGAGCCAGTGATCCGTGCTCTGTCTTGCATCTGATACATGCCACCCGCGTTCTGACAGTGACTCGTCTGCTGCACTAGTGTCTGGATGCCAGACTGCTGATTCATTCCACTCTTTGGGATAAGCTGGAAAGTCATAATTGGTGGCAAAGCATCCCTAGCCACACCCATATGCAGCGTTGGCTTGATATCTGCTTGGATGATCCCGTTTTGATGAGGAATACATGAGTGGTTATTTGTATCATGGCGGACTAAACCAAACATTTCATTATACTGGGTGTTGTTTCTTTCCATGCGGCTCAACCAATCAGATGATATATTGAGCTGCCTTTGTCCAGTAAGAACATTATTTTGGGCTGAGTGTGATAATAACTGTCCAACAGAAGGCAGCATATTATTGGCTGCACAACCAATGGGCTGAAGATTAGTCAAAGGCATAGTTGTGTGTGGTGGCTGCAATGTAGATGTGGCAAGCATTTGTCCAGGGGACGTATGCAGAGCTCCAGGAGATTTAATGGTTGGAGATGAAGTAGCATGGGGAGATTCAAGAGAATCCACAGGGGATAATGTTACTGAGCTTTCAGAAAGCTGCCCTTTAGTGTCAGTATCTGACTTTTTCCTCCTCCTGTTTTTGGTATCTTTTGGTTCTTTGGCTAAGTTTGGAAGGTTTCGAGGTGCTACACTTTTGGCACTTGGTCTCCTGGTCTTCTTGGTTTGTGCGGCATGTTTCAGGTTAAGGAAAGATCTGTTGGAACCACAGACTGCTGATGAAAGAGAGTTTGTAAGCATTGTACCAGCCTGTCCTTGTTGGCTATGGACTAAGTTATACTCGTCGAGCAAACGCACAATGTCATGATGCATCCTGTCCTTGGCAATGTCACGGGGAAGACGATCCATATGGTCAGTGATTTCTCGGTTTGCAAAGTAATCCAGAAGCATTTTAGCTGCTTCAAAACTACCTTCTCTTGCAGCAAGAAACAAGGGAGTTTCCTCCTACATCAATAAAGAAGAAGAGAATGTAATTATCAACAATGATATTTGCTACTACAGGAACATTGTACAGCAGCAGAATCAAGTACTTATATTTAACAACAATGAAATTTATTCTGAGAACACTTCTTACATTTCTCTAACCAACATACCAGACTCCAGACATTCAAAGAAGTTAAATATATCAAATAAAATCTATTTTTGCTTAAACCCTGGACCAGCAGAGATACTGCATTACGGTACATCCATATACTTGAAGAACAGCACATAACATGATGTGTACCTTATTGTCTTGCATATCCCGATTTGCTCCGTTCTTGAGCAGAACCATTGTAGCCTCAACATTGTTTACTGCAGCGGCCCAGTGAAGTGCAGATTTACCTATTGGTAGGAATTTTGTTTAGACATGACAAACTGCAATGAAAGCATTTCTGAAGATACTGTTCAGTCCGGGTGCTACATTGCACAGTACCTGAATAACCCTAAATTAAATATATAGGCAACCCTAGTTTCCTCAGGCATCATTTTGATGGTCAAACTATTGTTTGCCCTTTAATGTTTACATGTCCAAAGGGGTTTTGCAACATTCATCTTTTAAACCACTAGGGGTCATTGCCCCACTATTGCTCCTAGCAATAGACTAAACTCTCATACATAAATAAGTTTCTGGTCTTCAAATAGAAAGGTCCTTTTGGGAGCTGGAGGAGCTCCAAGTTTTCTCAGGAGCCCATTATTTCATCATAATTTACCGTTATAGTACAGGATCTAAGCACTATATGGTGGAATAGTTGTAGCTGTTAAGACACCAGCAACCTCAACATAATAACTCATTACAGGCTGCAAAGGCCCATTGTAGGAACACCTGTCTAGAGATTGTCTATCCTCCTCTGGAACAGTGTTCCAGCATGATACCTAGGCCTGATAAGCAAAGTCAAAAACTGAATTTACACAAGCCAAATAATTGGTCAGACCTATAGAAGCTGGAGAGCCTATGCAACCCATGCTTTCTAGAGAGAACTAGAAGAGTATGAAGAGCATACACCTTCACAGCATCAGTTACCATTATCACGCCCAACTGATTCCAACTTTGAATTTTTCTTGTGCGTGTACTTTCCATGTAGACAAAGCAGAGTCCTAGAGTACTTAGTCATAGTCAGTTACAGAGCCTCCCTTCATGTAATAAGTCTGTTCTGATATGCAGCCTGATGATTTTCCTCAAAATCAAACTGGCTTCTAGAGAGCCAGAGCAATCAGGTCTAACTAATCTGACTGAATATGATTTTTCTTCTTACCATGGTCATCCACTGCATTAACATCAGCCTGGCAATTTATCAAGTCTGCAACCATCCCTTCCACTGCGAGACGGGCAGCCAAGATCAGAGGGGTTGTACCATCGTTCATTCTTGCATCAAGGTCAGTGACTCTGTTTCGGATCAAAATCTATAAGAAAAGAGAAAATAAATAGGTTAGCTCCTATGGAAAGATGCAATATGACACAGAACATACATGTAAGTTGGTGAGATTTAAGAACAATATCACTGATTTTAAACAGCAGTATTGGAATAATAACTCAGTGGAGTGATGAGACACATAAATAAAGGCAGAAACGTCCTTTCCTGCAAACTGTCCATGAATATAAATGATTTGAAACAACAGCTCTCATGAGCTGAAAAATAGTTTGGATGAGGTTCGGATCTTACTACCCAAAAGATCTAATGCAATAAATACATTTCACCAGCACAATCACATTTTTACAGAAGTCTACCAAAGAATGCATTTTCATGGTCATACCCTTTGCATGCAAGTTTTTCACTATGGTTTTCTAGCCACTGCTAAAATACAGTCCCCAGTGCCCACATAGGCCAAAGCATGCTGGCCAGCCAATAGATGTCAGTAAGACTTCACTAGAAATCTAAATTTTGGAGATCACGCAATTATCTTTATTCCTATTACCTGAGTTTAGAGACATACACTACACAATAAATATGCAACACATACACCAGTGCATTTAGTATTAGAGAACCCTGTAGCACCAGTTTCTATGGCAGATGTAACCTCAGTTTCTGCTAATGTTCATCAAACACAACCTCTTAGATTAGGTACACAGGTACTGAGCATGTGCAGTGTCACTGACACGCATAAGATGGTCATTTGGGATAAAAGATGGGGAGCTGCTTTGGATAACATAGAAAATATCATTACTATTATTGGGCTACTGAACTAACTAGTACAGTAAGTTCAGCATATAAAGTACAGTATCTCCTGCTATACACATTCTTTTTAACATTTTGGATAACATAAAGTTATTTAAAGTAAAGACACATAATAATACATTATTCTAAGTATGTATTCCTTTTTTATTCCAGAATGCTTGCAAGCAATAAAGAATCCAAGAATCCAAGCCAGCAACCCTCGGTACACTGTAGGTCATATAATTTCCAGGACAGGGAGAACTGTGTTGAATACAAATTGGCTGACTCTTTGCACATTACACAGTATCAAAGCAAAGAAGAAAATAAAATGTAATATCTACATTCTTGTGCTTTTCTCTGAAAATTACTCTACAAGGTGTGTCCAAGACACATGCCTAATTCCACTAAGAAGGGCATACAGATGCTTGTGCGGGTTCTAGATATTGTGAATATGGAACGTGCGTCAGTAAAAGAGCTGCAACAAACTCAGCAGTAACATGTTCTCCCAATAAACAGGCTGCCCATGGAATTTTGCCTCTGGTTGCACTTCTTCAAACTACTTCCAAGCACTTAGCCAACTCTGCAGTGACATGTCCAACCATACAATGCCCTGCAACAACAAGCATCACTATTCTTCCCACAAGCCACATACTGCAAGGGGATGGGAATTTGAGCTTTTTCTCCTGCTGTACTAGTCCTGGAACAACCTGCTGAAATTCTGTATCATATTTACTACTCCTTTCAAATATATCTCACCTAAAACCAACATTAAGGGGCCGATTCACTAAATTCGGGTGAAGGGTTAGAATAAAAAAAACTTCGAATTTCGAAGTTTTTTTGGGCTACTTCGACCATCGAATGGGCTACTTCGACCTTCGACTACGACCTTCGACTTTGATTCGAACGATTCGAACTAAAAATAGTTCGACTATTCGACCATTCGATAGTCGAAGTACTGTCCCTTTAAAAAAAACTTCGACCCCCTACTTCGGCAGATAAAACCTACCGAAGTCAATGTTAGCCTATGGGGAAGGTCCCCATAGGCTTGCCTGTGATTTTTTTGATCGAAGGATTTTCCTTCGATCGTTGGATTAAAATCCTTCGAATCGTTCGATTCGAAGGATTTAATCGTTCGATCGAACGAAAAATCGTTCGATCGCAGGATTTGCGCTAAATCGTTCGACTTCGATATTCGAAGTCGTACGATTTTAGTTCACAGTCGAATATCGAGGGTTAATTAACCCTCGATATTCGACCCATAGTGAATCGGCCTCTAGTTGTTTGCAATGTAATGGCAGTTACTGAAAATATCAGTTACTGGAAATATCATAATATATCTCGAAAAATGAAAGCCATAATGCTGATTTATGTTATAAAATATTGAATAACATTAAAAGAAAACCCCACCCAACAAATTATGAAGATTATAGCCATTTTTTAAAAATTATAAATTATATTACAAGTGTAGCTGGTGTAAAATGATAAAAACTAATAGATATATAGTTAAGAGTTATAGTTTAATCTAATCTGTCTGCTGCTTTCGTTTGGACAAATACCTGGAAAACCCCTTGTGCATCAGCCGACACTGCTGCATGAAGAGGGGTCCGCCCCATACTATCTTGAGAATTGGCATCGGCTCCAGCATCCAGCAAACGTTTGGCGGCGTCAGCTCTTGAGTAGCGAGCTGCCAGGTGCAGAGCAGTTTCTCCTGTGCGATCTGTCTGGGCCTGCAAACAAGCTCCCTGATAAATCAGGTCGGTAATAACATTAGCAGATGGATCTTCTGGCTCATCATCGTCCTCTTCTAGGTGTGTGTTTCCCATTCGTAATGAGGCCAACATAAGAGGTGTACAGCCATCTATAATGCAAAAGGAATTGAGAAGTTAAAAAGGTGCTCAGTAACCAAAAGAAAGAAATCATAGCCATGACAGTCCTATAGTGTACGCTTAAATTACTTTCAAAATGAAAACAAAATGGTGGGTAAGACTTATACACCAACCCCATGCAACTCAAGGGCAAGAAAGAAATATCTTAGTGCTTATATCAGCTCCCACATGTCATGATCTTAACCAGCTTCTGTAGCCCATATCCCTGCCTCTTATCATTATATTGGTTCTTACAGCTGGTAAAGAATTAGTCCTTATTCAAATGAAAGGAAATATAGACTGACTGCCCCCTTTAGTCTAAAAAACATGGCATGCATAAAGCTATTTTGTCACTCAATTAAGCACAAATTTAGTTCTTGAACAAGTTGCTACTGACCTGGTCCTCGCACGTTGACATCTATGACATCGATTTCTTGCTCTGCTTGAGGAGGTGTGAGAGCAAATGATGGGGTCATCTGAATATCTGCAGCCACCAGGTGCTGCTGTGTCCACTGACGGCTATCCACTTGGTCATCTCCTCCCGACAGGAGAGCCTGACCTTCAGACTAAACAAAGGACGATAATGTAAGAGTAGCACAGCAAAAACTCAATTTATAACCCAGGATGGGGCCTAGTACAACAGCAAATAATGAATTGTGTAGTCGTAAGTGCCTCTCAACACTGGCTGCAGACTCCCATGTTAACTGCATGTAGTTACAAACATGATAATCCAGTTACCCCGAAGAGCACAGCGCGCTTTATAGCTTCATCACAGTGATTTTATTGTGGAAACTTGTGGAGACTTCATGCACTGCATGTTTCAGCCCAACAGCCTTCTGATAAGCACCTGAGGACCAATGTTGGGCCGAAACATGTAGTGCAGGAGGTCTCCTCAATAAAGTCACTGTGATGAAGCTATAGGCCTAGTACAACAGGCAAAGGCCTCAGTCTCATGACTGTAACATGTCCCTCAGAAAAGCTAAATTCTGCAAGTGAAGAATAAGGCTTCCCATTAAAGTTATTTCCCCTTACTGCTTTCCCACTTTGATTAACATGGTACCTTGGATTTCTTGGGCTGTGGTCCTTGATCATCCGACCAGTGATCATTTTGATTAGAATCCAGTAAGTTTCCATCCACTATGGGCACAGATAGATTTCTAAGAAGCAAAAACAGTTTAGAATGTTAACAAATCTATATCTCTAGCACCCTTTGGGTTAACATGCTCTTGTTTTTTTTCACTGAGCCCTAAAGATCCCAGCTCTGTAACTTGAGGTCTCAGAATTATAAGGTGTGGCCCCACATTAAAAATCTTATGGGGCAAAAAAGTCTTACACAGGGGATCCACAGTGCTTAAACTGATACCGACAGATATGAAAGGGACACTTCTCAACTGGGGCACCACTAGAGAGCCAAGAGCTGCCCACTGTTAGTCTAATACTAAATAATATTACAATTTCTAGGTGAACTTACTTCATACCAACAGCATCCTGCCCAACAGGCTCTCTGCGCTTCTGGTTGCTGTTGTCCCGATGCAGGAGGAAACCTTCTGGGAACCAAAGGGCGCCATGTTTGCGCTTCTTTTTCGCCAGAACCACAACCAGTAGTAGAATGGCAATAATAATGGCCAATGTGACGGGCAATATGTACATCAGTATGAGGTGCGACTGTGGATCTTTTTCAACTATTGCAGAAAAGATCAAAGATACACAATGAATATAGATTAGAACATGGAAGCAACATAGGGGCAAATTTACTAAAGGGCGAAGTGACTTATGCTGGCGTTTTCGCCAGGGTGACGTCATTTCGGAACATCGCCGATTTACTAACGGGCGCAGGCGTTACTTTGCTAGTGAAGGAGATAGACTCTAGTGTTAGTTCACACTCTTATGCCTGGGGAATTTGCGCTCTGGCGAATGGACGTAACTCTGCAAATTCACTAAGATGCGGATTTTACTGAACGTTACCAGAACGCCAGACTTGACTTCGTCACCTAAGACCAGGCGAAGTACAATAGAGTAGATAGGACTTCCTCAAAATTTAGTTGAAAATTTTCTAAGTCCCAAAAAACACTGGCGTCTTTTCCCTATTTCAGGGTGATAGGCTGCAAAAGTCCGTAAAAATTTTTTTGGGTACCTGGGCTCCCCCATACATTTCCTACCATATGGCACATAAACTATACACTGGGCTCATGTGTAGGGCAATATAACAAATCTATTTTCTTTTATTAAGGTTCCCTGGGATTGTGTAATGTAATGTATTAGATGCAACATATAAGTCCATTAAACTTTAACTTCCCGCCGTATGCAAATTAGCCAATGCTAGTGCAACTTTACTCTGCTTGCCTAATTAACGCTAGTGCAACTTCGCCAGCGTTCGGTGCCCTGGACGCAACTTCGCATGTTAGTGAATTAGTGTTGTCTGAGCGAATTTTCGTCTGGCGAAGTGTTGCGCTGCCTGTGAAGCCGCCCCTGGCGAATTTTCGATGCTTAGAAATTTGCCCCATAGTGTTTGTTAGCTCTGCTGCTGTAAGATTGGTTTTTATATAACAGAAAAATCCCTTGTCCAAAAAACTGCAAGCTCCAAGCATTTCAGAAAATAGATCCCTTGCCTACACTGCTTTGGATAGGTAACCTCTGGCACTCCAGATATTGCTCTTCTACATTTCCCATATTTCAACAAAAGAACATGATATGATGTAGACATGCCACCAGGGCCCAAGGTTGCTTGTCCTTGGACTAGTAAATAACCCCAGCTTTGTATTACCCAAAAGTATTAATGCATTTTGATTACCATAACAGAATGTCCTTATGATCTACTGTCTGTTTTAAGACTTACCCTCCACAGAGACCAGGGGGTAATTGAGTGTACCGCGTACAGCATGGGCAGCCAGTAGGGCAGCAGCGGAGTCTGTCGTTTTAAAGCACTGATCTGAATCCAGGACGCACTGCTGGTTGTCAATTTCTAATGAGACTTTTGACCTGCAGAACCAGACCAGATTATTATTTTTAATGGTAGTATTAAAACATATTTCACAGCACTGTATGATAAATGGGTGTACACACAGAACATACAGATGTCATTTATATTGTGAAGCCATACTATGATGGGCATACACACTGAGAACCAATCATTTTGGCCTACAGCTATAAACTATTAGATCTGCTCATTTGGTAAAGTCGCCAAAATAAACGGATCTTAACCCGCCTACTAACGGTTGGGCGATATCGGTGCCCATTCGCAGATTACTAGGCTTCGAATGGGCGCCGACGGGTCACAGAACCGCATCCACTAGCCGATGTGGTCCTGGATGGAACAAAAAAAATCAAACTTGACGATCGATATCTGGCCGATTTTTGGCCTGATATTGATCGGGGGACCCCGTCGGGAGCCCCCCCCCACAAGGGCAGATAAACTGCCGAATCGGTCTAAAGGACCGATATTGGCAGCTTTAATCTGCCCATGTATGGCTAACTTTACTGTATAACAGGTTAAATTGGACAGATTTTTCAGGTGACTCACAACGGCCTCTAGGCAAACAGATCTATAGAATACCACATACCGTATATACTCGCGTATAAGCCGAGTTTTTCAGCACCCAAAATGTGCTGAAAAACTCAAACTCGGCTTATACGCGGGTCATACCTGCAGCAGGACTGCCTGTGACTGCCTGTGTCGCCGCCCGGAGCAGGTCCAGGAGCTCCGGGCGGCGCGTCCTTCCCTGCCGGCGTTCGCTTTCAAAATGGCGGCGCCCATGGCCGCCACGTGGGTAGCGGCGCCGGCCGCTACCCACGTGGCGGCCATGGGCGCCGCCATTTTGAAAGCGAACGCCGGCAGGGAAGGACGCGCCGCCCGGAGCTCCTGGACCTGCTCCGGGCGGCGACACAGGCAGTCACAGGCAGTCCTGCTGGGGCAGAGGTGACAGAGGGAAGGACAGAGGGAAGAGCAGAGGTGACAGAGGGAAGGACAGAGGGAAGAGCAGCCAGGGTGGGGAGAGCGATGCTGGGGCAGAGGTGACAGAGGGAAGAGCAGAGGTGACAGAGGGAAGGACAGAGGGAAGAGCAGCCAGGGTGGGGAGAGCGACAGATGGGGGGGAAGTGGCAGAGGGAAGCAAACATGAAATAGGGGTGGCAGAGGGAAGCAAACATGAAATCCGGGCGGCGACACAGTCAGTCACAGACAGTAACAGGTACCTGCCCAGTGTCCCCCAATTGTTGCGGCTGGGTCACATTCACATTTTGAAATCTGACATGGGGCCCCTAGGCTTATACACGAGTCAATACATTTTTCCAGTTTTCTTAGGTAAATTAGGTACCTCGGCTTATACACGGGTCGGCTTATACACGAGTATATACGGTACATATGCTGATGGACCAGACTTCCCATTCTTTGCATTTGTTGTCAATTCAGTGGCAAAAAGTTGGATAATCCCATCATTTAAGGCCCCAACACTGAGTAATGGTCTGCCAATTAGGCCCAAAACATTCATATCGCATACTGACTTCTATTATGCCTGCCAGTAGAAGGCAATGTTTCAGCACTGATATTTTTCTATTGTATATAAAACCTGAATTTGTCCAAATCACAGAACACACACTCAGATCAATTCTAGAAAAAAAATCTATTTGGGGGCTTTAGGGCAGGTTCATATGAGAGACCTATGCCCTTTGGGATCCTGTATGCAGAACAAAACTTTGTTTAGTTAAGTTATTTAAACTGGGAAGGCCAACATTAGGTGGTGGCTGTAGGAAGGGTTTGTTATCATCAAGCTCTTTTGTTAAAGGCTCATTTGCCAAGTGCCCCAATAGCTCATCTGTTTCATAGCCAGATAATTGTGTATTTGATCAGCAATAAGCAATTTAATTCCTCAGACATCCCAACTATATTCTACTGCTGCCCCATAAATACTGAGATGTTGTACAATCTCTCTAACCAAGTCAACATTTCAAAAGAGAAAAATGTGAATGTCCCCCAAAATAATGAATCAATCAACTAAAAAATTTTAAATTTATTAGGACATCAGAGCAAGACCTTACGCGTTTCGTGCCTGCTGGGGCACTTACTCATAAGTAAGTATATGAGTAAGTGCCCCAGCAGGCACAAAACGCGTTAGGTCTTGCTCTGATGTCCTAATACATTTTTCATTTTTTAATTGATTGATTCATTATTTTGGGGGACACTCACATTTTTCTCTTTTGAAATGTTGACTTGGACTTACACCCTAGGACTGGGGTGAATTGTGAGTATATTCCCCATGATTAACTTTATTTATTTTTGATTTTGAATTACTGATTAGTTTTGTAGTAGTACCTATATATATTTTTTGGCACCAACATAAACAATATTATTATCAATCTCTCTAACCAACCTAGTTTGTTGAATACTTTAAGATGGTTACTGTCTACTAAGTCAAGGTAAAGTGAACATAAAATGAACATACCCAATTGGCTGCTCCTCCATCTCCCGGACTACTCGTAATTTTAAGAGAGATCTACGTAACCGGTGGCTGCTTGCTGTTTCTCGAAAATATGGAAACACCATGTAGCTCCCATCTGGATTTTTCTTGATTCTTAGGTTGGTGCGAAGGATGTTGCCCAAGACCCTGAGAAAATTTCTGGAATTTTTTAGAAGTTCGTTTGGGGGCATGAGCACTACTATAACCAAGGTACCCTCAGCAAGATTCTCAGGTCTATCTGTAGAACAGTCAAGTCCATCCCAGCCACATTCTTTCGTGTTACAACTTTTGTCACAGTGATTATTTGCATAGTGATCTTCACAATACTTATCATACCTACAGGCAAGTAAAAGATGACTGTTAAGATGGCATATTTTTTGGCATAAAAATGATGTGAGAGTCCATTAGTTACTTGAATATCAGCCAATAAGGGCAATAGTCTACTTGTCCAAATAATCACATCAGTGGGAGAGAGCCATTGTAGCTCGTCTAGCTACTGGCCACATTCCTAGGCTAACACAACTCAACAATAACATAGGTAAAAGTTGAAATTGTCACTTACTTGCAGATTGGTTCTTTTTCTTGACACTCAAAGTTGTCAAACAGGCACTCAGGTGTATTACACAGCTCATCACATTGACCATTAAAAAGTTCCCAACATCTCAGTGAGGAGGAGCACTTGGCCCATGGGTCTCCCATTGTTAAAGAGCAGTCTCCACCATCCCAAAGACACTCGTGTATGTTACACTCCTGATCACAATACCCGTCTCGGGCTTTCTCAGGACATTGGTAGATGTGGCATCGATCGGTTTCAGTGGGAAATAGGATTTCACACTGGGGCCCAACAAATCCTTTAGGGCAATGACAAGTATAATAAGGAGGTTGATCCTTTCTCTGGCAAGCTCCATTGTTTTCACAGGGCTGGCTAGCACAGCCCGAATTAGACTGGCATGCAGGTCCCAAAAGAGTCTGAATACAGTTTTCCCCAACTTTGCATTTATGGGGTCCGCATGTATTATTACTGTACTGGCATTTAGAACCAGAAAAGCCCTGGGAAAATAGGGAAAAAAAGAGATTAATAATGCTGCCAATCATTTTACAACTAAGACACTGCTATCATTGGAAAGACAATTTTATATAGAATAATACATGTAGCAATATTATTTTGTTTAGGTTTTTTTCATATGTTATCAAGCTACCTTGTGTACATTTCCCAGTAATTACCTAGACATAGTCCTGTATGTGTTTTTTGCAAGGTGACATTTTGTAGGGAGAAATTCATTCTCAGAGGTGTGATGGTTGGTTTGGAAAAGATATAGTTGTCTGTAGACCTAGTCTGGATAGGTATTTAGGGTATTGCCTTTATTAGTGTCCAGTAGTCCAGCTAATGGCAGGAGAGCTTGTTGTTTTGGGTTGATTGGGGTTACCTTACAATATCCTTTCTGCTATCTGTAACAGGTAAGCCTACAGTCCTGCTATTTGGATCAACTGGCCAAATCACACTCAGTCCCTAAGTATAATCCATGGGCCAACATAATGAATATACATACAAATACCCTTATTATTTATATTCCTTAACAGACATCCAAGTGTACACGGTCAACATTAGAAGTCAGATTTTACTCACCGGCAGACACTGACAGGTAAATCCCTCAGGCATATTCACAGCAACTGCGCATGTCCCACCATTCAGACAAGGTCGACTTGGGCACAAATCCTGTATTGTCTCACAGTGGCGACCTGTAAAATAGGCCAGTGAAACGTTTAAATTGGAATGTCATATTTGTCTTATTCTATTTCACTCTGGCCTTACAGGTAGACTTGACAATGCAGTTTCTCCTAAATTCCCAATGAATAGTATGTCTAGAAGGGTTGACTTTATACTTTGGGTTGGCTCCTACTGGTGCTTGGGCTGGTGTTACTGGTCCCTTCTACAGACAGAGATACATCTCAGGGATGCAATAGAATTGCTTTATTCCCCTCTAAATAGAACATTTGCTTTCTGAAGAGGCACAAGGGGTGAAGCCATGAACTACTGCCACCTCTTCTTACCTGTGAATCCAGGCCTGCACTTGCAAAGGTAGTTGTTGGCCAGCTGAATACAGTCCAGGCTTCCTTTTGCTCTACAAGGACTAGACAAGCATTCGTTCACATCCCCTTCACATCTCTCCCCTGCAAACCCAGGGAGGCATTCACAGCTGTAGCCACCAATTCTATCTATGCACCTTCCACCATTGAAACAGTGCGGCCCGTCAGAGCTCGGAGCACAGTCATCAATGTTTTCTTCACAGAGAGCACCTGGTTATGGAAAACAAGCCAGTATTTAGCTTAAATATTCAAGGCCAACATAGATATTATATAGAAAACACTTCCTATTTCTCGTATTAAGGAAAATGGAGAGTAGAAACTTTCAAACATTGTTTTATTCATTATACAAGAAAACATTACAACCAGGGAATGTATTGTCCATTCTAACTCTGCACTTACCTCGTGTTCCTGGAGGGCAGGAGCATCGGAACTGATTCACTAAGTCAACACAAGTCCCACCGTTATGGCAAGGCTGGAGCTGGCACTCGTCTATTTCATACTCACAGTTTACTCCTTGGTACCCTGGCAAGCACTGTCACAACAAAGATAAATAGTAAGAATGCATGAGTGAGCATGGTGTAACATAATAATGAGAAGCAGTGTCGCCTACTACCCAGGAAAGACCCCCATAAAAAGTAGGTGTCTCCTAGCAAGACATTTGATTTAACACTACCAGTCAAGACAAACTAACCCCACCTGTCACTAGCAGCAATTCCATTGGATTTTAGTGGAGTAAATTATAGAATACACCCTACATTCAGATACTTCTCCTGCAGCTGAAAAATTCTGGAGGAGAATGTGCCCTGTGGACCATCAGTCTAATTTTGCGATTAATTAATCACCCAACCTGCCAACGATTGTTGACAAATGAGACAATGATTCAATAAAAGTTGGAGGGTCAGAGGTAATATCATATTACTACCAATGGATTAGCAAAGGTGAGCCAAGGCTAAAGCAGATATTGAAGGAGCTAGCAATTGCTTCAATTCAATGATATTTCTTCTCTTTTGAATAAGAAGCTATATCACTATGATTCCAAAGAGATGAAAGAGGATACCTTGCACTCATATCCCCCATGACGATCCACGCAAGTAGCGCTATTCTGACACGGATTGGAGGTGCACTCATCCAGTTCCCCTTCACAGTAACTGCCCATGTAGCCTTGTCGGCACTGGCAACGGTGACTGAAGCCAGTATTGATGCAAACACCAGCATGCTGACACAGATCTTGCACTGCCACACCTGGGGTAATAACACAGGAATCAGTATCCCATCATCTCAAATCATTCACAGACATATAAATGTTTTTATATGACTCGACAGCTCCACTCGACAGCTCCACAGAAAGGCCCTTATCTGCATAACACAGGAGTGCCCATTCTTTACTAATGCAGGGTCTACTTTTAGTGATACAAAAACAGATAGGTGGCACTCTGGGTAAAATGAATTAAGAGAGCATTTATTCCAACATTTGATGGATCCACATCATCTTACACATTTTGGGAAAGACTCCCTTAATCATAGGCTTACTTTTAGTAATGTTTTCCCATTATGATCTATATCCATAATATCACTGTTATCATTTTATTCCATGAAAATATTACTTAAATATTAAATTGATTTATAAGAGAATTTATTTACTATATTTACAAAAACAGCTATTTCTTATGTCACCTTAGAATAAATATCTGAATGAAAAGAATAAAACAGAAGGGTAATTTAGACAAGCTGTTTGCTGACAGTGTCTTGAGATCTACTGATCACCAACTGAAGGTCTATTGGTAGATCCCAATCTACCTCTTGGACACCCCTGGCATAACAAATCAGTTAAGATATTACTGTGAAGTAATGAATGTGGTTGTGTCTAAAGATCACCTGATATGGGTAACCGTGCTGGTTTAGGGCAGAGACACGCTCTCAGATTCGGGGAGATTTAGTCCCCCAATGATAAATCGCCTCTTCTTTGGACCAACTAATCTCCCCAAACTGCCTCCCAGCAGCTAGAATCTAAATTGCCGGTGGGATGGCCCTTGGAGTGCTTCGTTTTACGAAGTCGCCGGAAGTTGCCTTCGGAAAACGAAGTGCACCGATTGCCATCCTGCTGGCGATTTCGATTCTAGCTGACGGGAGGCAGTTCGGGGAGATTAGTCGCCCCAAAGAAGAGGAGATTTTTTGCTGGGCGACTTATCTCCCCGAATCTGAGCATGTGTCTCTGCCATTAATTTAACGCTCATGTTAATAAAAGAGACCCAGTATCTCCCCCAGCCTAAACTGTTTTCCTTACTCTAGAGCACAGAATGCCTGGGACTGTCAGTACAAAAATATAAGCCTACGTCCTGCCAGCGTTAGTAAACATGCCCCACAATCTATAACAGATACAGTATGAACTGATAAAAAGGTAATATACCTCTTTGAGACGCTGCCACTTCACAAGAGACATCTGGAATATCACAGTAAATGCCGGTCCAACCTGTTGGGCAAATGCATTTAGGTTCTGTTTTCACTTGCTTGCAGATGCCTTTGTTTTTACATGGAAAACCACTGCATAGATCAACCAATTTCTAAGAGAATAAAAAGGGATATAAGATTCACTTGGTAGGAATTGAATAGGTTTAGCATCAACTACTTCCCTTTATTCATCAGAATGGCAAACAGGTTGCCTTCGGGACACCATAATACCATTAATCAGGTATCATTTGACTTTACAGATGTCAGTGTTCTCTGATCATAGTTGTGCATTTGTGCTTTGTCTGCACCTCATGTGCCATTCCTTCACAGCTCTTGCACCCAAGGTAATAATAATTAATAATTACTTTTATGGATGAAGAATAGATGACTTTAAAGATGAAGCACTGGCAAATGCAAAGAATATGTTGAAAAACTGGTCTTCAACCACAATTTTGAATCTTTGAGTTTGTTTAAAGGACAAGGAAAGTCTAAAAATAGAATAAGGCTAGAAATGCTGTATTTTGTATACTAAACATAAGCATGAACTTACTGCACCACAGCCTAATCAAACAAATGATTTATGCTTTCAAAGTTGGCTACAGGGGGCTGTCATCTTGTAACTTTGTTAAACATCTTTGCAAGACTAAGACTGTGCACATGCTCAGTGTGGTCTGGGCTGCTTAGGGATCGTCATAAACAAAGCTGCTTGAGTTCTGCATGGCTGGGAAGTAAGGCGGGGGCTCCCCCTGCTGTGCATAAGTATGATTGTTTCCCTGCTTAGCAGTTAGGGACCATCTGACAATTCCTATCCACAGCAGTAAATGAAGGGAGAATTTCACTGCATACAGTCAGGTTTCTTATAAAAACGGTACACAATTTTTAATTAAAGTATACTGGAGATAGGTTTCTTTTTCATTAAAAAAGTAAAAATGGGATTTTACTTTTTTGCCTTTCCTTGTCCTTTAAAAGTGCTTCTTACAATAAACAACTGTCATTAAATTAAATTAAAGCACATAATTTATTCTATACCATTTTGTGCTTTGCCAGACTGATTTCCAAACTTCGTCTGGGTCCCCAGAAAGAAAAATTACTGAAACTAGACTACAAGTTCAAGCATCATAAGGGATACTAGGAGCTGTAATACAACTAGGGTGAGATGATTGCAGGTTAGACAACAATGACCCTATAGTTTTTTGTTTAACAGATATTAGCAAAGCTGTATTATGGTACTCACCTCACAATTCTTGCCTCTGTAGCCAACAGGACAAGTGCAGTGATATGTTCCCATTCCATCCACACAAGTGCCCCCATTAATACAGGGATGTGACCCACACTCATTGATCTCAAACAGACAAAATGGTCCTGTAAAACCCTGAGGGCACTGGCAGGTGAAGGAATTAACTCCATCCACACAGGTAGCACCATTAAAGCATGACCTGAAAAGAATGGCAGAAAGAAAAGTTCTTATGGGGACAGATACATGGAGCTAATAAAAATGATAGACTATTTTGTTGGCAGTCCTCACAATGATGCTCCATTTCTACTACGGTGATGTACTTTGGGAATTGTACGCATTACTCGAATATAGATAAATAAGTAAATATATGTTCAATTTTAAGTCTCTATATTTATCATCAAACTCTGGTGTTACAAGCCTGGAGCAAAAAATTGTATCAACATGGAGAACCAACCGCCCAAAACTGGATCTTAAAAGGACCAAATGTTCAACCTGTGAAGGAAGAAAAACACAAGACTAGAAAATATTTGCCAGAATGTTCCCTTACGTGTCTGTGCATTCGTCAATGTTGTTATCACAGTGGATTCCATCAAATCCCGGCTGACACTTGCACGTGTAGCTGTTGACATAGTCTGTGCAGGAGCCTCCATTTTTACAAGGGTTGCTTGCACATTCATCCACATCTTTCTGGCACTTGTCCCCGTGGAAACCCGCCAGGCAGTTACAAGAGAAAGTGTTTATTCCATCTACACAGGAAGCTCCGTTCTGACACTGATCTGGAATTATTATTATTATGGCATGTCACATACAAAATGTCACTTGGGACTGGAAAAGTTGGGTGAGAATATCAAGACAAATATAATGGCATACAGATGTCACTCTGCCCATGTAGCAATTCCATCCACTCTGTAATTCGGTTTTACACTCTGTTCTCTAAATCTCATTGACTTTTGACTCTAGGGGGCACATTTACCTTGGGTCGAATATCGAGGGTTAATTAACCATCGATATTCGACCATCGAAGTAAAATCCTTCGAATATCAAAGTCGAAGGATTTCCCACTATTCCTGCGATCGAACGATCAAAGGAATAATCGTCCGATCGAACGATTAAATCCTTCGAATCGAACGATTCGAAGGATTTTAATCCATCGATCGAAGGATATGCCTTCGATCAGAAAATTGTTAGGAAGCCTATGCTAACATTGGCCTCGGTAGGTTTTAGGTGGCGAACTAGGGGGTCGAAGAATTTTTTAAAGAGATAGTCGAAGTACTATCGAATGGTCAAATAGTCGAACCATTTTTAGTTCGAATCGTTCGATTCGAAGTCGAAGGTCGTAGTCAAAGGTCGAAGTAGCCCATTCAATGGTCGAAGTAGCCATATTCGACCATTCAAATTCAAACTATTTTTCCTCTATTCCTTCACTTGAACTAAGTAAATGGGCCCCCTAGATGTTGTCTTTATTTACAGCAACTGCATGGTCAAAACATTTGGTGAGACAACTGGATGCTGCAAAGTAGTCCAGGCTGCAAAGTTTATTTAATTCTGGTTATAATCCTGTGCCCATATCTCCCTGGAACCTAACACTCTTCAGAACCAACTCTAAAGGTGGCTATACACTATGAGATCTGCTTGTTTAGCGAGGTAGCTAGGAGCGGATATTTCATGGTAGTCGGATTGAAGGCTGCATCAACGTGCTGATGCAGTCTATGATCCAATGGGAAAATCAAGATTGCCTGATCAACATCTGGCTGAAAATCAGGGAGAAGGCCCCTCAGAGGGCCTCATATATGGGGCAATAAGCTACCAACATGGTCTGTTGGCAGCTTTTATCAGCCTATGTAGAAAAAGAATAATCTATGACTTACATTAATTTCCAATTAGTAACCAAAGAGGTAATGGAACACATATCCTTACAGTGCAGTGGTCTATACATCAATGAAAATAATACAGCCAGGCAATATAATACTTACTAGAAAGGCAATCGTCAATATTGTTCTCACAGTTGACTCCACCGAAGCCATCGAGGCAATGGCATATGTATCCGCCTTTGGTATTTTGGCAGCGACCATAATTTTCGCAGCGGTTGGTTATACATTCATCAGTATCAATAGTACACCTTTGACCTGGAATATAAATCATTAACAAGCTTAGTTGCCTAATCCATGGCTAAAATATCAGTTATTTCTCCTGTTCTAAGACCCAGTCAAATAGATCCTACATTCACAACTACTATGGGGCATGTTTACTAACATTGGAGATAAATATCTGGAGAGATTTCTGGAGATGTTGCCCATGGCAACCAATCAGCAATTAGATTTAAACAGCCATCTAACAAAAGCAAAGATCTGATTGGTTGCTATGGGCAACATCTCCAGAAATCTCTCCAGATATTTATCTCCAATGTTAGTAAACATGCCCCTGTGTATTGAATTTGAAATTTATAACAAACATTCTGTCCTCTGGCAACGCTACAACCTTTTGTAAGTGCCTGCTTTTGGGTACCTGGGTACATCACCAGTCTGCTTTATGTATTTCACACTGGCCTGTTTCTCACTACATTCTCTGTGTGCTGCACCCAAAATGATTTATCCAATTTATCTATTCACAGACATGTAAGTACAAGCCTCTGTTTATTATTACCTTGCCAGCCAGTTGCACACAGACAGCTGAAACTTTTGAAATCTTCAGATTCCTGACAAATTCCACCATTGTAGCAGGGTTCAGGGTTACACGGGGTCAGAATGTTCTGGCAGTTTGTACCTAGTTACAGGGAAGAAACATCTTAGTATGCAGCTATATATACTTATAGACAGTATGAACCAACAGTACAAATAAATTGCATGGCTTTTTTTTTTCAAAGCTATTTAAAAATGATTTAAAAAAATTACATTATATGTATATATTTATTTTTTTTCCAAACAGACATACATTCTTATATGATCAACATGAGAAGCATAAAGACAAAACAATGTGTATAAACTAGTAAATGATGAAGTAAGCTTTATCATATATACATACACCAGTAAACCCTCAAGTAATGCTGCTCTGAGTCCTCTGTCAAAAGAAACACTGCATTTCTTTCCTTCTATTGTGTACACATGGGCTTCTGTATTAGACTGCCAACCCAAACCTCCAGGGCTAGGGCTTGAGCATGCTCGGTTTTCTCCTCTCCCCCTTGCTTTTCCCTCCTCCCCTCCCTTTTCCCTCCCTGCTGTAATCATGAGCAAACAGGGAGAGACACAGGAAGGAAGTGATGTCACAGCAAGCTATTATGGCAGCTGCTATCCTAAGCAAACAGAGAGAGTTTCTAGAGTTGTTTATTTAGGTATGGTAAAGCATTCTACAGAATAAATATAGTAAATATATATTGTTATAGCTTGCACTACTATGGCTTATCTATTGGCAATAAACTGCTTTGGTAGCATTCCTTCTCCTTTAAGCTAAAGGAGACACATCACAAATATAAAAATGTAATGTAAACTTCATCTCATGGAAATATTGAACTTTCTAAGTTCAAATTACTCATTAGTATCCCCTCTACACTCTCTCTTCATGCTAGTAAAAAAATAACTTGATCATTTCAGAAATAGAAACATATTACATTGATTATATTGAGAAAATGTCTTATTTCCATCAGGTGAAGTTTGCGTTAAATTTTCATTTTCACAATACTTCATCTTTAGAAACCAAGTCATTGTGACCTCAGTATACAACTGACATTAGAGAAAAAAGTTTTCTGATCATTTTGTAAGCAATGTCCATATACCCCAAGGATATAAAGCCTGTGGTCCTCCTGCTGCTGCTAAAACTCTCAGAAAAATGTTGATTATACAACAGCTGGAGGACCATCATCATCCCCGTAATACACAGAAATGTTTGAGTCCCTGCAGAACTACAGGCAAAAACAGAGATGCCTTTGTTTTATACAATCTGAAAACCGTTAGCTGCAAAATAGAAGATAAATAATTGTAATTACGGTTCGTTTAAAAGAGCACAAGCACATCTGGAACCAAATACTTTCCCTGGAATATTAAGGTTCATATTACCTGCCTTTTTTTTTCTTCCAAGCAAATCATCCTTTCCAAAAAAAGCACGCAGCAATAAAGGAACACATGTGGAGTTAATAATGATTTAATAGCCAGGAGATTCAGTTATGCAAAACTCACAGACCATGAAGAAATGCTGTTCTGACCATCAGGCATTTACATTTGTATTTAAATTCAAATTTCCCAACACAGCCAAATCCACAAATAAGAATTCTTCGTCATGCTCTGAGCAAGATCTGGTCCCATAACCATGTCCTTGTCACATTTTGACAATTTTGGTCTACGGTTTCTTGGGTGTGGGTGCTGCACCTCTGCTGGCATTAGATATTATTACACAGGCCTGTCTTGCTTCTAAGTTATTCTAAGCACGAGGCAAAGTTCCTGGTTAGAGACAAACAGGGGAATGTAATAAAAGTTGCAAAGAGCAAAGCAATTCGCACCAATAAGACTAAAAATCCACATCTCGCAATGTAATATTGTTCCTTAAACTGTTATTGCATTGCAAATTTTAATTGCGCACTCATAAGAAGTGCTTGAAGGTGTCGTAATCTTTTGGAGCAAACATACTTTTTCAGTAAGAGTTTTATTACATTGACTGCGCATTGGCGCAAACTATAAAATTCGCAAACGGTCTTTCACTGTCGGAAGTGGTCGCTAAACAGTTTCCGGGCTCGCAAAAGCTATATTGAATTCGCACAAAGCAAAATTTGTTCGCGCAAAGGCATAACTTTTCGCATTGCGAATAGTTTTTCCGTAAGCGATTTTTATTACATTCCCCCGAAAGTGACTTAAAATACTCTGAGCTCTACTGTCTTAAACCTGTACACTTTTTTTGTTTTTTTTTTTTTTGCAAACATGGGGACAATGATTTTCATCTTGAAGAAATCTTCCTTCCAAACCCTTGGAATTTAGTTTAATATCCCATCCTTTCCCATGGTTTCCTATTCATGCCAAGCCTTATGTGCAGGTGGAAACTATTTGCCATTTAAAAATCGTGACATTCTCTTCTAAGACCATAATTAGCATTGAGAAGATGATGAAGGTAACAAGGCTTCCAAAAATAGAATCTGCTCAGGAAAGAGTTCAGGAAACATAATCCCCTAAGGGAAGCAACTGAAGTTAAAATGAAGTGTTACAATGCATCCAAAGGGAGAGGAGAATTCACAGGGACTAGCAGTCTCCAGCATCTTGTTATTGCTAAACTACAGCCTTAGGAGGCAACAAGCTGATCTATAGCTACTGCAGTTTTAATGGAGTCAATTTCCATTAAAAAGGTTTGTGTAGAAAGGATTGACTTATACATAATTTTAGGAATTGGCATTCCATCTGTAGCTACAATATGGATTAAAAAAAAGAAGAAAACTGAATTTTAAAGGGGTTGTTCAACTTTAATTTAACTTTTAGTATAATGTAGTGACATGCTGAGACAATATGCAATTGTTTTTTATGTTTTACTGTTTGTAGTCTTTGAGTCATTTAACTTTTTTATTCAGCAGCTCTCCAATTTGCAGTTCCAGAAATCTGATTGTGAGGGTCCATCTTACCCTAGCAACTATGCACTGATATGAATAAGAGACTGGAATATGAATAGGCGAGCCTGAATACAAAGATGAGTAATACAAAATAGCAATAACAATACATTTGTGGCCTCACAGAGGACTTGTTTATAGATGGGGTCAGTGACCCCCATGTGTCAGAAGAAGGAGGCAAATAACTCAAAAGCTTTAAAAAAAATAAAGACCAATTGAAAAGTTTCTTAGAATAAGCCACTCTAACATACTAAAAGTTAACCCAAAGGTGAACTACCCCCTTAAGGGGCAGAAGAAGCTTCTTTGATTGGCTGGCCACATTGTGCTCTCCGTTATTATGAAAATGCGGCTGACTGTAACCTAAAAAATTGGTTATGAAATTCTGGACTGAAAAACAGAGGAAATAGCTGAATGCAGACAGTGAAGCAATGGCCTGAATGAGTCATTCAGGAAAGCAGAAACGGGTTCTAATCAGAACCTGATTCCTTTGTTAAACTCCAGCAGGTGCCATGTCTACTCAGCCAGAGGCTGTTTTTCTGTATGTGACGGCTGCTGACATTATCCCCCTCTTTGTATGCTTCAACCAGATTCCCATCATTTCATTTCAGATGCACTTATTATACTGGACTAAACTGAACAAAAATCAGAACAGTAGGAAAGTATGCCCCTTACTACCATTATCAGGATGTCAGATGTTATCATATAAAATATAAGACTACAGTAAGGAGAGAAAGGCAACAGCAAAAAAACAAAGGATCTGATTCTTTGTCCATCCCTAAAAATATAATTCATACAGTATCCATATACAGTAAATATATATATATATATATATATATATATATATATATATATATATATATAATTTTTAATGAATTAGATGCAAGTTGAGCGTAGGAACTGGTCACACCGGAGATGACTTTGACGTAGCTTAAGGCACAAAATGTTTCAATGTCCTTAATATATTGATAATGGGTTGACTGCAGAAGACCTCTTGTATTTGTCTATGTGAAATTTGTGGACACAACCTCATTGCACCCCCGCCTAATGGTTTTAAAAATTAGTGGTGAGCACAACTTTCCCCTATTTGTTATAGTTTATACAGGAGCAGTGACCAGCTCCATGTTGTAGCTCCCACCCTTCCCAGCTATAGTCAGGTGATCCCACTGGTGTCTAATAAAAGGGCAGCCACGTTTGGGAGTTTTACTTTGAAAGCAGCAAGTAAGTTGCAGGTAAAACTTAGTCCCTTTGTAAAATGTATAATGAAGCAATAGAATTCTTAATGAATCAGATACAAGTTGAGTGTAGGACTGGTCATACTGGGGATGACTGACGTAGTTGGCCATCTTAAATATATTGCAAGATATGGACAAATAATCCCTGTTTTGTTTAAAGGGTAAGGCATTTTTAGCAGCTTAAGGCACAAAGGGGGTAATTTATCAACACTGGACAAATTTGCCCATGGGCAGTAACCAATGACAACCAATCAGATTGCTGCATTCATTGTTCTACTTGCAGCTGGCTTCAAAAAGATAATCACTGATTGGTTGCTATAGGTAACTGCTCATGGACAAATTTGCCCAGTGTTGATAAATGAGCCCCAATATGTTTCAATGTCCTTAATTTTTGACAATGGGTTGAGTTTAGACCTCTTGTATGTGAATTTTGTGGTCACAACCTCAGTGCATCCCCTACTTAATGTTTTGAAAGACTAGTGGTGAGCACAACTTTCCCTTGTTTGCTTCAACCAGATTCCCATCATTTTATTTTAGATGCACTTATTATACTATATGAAACTGAACAAAAATCAGAACAGTAGGAATGCATGCACCTTCCTATGTGTCTCCACAAGCAAACATCCTAATAACACAATCTGTATACCCATTATACATATAATTCATACACTATCCATATACAGTAAATATATATATATATATATATATATATATATATATATATATATATATATATATATACATTCATCGTATGTTTCCTAAAATGTGATTGGTGCAAAGAGAAATCCCGTAAGACAAGCTCTTCCCATGAAGGTGGGTGATGCACACTTACCGGTGTACGGCAGCACACAGTGGCAGGTGTAACCATTGATCCCATCTCTGCATGTCCCATGGTTCAAACACGGATTTGAAGCACATTCATCGTTGTCAATCTGACAGTTGTAACCTACACACACATCAAACAAATGCATACTTATGGAGGGTTTGGAAGTTTCTCAACATTCCAGAATAAGCAGGGCCTTAAATGATTGTAATATCACAGGAAAAGAAGGCAGTATAGCATTTTGTAGAATTGTTCTATTCCATGCATTCCACATATGAAATGGTATGTTCCTAGCCCCCTTCTTTTAAATTCCCCATGTCTCAGCACCAGTAAAACCCTCTCAGTTTTCATTAAAATAATCATCTTTAAAAGTCTCTTACTGGTAATTTTAATAAAGTATGTTCCCTGGTACTGGATGGAAAGAATTATCTAGACATTTCTAAGTGGCTCGCTTACCCTTGAACCCCTTCTTGCAGGAGCATCTGTATCCATTCACCAGATCATTGCATGTCCCCCCATTCTGACAGGGGTTGGAGAGACACTCGTTTTTATCCTCTTCACATTTCTTGCCGGTCCAGCCTGGTTGGCAGAGACACTTGTACCTGTACAAATGTTATCTGATATGTAAAAGCTGTAAGGGCATAGGAGAAGTGTACAGTAACTATTCCATGTTAGACCTATCGCTGGGCCTGGGTTATATTATATACTTACATAATATACTGAATGAACACATGATAAACACATGAAAAATGTGACCCACCCATTGACATCATCTGTGCAGTTGCCGTGGATACACGGGTTATTGACACATTCGTCCACCTGCGAAAAACAGCTGGGCTGGCGAAATCCTTCAGGACAGATGCAGCGGAATCTGTTCTGTTCATTTATGCACGTTCCTCCATTATGACAAGGGTCCGAGGCACACTCATCAATATCATCTTTACACTGCGGGCCTAGTAAATGCAGAATAAATCATATTTGTTTGAAGGGAACACATGTAGATTTACTTGTTAGAGGGCAACACTTGTATCTGGCATTTTTGATCCCTGATCTCTATCCTGTGACACAGCCCAAGCAATTATGTGAGAGCGATACAATGATTTGTGTTGTGCAAGGCTTACAACTAACATGAAAGCAATGGAGATGTGACCTTGCATGAATGCTCCTTTACATTATCTGGATATTTCCATAAAACTTTATTACAGAAGAAGTGTAACCGTTCATGGGAAAAAAAGAAACATTGAAACAATAAAATGATCTGATTTGATGTGTCCATTAAGGCACTCAGGTTGCCACTAGTAAATGTCATTACTGCTACACAGTTAGGGGCAGATTTACTAAGGGTCGAATTTCGAAGTTAAAAAAACTTCGAAATTCGACCCTCGAAATTTAGCGTTCGAATGATCGAAGGAAAATCGTACGATCGAACGATTCAAACGATTTTAGTGTAAAAAAAAGAAACATTAAGGGGCCGATTCACTGAATTCGAGTGAAGGGTTCGAATTGAAAAAAATTCGAATTTCGAAGTTTTTTTGGGCTACTTCGACCATCGAATGGGCTACTTCGACCTTCGACTACGACCTTCGAATCGAACGATTCGAACTAAAAATCGTTCGACTATGCGACCATTCGATAGTCGAAGTACTGTCCCTTTAAGAAAAACTTCGACCCCCTACTTCGGCACCTAAAAGCTACCAAAGTCAATGTTAGCCTATGGGGAAAGTCCCCATAGGCTTGCCTGTGATTTTTTGATCGAAGGATTTTCCTTCGATCGTTGGATTAAAATCCTTCGAATCGTTCGATTCGAAGGATTTAATCGTTCGATCGAACGAAAAATCCTTCGATCGATCGATCGCAGGATTTGCGCAAAATCGTTCGACTTCGATGTTCGAAGTCGAACGATTTTAGTTCCCAGTCGAATATCGAGGGTTAATTAACCCTCGATATTCGACCCTTCGTAAATCGGCCCCTTAAACAATAAAATGATCTGATTTGATGTGTCCATTAAGGCACTCAGGTTGCCACTAGAGGTCTCCCCTTTACTACTCATCATCAGATTGTGTCATTACTGCTACACAGTTAGGGGCAGATTTACTAAGGGTCGAATTTCGAAGTTAAAAAAACTTCGAAATTCAACCCTCTAATTGAAATCCTTCGACTTCGAATATCGAAGCTGAAGGATTTTTCACCGAATTTAGTGTTCGAATGATCGAAGGAAAATCGTACGATCGAACGATTCAAACGATTTTAGTGTACAATTTTAGCGTACGATCGAAGGATTTTTCTTCGATGTACAAAGACTTAGAAAATGATTGTAGAAGGTCCCCATAGGCTAACATAGCACTTCGGCAGGTTTAATTTGGCGAAGTATTGAAGTCAAAGTTTTTTTAACGGGACAGTACTGATTATCGAATGGTCGAATATTCAAACGATTTTTACTTCGAATCGAAGTCAAAGTAAATTCGAAGTCGTAGTATCCTATTCGATGGTCGAAGTATTCAAAAAATTACTTCGAAATTTGAACTTTTTTAACTCGAACCTTAGTAAATCCTCCCCTTAGTCTCTAAAAATGTATCATAAATATTGTCAAAATGTAAATGTAATGTGCCTTGGTAAAATCGCATTTAACTAGATCACTAAGGAATACGTTTTACTGTCAGACTCAGATATCCGTTCTGCATCTAAACACCTGTGTGCGCCCTGGGTAATAACGCGCAACTCACCGTACAATGGCCAACTCACAATGATAGAAAAGGGTAATTTAGTCACAATTAATATTTTTTTTTTTTTAGAATTCTCTCTTTGTGTGCAAAGTACTATGCAGCTTGTGTGGCAATGTTGCATGGAGTGTATTTTGGTTCAGCTTATAAAGGCCATTTTTGTTCCAGTGCAGGAAGCAATGGGGGCCTGAGGTAAAGTGAATTACTGTCTCTTTCCTATTTCTAGGGTGGCTAGTTTTTTATAAAACATGGTAAATGGTGTATATAATGTGCTGCTTCTCTATTAGTACACTGTACCTGTAAATCCCGGGGAGCAGACACAATCATAGCGGTTTATTCCATCCACGCAGTTCCCATAGGTGCAAGGGTTGCTTGCGCAGTCATTAACATTCTTCTCACATGTTGGACCTACAAGATAGGAACAGGAATTAAGCCTGGGAAACCTCAAAATGCAAAGTGGATATCCCTTATACTGTAGCTGTTGTTCAGTGCAGAGAAAGTGGGGATATGCTGTCCTGTATTGCTGTATATTTATTGTTCTAAGTCAGTCCCAAGGTCCGTTTTATCTCACTCTCCCCCTTTGTGAACACAGACAGTCACTTTCACAGGCTGTTATCTTGACAGTATTTTCATCAGCTTTTCCCTGCATCTTGGAAATCCTGAAAATTGTTTAGAAGTGCGTGCAGCTCATCCCTAGTAACAAGTATCAACACTACCCTGAGCAATGCTAACGCCAGGGAGCATCTGAGCAAAATGGCAGCTCCTCTGTGCTTCATAGAAAACCAAACCATCTGACTATTAAATTTCTAATGCCTTATCTCTCACTGTGTCTACAATTTCAAGTCATATCATGAGAATCCTGCAGTATAATAAACTTTATAGCTGCAACCCCCGTATATAAACAGTGGCAGAGAAAGATTAAACACCTGGGTAGATCTGATACATTTCTCATAGCAAGGATTTCTGTTACATATTTCTCTTTACTCAAGATATAAGTACATGTGAAGTGCAACACACAGACTGGCTCCCGGGAGCTTCCTTATCTTCAAGGCATTCCCAATTTCTAGCTTCTCTAAACAATCAGTGAAACATTTGTTCCTGTACTAAAGAAAAGTTCATTATACAGAGTGGAGTGCACTGGGTGGTAAAGAGGGACTAAATCAGTTCTTGTCTCTCACAGTTCAGAGTCTACTAAGGGGAAAGTGTGAAACGGTATAAAATTTTAAAATAAAAAAGTAATTTACAAAGTAAAGTGCTAAATTGTAAGCTCTTTTGGGAAGGACCCTCGGTTACTGGTCCCTGTGTATTTAATCCTGTATGTTCTTTGTATAAAACCATTTCTTGTACAGCGCTGCGGAATATGTTGGCACTCTAGAAGTACACATTAATAATAACATTTTAAGTTGGTTAGAGTATTTTTCCACTTACCAGATGTTCCAGGTAGGCAGTTACACTGATACCCATTGACAAGGTCAACACATCGGCCTTCATTGAGACAAGGGTTACTCAAACATTCATTGATCTGATCACTGCATATGGCACCCATATAGCCAGGCTCACAAATGCACGTATAGGAGTCGATGCCATCTTGGCATGTTCCATAATGACAGGGAGGTGGTTCACAGTTGTTGATATTTTCTTCACACAAAACACCTGTGAAGCCTGCAACATCAAAGAATAAGATATATATATATATATATATATATATATATATATATATATATACACATATATAACTATAAAAAAAACACTGATGAATCAAGAATAATGTATATCAAATGCTAAAAATATGTTTGGACAATGGTAGGCCTGCAAAGCGCAAGCCTGGAGGAACATAGGCCTACAGAAAGGAAGAGGATTGAATAGAATGAGCTAAAACCAACATTTTGACTTTATAGTATAGTTATCGTAAATGAAGATTAGTGTATTATTCCCACATAATTTAGCAAGGAATTGTTAAATTGTGTTTTTTTAATAAAGAATAAATGATGTACTCATTCTCATACACAAACTGGAGCGATTCTGACTCCTTGAATGGACCTGTAGCCAATGTCCCTAGTGATAAGGCCTACCTATTGCACAAAGACAATCATAGCCAGTTGGATGATCAACGCATTTGGCGCCATTCTGACATGGAGTGCTGTTGCAGTCATCTATATCAATCTGGCACACTGTTCCGGCGAAACCTGGAAAGGGACATCATGGAAAATTTTTTTACAACATACCATATAACATGTACAATAGCACAAAGAAACGAGGAATCAGTTGATAGTCACAGATCTCCAACAGGGATTGAATAATTCTGCATTTTGGTTTGGAAACCAACTGTAACCATGGTCAGTTCAAACAAAAATGGAAAAGGTGCATTAATGACCTGAAAACCGGGAATTTCTCTTTGGAGAGGGCCAAAGGAAAATTTTCATTTCATCACCACCAAAACTTATTGGGTACAGGCCCGGATTTGTGGGAAGGCCACCTAGGCCTGGGCCTAGGGCGGCAGGATTTTAGGGGGGCGGCATGCTGCCCAACCACACCCACATTTGTTCAAAAACACTGGGGATGCACAGGAGATACAATCTCCATGAAAATTTGCACGAATAAAGGGGAGGGGACAGGGGCGACAAATGGCAGTGGGCCTAGGGGCGTCCGCTTTGTAAATCCGGCCCTGATTGGGTATGGTATAGATATCTAGTAGAAGATTTTTTATTATGATATAAGGCATGGGAATGGAGCACAAAAACACTTATTTAGTACAATAAGGGGTACCCAATCATATAAGCCAAATAGTTACCCAAAATAAATAAATACAGTGCATACATAGAATAATGATGATGATGATGAAGATAGATAGATAGATAGATAGATAGATAGATAGATAGATAGATAGATAGATAGACAGACAGACAGACAGACAGACAGATAGATTCCAGGTTCTTCCAGCAAGCACCATGGAGCTGTCGCTTTTTCAGTTGCGCAGAGTGGCAAAATTTCAGGGGTGGCATGCTGCCCAGCTGCATCCTAATTTGTATTGGGATCACACAGTTACCCTGCGCTGTAGTGTACGCACGCTCGCACACGCGCGTGCGGGGGTGTTTGGACAGTAGGCACTAGGACCCTGAGGCCTCGGGTGCCTCTGAGGGGAAATCTCCCCTCCCCTCAGCTCCATGGTGCTCGCTGGAAGAACCCCCGGACCAGTGCAGCTTTCTCCTGATAGGAGCACCAGGGTGTGAATTAAGTATATATAATCACTTGGGGTGCCTAATTAAATATGCATTTGCTTCTCCTTTAATGTTAAATTGTTATAACCACTATCAACAGCTGTTTCTTCTTCTAAATCTGTCTCTGTACCAACTGTACATACACCAACTGGGGTAAAGGCCAGAATCTACATCTATGTGGAGCAATAAACCATTCAGAATTCAGTTCTCACAAACGTAATCTGTAATTTATAAATTAGGACTTGGAAGCCAGGAGTCACTGAAAAAATATGACCAATAAATTAGCCAGTTACTTATTACCTGAATAGAAGCTTTCTAACACTATGCTGTCCCACGAACAATGTGTTTTGGCTTAGAGCATACAGACCTTTATCCTCACATACACTTTCCTTTACTATGTTTCTCCTGCCAATTTAAGTGGAATGCATTAAAAGCTCAAACTTAACACATTACCTCCACCCTATAACCCCATTATTATGAAAGCCAATATTATTTCCATAAGGCCATTTCTTGGTTGCATTCCATCCCTGTCTAACAACATATTTCCCTTAATTCCAACAAAAGGGAAGCCTATGTCTGATAGACGGTGCAAAGTTTACTCAACTCTTCTCAACTGGGAGTCTGTGTGTCTGGGACAACTTGGCCAAGCAAGCTGGAAAGTTCTTTAAGCTTAAATAAAACTAAGCAGAACCATAGATCTATCTGTAATCAGCTATAGTGTGAACCTGATGCTAATTAATTCCATAATAATAAACATTTATAGTGCTGTGCAGTTAGTCAGACATTAGAACTGTTTTCCATATCTAAACTGTTAGTCAGGCTTGTGCAGTTCTGCCAGTTTGTGGTTAATGAACTTTGGTAAAGGGTTGCTCAACCGAACTGGGTTTGAGGGCTACTTACATATATCATTGAAGTGATTGTTCAGAAATAGACCAAATATATGGAAAAATATGTGCATGACATGATATCTTTCTTATCTGTCACTAACATCCTGGTCAACTAAGACCTGGGAGCAACTTTTCTCAAAAAACTGAAGCATTAAAAACAATAGGATTGTTTTGCCACCAACATACATTTATGCAGTTACCATCAAGTACAATGTACTGTTTATTATTGCAGAGAAAAAGGAAATTGAGACAAAAAAATAAGAATCGTTTACTAAAATAGGACTCTATTGAAGTATTTCAGAGCTTTCTGCATAAATGGTGTATGGATAATAGATCCCATGCCTGTATGATGACATCAGCCAAACAAATGCAACAGTCAGGTATACTTTAGCCATAATTTATATTGTTTGTTTCATTTTCTGGAATTACCTTAAAGGAATTTGTTGATGTACCATCATACTAGTAGATCTGTACAAAGATATTATAAGTAATATGATACATTTAAGTACCATGATCAGAGCTGGAGGCCATTTTTAGGACATTAATCAGTGACTGAAAAGGACAAGACCAATGTCCATAAATCTTAGACATGTAGGAACAAGACATAGGACCTGTCATGATGAGCATGAATGTGAGAAGTCCCTGGGGGAAATCACTGCATTTTTATGATGGCAAATGAAACAGAAAAAGGGATGTAAAAGGCAATGAGCAGGTCCATAAAGATAGCCTGAAGAAATAACATGGTTTGAAGTTTAAAAAAATGAATCAAATAGGAGACAAGGCAGAGTAGGGAATGAATTTAGAAGGAAATGGCAAATGGCATGCTGCAAATAAGCTATGTATTGAAAAGGCCTCAGCTAGGAGATCCCTCTGATTTTTAACTTTCAAGTTTTTTATTTTAGATATCTTATAAAAAATCAGAATGGAGTAGGAGACAAGAAAATATTCAGCAGGATTCATGGAATTTTGTACAGTGTACCTGTACTGCACCTACTGTTTCTCATGGTCACTGACAAAATAAATACAAATCAAGTAGTGTAATAAAGTATGATCAAATCATTCGACCCCATGGGGATGTAGCAGTTGAGATAATTCCGAAATGATGAGCTGATTGTGCTTAGAGGCCATATATGAACTTGCTCAATAAGGAAGAAACCCAGAGACGTAACTAGAGGTGGGCGGGCCCTGGCGCGGGACGTGCAGCCGGGTCCTGCCCCCTCCGTATGGCTGGAAACGCATTTCCCATTTACGAGTGGCATGCGAGCTGCCGGGGGGCCCCGAGGTGGTGCGGGCCCTGACCCAATCGCACCCCCTGCTCCCCCGGTAGTTACGCCACTGGAGAAACCTTTGCTAGGGCAGGAGTGGCAGGAACTACAGTGATACACTCACATGTTGGTGTCTCACAATAAAAAATATTGTCAGACACCCACATGTAAGAGATATTGACATGGAGACAAACATGTCAACGACTAAGGCAATTAAGGAAGAAAGGACAAAGCAGACACACAGCTCTGAATCACCTGCCTGCAAAAACTCCTAAAAAAGGCCATATCATCAAGCAGAGTGATTCAGAACCTCACAGACAGGGATTACACAGTCATGCTGCACTGCTACAGATCATTTATATACACTGGGCAAATTTATAAATGGGCAGCAACCCATGACAATGAATCAGCTCAATGTTCAACCTGAAGCTGACATTTGCCCAGTGTTTATGAGACCTTATGAACTTGCCCACTGGGTTAAGGAAGATTTGAATGAAATAATGCTTTATTTTGTAAGTTACCTAACTATATTTCTTCAACACATGGAGGATATACTCCATGCAAGAATAATGCTCTGAGGGCCAGATCATTATTGTGATCATTGGTTGATGACATCTCTGTGAATGAATTTACCTAAACCATTAAACTTGTTCTGTTCTGCACAATTCAGCCAACAGCCAGATGCAGCCACACAGGAAAACAAATTAGCAATTAGCAATGTCCACATTTAAGTAGGAAATACAAAGAAGGAAGGTGAATTGTCATTACTGTGCTGGCAAATACTGACACACCTCACAGTTAAACAAGTAATTGGGCTAAACACGCAGAAAGGTGTGGGGCTTGAGGCAATAGACTAAATATTTGTTTCCACGTACAACAATCCGAGAGAACAATAGGTTAACATTAAACAATTTCAAGATCTTTCTGCTTCTGCAGCCTTGCCTTAGGACAGTTTCTCAAGATATCAAACATTCTTTCTCACCCACATCTCTTTGGGCCCAGCAGGATGCTGTACATTTTGCTACATGAGTGAACCAGTTGAAGAAATTTCTGCATAAAAGCTCCTTTAGCCAACAATCACAAGTCTGCAGAGCTCTGGATTATAAGAACTGAACAAACATGAAGTCTGGCAAAAGCGTTCTCTGTTGTTATTCTAAGCAGGGGCACCGGCACTTTAGGGAGAGTCCTATAGGGAGTGGATAAGCTCTGTATGTTGTACATTAGGAATAAGTATGTCTGAGCATCTCCTGTCATGTAACCTTGGCTCCTTACCACCCAACACACAGGTTTTAGTCAAGGCCTTTTACGAGATACAAGTACAAAAGCATAACACGTGTAAGATATTTTCATTAGAAACATCAGGAATGTCTAGCCTACTGCCCTCTAGCTGTTGTTGAACTTCCAAGTCCAGTATTTTAGTTCAAGAAGAGCTGGAGGACTCCAGTATGGACATTGCCAATTTATGTAATTCCACCAACCTTCAGAAGGGGGGAACACAAGCTTTCTACATTGCCAGGGACCTCTCTATTTTAACTCCTGGACAGCCAACAATTAAGGTACGAAATATGGATTTGTAGTTCTACAAAGCTACTCACAATTGGCATACCCTGAAAGCTGTAAATCATTTTAGTTGTCATAGTATTACAACTGGACTCTAATAAGAAGCAGAACTGCATTAACATTAATACAGTTCATTAAAGGGATACTGTCATGGGAAAAAAAAAATTCAAAATGAATCAGTTAATAGTGCTGCTCCAGCAGAATTCTGCACTGAAATCCATTTCTCAAAAGAGCAAACAGATTTTTTTATATTAAATTTTGAAATCTGACATGGTGCTAGACATAATATCAATTTCCCAGCTGCCCCAAGTCATGTGACTTGTGCTCTGATAAACTTCAATCACCCTTTACTGCTGTACTGCAAGTTGGAGTGATATCACCCCCTTCCTTCCCCCCTCCCCCAGCAGCCAAACAAAAGAACAATGGGAAGGTAACGAGATAGCAGTTTCCCAACACAAGATAACAGCTGCCTGGTAGATCTAAGAACAACACTCAATAGTAAAAACCCATGTCCCACGGAGACACATTCAGTTACATTGAGAAGGAAAAACAGCAGCCTACCAGAAAGCATTTCTCTCCTAAAGTGCAGGCACAAGTCACATGACTGAGGGCAGCTGGGAAATTGACAAAATGTCTAGCCCCATGTCAGATTTCAAAATTGAATATAAAAAAATCTGTTCTTTTGAGAAATGGATTTCAGTGCAGAATTCTGCTGGAGTAGCACAATTAACTGATGCGTTTTGGAAAAAACATGTTTTCCGATGACAGGATCCCTTTAATAACATTACCTGTTAATCTGTTCAAAATGCTTTCATGAAATGATTGCATTCCCTAATCCCTACTAAATATTACAATGTTACATTTTTTTTTTTATCGAACAAAAAGTCTGATCCCTGATGCAGGAAACGGAGTACAGAATACAAGATGTGTTATGGTAAATGTTTCCCCTCAGTTCCCACTATACAAGCTACTCTGCCTTGATATATACCTGAACACACCTAACACATCTGGAAAACCAGTACGTGAATTGCCCCAGGCTGTAATAGCTGACATGGGTTTAAATGCTACTTTTCCAGGGATGATAACAATCAGTGATGACTGAGTAATGGACATAAACTTATTTACTTTTTTTAAGTAGTTATAGGCCCCTCCAGGTTCCTTGAGATCAAAGGAGGAATGTTGAGTTGACACCACCAAAACAGGAAGATATTATTATTAGAAAAGAAATCCCCTGGGGTCTAAGATATAGTTTATGATAGATTTCCCAAAAATGAGATAATTCCTGGGCATAAAACCCTCCAGCTGTTATTGAATAGCATTTCCAATCACCCCAGGGAAGAAGCTGAAGGGCCAAAGGCTGGACATCCCCAAGCAAGTTAGAATGTCTGCAATACATAGGAAGGGTACTATGGGAAGCCATTTATATTCTCTAACGCATAAAGCTTATTTTATGAAGGGCCAGGCACAAGTGCAGATTATGGCCCTTAGAACCTCCTTTCCAATAAGCCCATTTTTATTTTAGCTTAGAAACACTCACTAAAATCAGTGGACTAATTCTTATCATTGCCAATGCTGTTCATTTATATTTATTTTGCATAAAAAGCAAATTCATTCATACTTCACTGTTTACTGAATATTCAATACATGAAGATAACCTTACTTACAGAATTGTTATTTGGATGCCCCTAATTGATCATTTGCAGCTTTGGTTTCTGGTCACTCACCTGGAGGGCAAACGCACACAAAGTGATTGACTTTATCAACACACTGTCCATTGTTCACACAGGGGTTGCTTTGGCATTCGTTGATCTCAATTTCACAGTGTATTCCCTTGTAACCTGTGGGTGAACACGAAAACATAGACTTTATCCAGGATATGCATTTTTGTCTTCTCTTATTGTGAAGGGGATTATTTTTGTATCTTTAACACCAGCACTATAAAATTCTATATCGAATGGGGTATATTGTAATAAAAATATCCTTATATGTTGCAATATGCAATATGCAATATTAGACCTGTTATTCACAATGCTCAGGTTTACCGCATAACAGATCTTTCCATTATTTGGATTTCCATACTTTAAGTCTACTAGAAAATAAACCCAATAAGCTGGCTTTGCTTCCAATAAGGATTCATTATTTCTGAGTTTGGATCAAATACGGGGTACTCTTTTATTATTATAGTGAAAATTTAAATCATTTTTAAAAATTTGAATTATTCTGTAGGAGAAAGCCTTTCTGTAATTTGAAGCTTTCTGGATAACAAGTTTCCAGATAACAGATCCCATACCTGTACAATATTTAACAGTATAAAAAAGTGGAAAAGTGTTTTGAAATAAGGAAGAGAATTGTCCAGGGTTGGGGCCTGAGACTCTTGGGTATCCTAGAAGGCCAGCCTAACCCTAAGAATGTTGCAGTGGGGTACAACTGACAAATACTGCAACATAAATTAGATGTGTAGCTGTGGGTATAGTTTCATTGCTATGAAACAGCATGGATTAATATATACAATAAAAAACTGATAAAAAGGATCAAAAAAACTCAAAAACGCCAGTTGTACATAGTGTTGAGTCAACGCCTGTTTCTGTGCTGTAATTCGGAATGAATATATGTTTCATATACCCCATTTGCCATTTTCATGTGATTTTATTTTTTTGTGACCGTAACCATAGTTTTGGGGAAGAAGATCTGTATGATTTGAGTAGGAGTAAGAATATAGCACATAGAACCATACAGAATAAAGACAACTTAAAGTAACTTCATCAGCATTTTTACACTATGCCATGAGAAATGTTATTAAGAACATTGCAAGCAGTTATGGAAATACACAAATGTTTGCCAAGTACTACATTTTCTAAATACTATGAAGCAGAATTTTTAATTTGAAAAAAAATACAGCTTCCAAAAAAATATAGATGAAACTTAATACTAATTTTAGTAATTATTTTCTTGTACATTTTCTGATGGATCTTTTCTTTAAATGTTATTGCACATGAGTGCTTATGGTGCCCTCCACTCCTAGGGGGGCCTGGCATTCACCCATTCATTTATATTTGATATATGAAATTAGATGTGAAATTCTCTCTCTGAATCAGTCGTACAGGCTGATACGTTGGATGGCTTTTTAGCAAGTGAGGGAATTCCTCTGGATTAACAAGCAGTTAGGCAGGTTATATATAGACTTAAAAGGTTGAACTTGATGGACATGTGTCTTTTTTCAACCTAACTTACTATGTTACTATGTATATCATATCAAACATATCTATTATAGTAAACCTGTTGGCATATGCAAGTGAAAGAGCAAAGTAATATAATGGCCTTTTTATTATTAAAGAATCACCAACCTGGCATACACAAACATGTGAAGCCTCCTATTTTATCCAGACAGGTGGCATCATTCTGGCATGGCTCAGATATACACTCATTAATGTCCATTTCACAGCGGGGCCCAGTGAAGCCCTTGGAACATTCACAGTAAAAGGAACCTTCAGTATTCACACATTTTCCTGCATGCTCACAGGGATTACTGTTAACTGTACAGACAAATAAGAGGCAAAAGGTACACTATTAATACATATTTATACATATGGCATCACCCAGCAACTGTCCATTCTTAATTGATCCAACACTGCACTAGGCAGCACTAACCATATTCACTATTAGTCTGTCAATGAATCTTACCTGTTCTATACTATATCATGCAAGAACTGTCTTACAGGAGCAGCACTTCTTAAACAACTAATAATTAAACAGCTAAATCATTCTGAATGATTAAACAGGCATCTACTCATTATAAACTCATCCTAACCAACAAGCTTGCCTTTCACCTTTACAGAAGGTCACTATCTGATAAGTTCAGTAAAGGTTGCAAGGAAAAAGAGAACTAAGTCTCTGTTGTTCTTCTGCAGCCGGCAGTCATTAGTAATATAATATTTTGAATGCAGATCTAGCTAAATAGGGATTGCGTCTTTTTTTCCTTGAGCTGTCTGCCTTTGCCAAGCTGGTCACTTTCACCTGATTTCCTTTCCTGATGTTATCACATGGTCTGCTTAACTCGGCAGAGAAAAAAGGCAGCCGATTAACCGGATCCAGCAGGAAAGGGTATGTGGAGGGACTGAATTCCACTAAAGGCAGCAAGCTGTTAATGATCCAACTCAAATACAACTGTGCCCAAAACAGCTCCCTTTCCAAAAGAGCTTTATTGAAGTGATTATCCAGCCTGCATGTGAAAGGTATGATTAAATGTCTTGGATTGTAATTTTAGATATATGTGCTCTGCATCTAATCCCGCACTGACCTTATGAGTTTAGCAGAAAGTGCAGTTTTCACATGGAACCTTTATTGCCTGGATTTCAGGGATATTAAACTGAATGTTAAATACAGGAGGATATAAAAAGTCCAAGGCCCTTTTATATTTCAGCACAAGTGGGAACAGTTACAATAATACTTATTTTCTAGAATTAGCTAAGGGGATGCATGCAAGTGAAACAGCAGGATGGAAGGCAGGAGTTGAGGAGGAAGAGGTGATGCTGGAGATAGTGAGGAAGAGGTGATATAGAAGCTGATGCACACACACACACACACACACACACAAAGATAAGTGCTAAAATAATACAGAGAATGTGCACATGAGCTGGGAAGGAAGAAGATATATAGGAACTGAGATGGAAAAAGTTATGGAGCCTGGATGAAGTCACAGATACTGGAGTTATGAAGAAAGAAGTGATATTCAAGAGAGGAAGGAAAATACAATGACAGGAGCTTAGGAGAATTGATACTGGAGCTGTGGTGGAGGAAATGATATGGCAGTTTGGGAGGAAGACGTTACTACAGAACAGAAAAAAAAGAACTTTTGAGATAATAGATACTGGAGCTGAGGAGAGAGAAATGACATCAGAGCTGGAGTAAAGACATTATATGGGAGTTAAGGAGGAAGAACTGATTACAGAATAGAAAAAGGAACTTATTAGGGAGAATAGATACTAGACCTGAGGAGGAAGAGGTGAAGAGGGGGGCTGGGGGGAAAGCAATTATATGGGAGGTTAGGAGGAAGAACTGATTGCAGAATAGAAAAAGGAAATAATTAGGAGAAAATAGATACTGAAACTGAGGAGTGATAAGGAAGCTGGGGAAGGAATTGATTACAGGAAATAGAGAGGAAGAAGTAATAGGATATGCAAAGGTGATACAGAATGGGAAATTAATGCTGGTTAAAAGCTACAGACTTGTTCCCTCAAGTCATCAGTTATTTGGGTCATGTATGGGGGGCCTAACGATTGCCTGCCCAACTGATATCTGCCTGAAAATTTAACAGATACTAATTGGACAGGTTAGAAAATCCATTTGAGTGAGGACAACATTACCATGTTGATGTAGTTCCCTCCTGACAGGTACCCCATTATGATTCAATCAATAGCCAGGGGTAAAGTAATCGTAACATCACACTGTGTTGGTGGTCAAATGAAGTAAAGACCACTCATTTGGCAACATTGCCAGCTTAGACATTCTACATGGTTTGTATGTGGACAGTCCATTTAGGGCATGAAGGAAACATACTTACCCAGAGAGCATTCATCTATGTCCTCTGTGCAGGAAGTCCCTTTGTACCCAAGGGGGCAAGTACAAATGGCCTGTCCAGTCAGAGGATTAGTATCACACAAAGAGCCTATGTGGCAAGGATTACTAACGCAGGCGTTATTTTTGTGACACAGGAGTCCTGGAATGCAAAGAAATAAATGTAAGTGCCAAATGTTTCATCTATAATGTGCCTCAGTATCTCAGTGTGGTTGTTAAATTCTCATCAAACCAAAGATTTATATGTACCAAAAAGGGCCATATCCCGGGACTCCTTCATGATCACTGGAACCATTCCACATCTTTTCAAGGAATGTTCTGTTTCTTCAAATCCAAGTAATGCCCCTTGGGCTACAGTACATGCACACCTAATTGGCCAGTTAATGGCAACATCTGGCACGCACATCTTGTGTGTCTGACTGACATTTGTGATGACTCATCTGGACTACAGCACTAAACACTGTACAGAACATAAGAATGTGTGATGCTTTGTGGGCACATCACAAACAAAATATACAAACGGATCAGGCCTTAGCCAAAATGTAGTCCTCTGGCTTATGCAACTACTATAGCTCAGCTACAGGCAATGTTGAAAGAAAACAATAAGTTAACCTCAGTGTTTAGATATAATTTACATAGTGGGTTATGTTGTAACCAAGAAAGCAAGATTTGCCTGGGTCCAATTATCCTTAGAATCTAATTAGTAGGTAGCTTTGGTCAACCTGATGCAAGTAAGATGAGGAAATCTACTGTCTTGTTCATATGGGCGTTCACCTTATGGTAACATTCTATGTTCTCCTTCAGCCATGGGAACGGGAATGAGATATGAATAGGTCTTAAGGAAAATCACAGCAAAAGCAGGGTATTTAACACTGATGTAAAAACACAAAACAACCACAGACTAAATAATCTGCAATCAACCAGCACCTTCAGGGAAGAGAAAAGTAGGTGAAGGCAGATGAGTATGGCAAAGTTCATGGTTCTTACCAATCTTTCCTTCTGGACAAACACAAAGAAAGGAAGCAACACGATCAATACAAGTAGACCCATTGGCACAGGCAGCAGTGGCACAGTCATCAATATTCTGGCTGCAGTCATCCCCACTCCATCCGTTAACACAGACACAGTTGTAGCCTCCATTGCTGTTGGTGCAAGTTCCTCCATTTTGGCAAGCATTGGGCTGGAGCTGGCACTCATCCACATCTTCTGTGCAGAACTGACCTGTCAGGAGTATTGATATACTAAATAACAGCAGGTATCATTCAGTCACATTATATAATATTATTTACATACGTTTAGTTTCTATCAATACATTATATTGGTTTCTTAAAAGCAAAAAGTATGTCTTTCTAGGTGTCTCAATTTAGGGAACATTTACTAGCAGTTCTTCTATACAACCTGTTTCAATAAAAAAAGAATTTTATGCTGTATCCTACCTGGCTTTAAACACAGCACTTAGGCCTCTATAATCTGCATGCTCCTGCCATGGAGTACGGACCCCTTAAGGTCTAATGCAGACCTTATAAAGTCTATTGAGGCATTATTGTAGTTTATCTAGAGTTGAGTAGTAATGTAGAGAAAAGTTGATCCTGTGCCAGCCAATAAAAGCTGCCAACCTCACCAATTATGGTATGGTGCCCACTAAACGGCCTCTCCAACTGATACCTGCCCAAAAATCAGGCTAGTTATCTATTGAGCATATTAGAAAATCCATTTGGACTAAGTCTAAGGATTTGGCCTCAAACTAATCTTGCAGTAAGTGCTGAGATTCTGCTTAATCTTAAACGGAATCAAGAATCTGGGTTAATAATTATATATTAACAGTATTTTTGTCAGAGATGTCCCACCCAACTGCTGCTCAAGTATAGCACTCACATGCAGCCAAAGGCTTGGCGAAAAACATGCAGGCTGAATAACCCCAAGACTGTACAAGAACTGTAGTTCTATGCTGTACAAGGGTCTCTAAAGCTGGCCATAGACGCCAGGATAAAGTCATACGAATTTTCATTTTGCACGATTTTCTGACTGTGTGTGGATTGTCCCAATATTTTTTGTACCATAGTGATTGGTTGTTTAGTCGATCGGACTAACGATAATATCTCTGTATGTATTGCCTATCTGACAATATCAGTGGGTGACAGTCACTACTATTTGTGGCCAGAACATTGTCTGATTTGTTCATTTTACTACTTTATTATTAATCTGAATAGTTAGTTGTAGGTCGGGAGATTGCACCTCACAGTCGGACATAAGGATAATTCTGCACGTCTATGGCCAGCTTCAGGCTCCTTGCCAATTGATGGCCAGTTTGCACTGCTTACATGATCAGCCCAATGACTTCATTACATAGTCACATGGGTCTGAAAAAGTCTGCTTATGCCCCTTTATCTTACCAGTCCATTGGGGAGGACACCGGCAGTTGTATGTGTTCACCCCATCCACACAGGTTCCACCATTCTGGCACTTGTGACTGGGACAATCATCTATGTTGGTTTCACAATTTTTCCCATCGAAACCTTCATTAAAATAAGATAAATAGACAAATTTTAAAATGATTCCGATTTTATCTCGACATTTTCTGCTTCAAACTCCAATCAAATAAGCTCGGGTTTTCACGCTTATTTATTACACTTTCCCGAAAACTTTTGGAAAAAATCAGATTTTCAAATTTTCTTCGTATTTTACACCCTAAAAATCATTGGGACTTCTCCTTATATGCAACCTCGACAGGTCTAAGATGTCAGATTTTCTGATTCAGACTTTTGAATCCTCGAGGGTTTAATACATTCTGAAAAATTTGTGATTTTTTTAAAAGTCAGATTTTATTTAAAAAAATCACAAATTTTTCGGGATTTTTGCATTCAGAGTTTAGTAAATAACCCCCTAAGAGTATGTTTTACTATACAATACTGATTAGGTGTACACATTAAACATACATTACATACAGATACCAACCAAGCTTACAATCTAAAAGAGAAGGAGTGATGAGATAGTATGTGTTGCAACACTGATAGGATCCTTGCAAAAAACAATAATGTTTTACATGTTGCTCCAGCCTGACTGGATGTATTTTAGAGTTCTCCACATTATCTGCATGCAGTTAGTTCCTTCAACTGATGCAGCTTCTATGTTGATGTTGGGGTTTCTCGAGAAGCTATTTTGGAATTTGTAGCTTTGTGGTTGTCAGCCTTCTTTAGCATCTATTAAATTCTGTCTTAAACACAGGGCTGAAGCTGGATAAGCAAAAAGAAATATTAAAAAAAAAACTTTTTACATTGTGACAGCGCATGATCAGAGTTGTCTTATTCAATTAGACGTGGATCCAAGGACAAAACCAAAGGCTTCGGGGGCCCTCATTATTTGTAATGGTGGTCTTTTATATGATGGTCTTTTAAAAGGGGCTGGACTGGGGATCTACAGCAAGATGGGTATCATATATTAATGTTATTGTTACTATCTAACCTTACTGTACTTGGCAACCTATAGCCCCAGTCCCTTCCCAAATGTTACTGCTCCAACTGCTTCTATAGGTGCTAACATGTAAAATCAAAGGATCCTCCAAGAGTAAATCAATGAGCAAACAAAATACTGATAAGTGAAGCAGTAAAATGCAGCAGTTGCAATAATATTTATAAGAAACACAGAGGAAAGTCAGCCTTATTATTATACATGACTATTACCGGGCAGGCAGTTGCACTCATAGGCGAAATCAGTAGTCTGACGACAGGTGCCCCCATTCATACATGGGGAAGGAGAGCAAGGGATGAAGGGGCTCTCGCAGCGCTGACCAGTGTATCCCGGATGGCACTGACACCTGTAGGACCCGGGAAGGTTCTCACAGGTTCCTCCATTTTTGCATAATCCAGATGACGCGCACTCGTTCACTTCCACTTCACACTTGGGGCCGGTGTATCCAGCCTGACAAGTACAAGCATACTGATTTTCCTTGGGGATACAAGTGCTGCCATTGGCACATGGCTGAGAGGCACAGGCATCAATGAATCTGCAGTCTTTTCCTGCCCAAGGAACACAACAGAACTTGACATGGTGCCTGAATCCAACAAACGGCATGCAATACATATTTAACACTTTGCTATTGAAATGATGCAGCTACACAACATACAGGGGATCTACTGGGTCTTTGCTGATCATATTTAGCTTTACCAAATGTTTACATGTAATTAAATGCAGTTTAATAAAATCTAAACATACAGCTAGTGCCTGTGTATTTATTATATGCATGCCAATCACTTTAGGGCGCACGTCTTGTATAACATGGGTGTGCTTCCTGCACTGGCCATGGCATATGAGTCAGCTTTAGTGATAGCAGCCATTAACTTCTTACACTGATATGCAGAAAAATTATTGTACATAATCAGCATATGGCAGATCCCTTTAAAGTCAGAAAGTTCCTCTTTAATCACATTACCCTGACAGACATGCTTTAAATCAAACTTGTTTTTCTTTGGTGGTACACTTAGGGCCAGATTTTATTATGAATTTAGAGCTCACCACATACAAAGTCACCCATTTTTTATTCATACCTATGGGATTTTAAGAAGCATACTTATCAAATGGTGAACTCTAACTCACTGATAAATACGCTTATGCAGCTGCACTGTTTAATAATAGCAATGTAAATTATTACACGCCTGCATGGATGTATATACAGTAAATAGTTATGTTATATAAAAATAAACATAGAAATTCATATTTCAACTATTTATATAGCAACCCCTCCCATCACCTACGAGAAAGAGTCGCCTTTCTCCTTTAGATGCTGTAACAAACATTAAATAAGGGAGTAGATTCCCTTTATAGAGCAATATTTGTTAAGAATAAACATCTGTAGTGTATTACCAATGAAGACAGCTTTGTATAATATCATCTATAAAACTTCATAAGAAACCACATACCTCTCCATCCGAAGGGGCAGATACATTGATAGAGTTCCAGGGTAAGCAAGCGGCAGGTGCCCCCATTCATACAAGGCTGGGTGAGGGAGCAGACGTTGGCGACTGGCTGCTTGCAGTTCTCCCCACTGAATCCTGGGGCGCAGGTACACATGCCTTTAGAGAGGTCAGGGCTGACTTTACATGTGCCTCCATTGAGGCATTTGGTTTCTTGGCAAGGGTTTTGCAGTTGGCAGTATTCTCCAACAAATGCATCTGTGCATCTAAAGGCAAAAAAAATATATAATATACATCACTCAGCAGTGATTATAACGTATAACATCATCTGTGTTGCTTATAAGGATATATGTTGCAGCATATTCATGGCTCGTGTTCATTATATAGTTATAAATCACATTGGATAATTGATTGAAACAACCATAAGGCCCCTCTGTGTCATGACCAGGATATGGGCATGAAGTTTGTTAATATCATAGCCATAGTGTATAATTGTATATCATCAATGAAATGGGTTATTCACATCATGTTTAGAGTTCTGTAACAGCCTGGGGTGTTGTACAGCGTGACTGTGTGCCTACAGTTTAAACCGGCCTTGAAACTGATCTGCACAACTTAATCAATCCCAGCCTTTCTCTCCCTTCATTTATAATGGGTTTGCGCTGAGATGCAAGGAGCTGTGGGAAGGATACGGTTCTACCCCTCTGCCTCACACGAGGACGCATTTTCTGAAGCTAATTCTCTAAATGATTAACACCGCACCCAGCTGAAAGCTGAAGATACAAAGGCTGCGCAGGGAATGTGGTGAGGAGGAAGAGAGCAAGAGAAATCTCATTCTTTCTATCATGTGGGCAAACTCATTCACACAGCTGCTTCTTATTAGGTTTTTTTTTTCTCTCCAACAGGCTGGATTCCAGAAGAAATAGTGCAAGGCTAAGAGAACCCATCATCCCATTGTAAGCATAATTTGCTTACTCTTATTACGAAACGTTGCTTCATTTTCCTCTATTTAGTTAAAGGAATTTAAAGTAACAATATCAGCTGTGTAAATAATATCACATTTTCCTATTTAAGGGTAACTAAAGTCTAAAATAACCTCTGCCAGTCTTAGAGCTGCTAAGGGAGATGCAGACTATGATGATTCTTTTTTCCATTAGGCCTGTCACACTGTCGCAGGATTTTTTCCGCCTGCATAGAAACACAAGCAGAAAAAAGGCCAATTTTGTCTTTCAAAGATGCATTTTCACACCAAAATCTGTATGGTGCATGCCCTAAGAAGCAGACAGCATGCTCAGTGCATGCAAAACATGGAAGACACGGTGGATTCTGTTACTGTTTTTAACACTGCAAAATAAATCTTGCCCCAAGTGTGCCACTGACCTTATATTTCTTGTGTGAGGAACTGAAAATCGGTGTTAAGGCTTAGGGTCTGGCCACACGAGCAGATTCAGGGAGATTAGTCGCCCCATCGATTTTCATTTTAGACAGCGGAGGGCAGGGGGAAGGCAGTTCGAGGAGTGCTGCTCACTGGAACGTTTCAATTTGAAAATGCAAAATGAATATCTGTAAGGTGTCCCTTACACTAGAGTTCTGAATTCAATATCATAAAACCTATGTAGCATGACAAAATATGAGCACAGGGGAGTGTACGTTTGTGTATGGGCCATTAGGTTTTTGCATGTGACCAAAAATCCAGAATTTTTATTTTAGAATATTCCAGGTAACTCATGTGTGTCATGTGATTTCCTGCAGGCTACTGCCCTTAATAATAATTTTTTTGCGAAAGATTTTTTTTTTATTTAAAAACATGGGCCATGGAACAGTATTTTTCTGTGACACTTAAGCTCCCCATAGACGCGACGATTCTTCTTGCCAAACGACCGATTTTAGCAAAGTCCGACCAAATTTTCGGTTAGTGGGATTCGAACGATCGACCATCTTATGATTTTTCGGCCGACATCTGTCAGGAAATTGATTGGCCAGGTTAAAAAAACTTTGTCGGTTCCAGTGCAATCTATCTATGTTTGCAGGGCCAAGCAGGCAGCTTTGTTTTCCTGGCAAATTGGTCTTTTTAGTTTATGGTCAATTCGTACTATCGTTCCGAGATAATCGTCGTCTCACGATCTTTTAAAAATCTCAACATCTATGGCCAGCTTTAAGGTGCCTCAAGTAAAACTGGTAGTTACATTTCTGCAAATGCCACAGATCCAAGGGATTTATATGACTGTTTTGTATACCATAAGTAGCCATTTAAAAAAATGTATTTTCAGTAAACAAGAGCAAAATAAACATATGCATGCAGCTTGGGGCAGTGTTGTTTAAACAGCGTTCAGATCTACTCTATCAGCAGATTTGTATCCAAATACACAAAACAAAACACAGGCCAATCCGTGAGCTCCAAGGCCCTACTTACACTGATATTTCAACAGTAATGTTGGCTGCCCTGCTGGAAAAGGTCAACATTTCAGACAAAATAGGACAGCAGATGTTTGCAGGATTTTTTTTCTCTAGGATTCAGTGTACATAGGGAGGAGAGTGGACAATTTGTTATAAAGGGGAGCGATCGTTTAAAGGGGAATTAAATATTGTGGGTATTTTTATATTGATGTAGATATGTTAATAAGGTTTCCCTTTATTGTCCACTAGCCTAAGGACCTGTCTGCTACAATGTTCCTTTTGTGTGTGGCCCGTTGGCCTAATGAGTCTGAAAACTCGATTCGACCTCAAACCTGACATAGTTTAACTTAGATATTGCCTGTTCTACTAATTCGAAACTTATTATGCATACCCATCACCGCCTAACTTTGCCTATGACCACACACATATATATATTCCTGAGGACAGCTTAAGTTGTAAGCTCAAACGTTGAAATAAATTAAATTTTCCATTCACTATAGAAGTCCTGTGAGCGCGTTTTTTGCTGTGTTTGATATTTATCTCCGTTTAACCAGCACCCAGGCATTGTTGTGATTTTTTGGAGTGCACCAGTTTACCGTGGATTATGTATATATATATATATATATATATATATATATATTCAAATCTTTAATCTCCAATGCAAGTCACAACATTTCGGATAACAGCAGCAGGGGGAAAGCAACAATAATCAGGAATAACATGCAGATACACTGCTTAAGTTATGATGAAGTCTGTTTAAAGGAACATTAACATCAAAAAATAAAAGTGTTTTAAAGTAATGAAAATATAATGCAGTGTTATCCTGCACTGGTAAAACTGCTCTGTTTGCTTAAGAAATACTACTATTGTTTATATAAATAAGCTGCTGTGTAGCAATGGGGGCAGTCATTCAAAGGAGAAAAAGCTCAGGTTACACAGCAGATAGCAAATAAGCTCTGTCTGTCTAATGGTGTTATCTGTTATTCACTATTTATCCTTTGCCATATAGCCGTTTTTCAATTTCCGCCATTGCTCCACAGCAGCTTGTTTATATGAACTATAGTAGTGTTTCTGATGCAAACAGATCAGTTTTACCAGTGCTGGGCAACACTACATGATATTTTCATTACTTTAAAACACTTACATTTTTTGGTGTTACTGTTCCTTTAAGTAGCGCTGCTTTATAAATAAAAGAATAGGGAATATGCTGAGATATACTGAGATAATGGGACCCTATTATAAGGGTTAGAGAGGAAAGGTCACCTTTATATTAGATTTTACTATGGGCCTATTCTAAGCAACTATTCCATTAGACTTCATTATTTATTTTGAATAGTTTATGAACTGATAGCCTTCCTATTCTGCTTCTTACAAGCCCAAGTAGAGGCTGCTGTCTGGCTTTAAAGGGCCACTGACCCCTCCAAAAAAAAAAAAAAAGATTAATTTCAAGGCTTCACTTTTTATAGCATTTTTTTATGGCTTATTTTTTAATTCATGCCCTCTACTGTCCATCTTCTATTTTGATTTTAAAACTTCCATTTTGCAATGTGTCTTAGAATTCTGCTGACTACACTTTATAACAGTTTTTTCAGATTTTAAGCCTAAACAAGCTTCTGTGAGTGAGAGATGTGCAGAGAAACGTCTGGAGCCGCTTCCTGCCTCAGCCCCTTAACCCTCTGGTATCTGACAAGAGCTGCTGTTGACATTCATGGTATATACAGTGTTCAACTTGTTATATGAAAACTTAAGAGAATAAAACATTAATGCAAATTGCAAAAGTTTGATAAGAGCATACTGTGCAATTTAACATTTTTATTTTGCCTTGCTTCCCCTTTAATTTTAAAGTGAATACCCCCTATATGCTTTTAATTGCAGACTGCCCATATCTGAGTTATCCCAGCTCAGTCCCATGCTTCAAGCTGAAAGGTCACAAAGCTAAAAAAAAACATTTTAGAGTTATATATGATGGCTTGCTCTCATATCCTGTCTTATTCACGACTGCCTCTTGTCTCTGCAGAAGACTTCCAGAAACCACATCTATTCTCCAAAGTATCCTATTTGTGGTTTCCCATAGGAAAATGAACAGAGAACTCAACATAATGTGCCTCTGTATTTTTAAGTTTTTCCTACCTTCTGCTGGAGTACCATGGGCTCAGTCTTTATTTGATCCCAGAGCAGAGAAATCATAGATCGCAACTTTAACTGAATGAGCTGCTCCAAAACTATAAGTAATGTTCCTGCAAATGTATAGGAACTCCATATGCCCTCACTTGCATTGATTTATGGTTAAAAAACGTATCCACAAATGGTTAAAATACTTCTCTATGTGCGGATAAAAAGCAGGTACTGTCTTAGTGTCTCTCCCACTTTTGTCTGGTTTCTGTATTACTGTCATTTTTTCAGAACCACAGCTGTACTGCAATAGGAAAAGTTGAACCTCTTCAGAGCCTTGAACTTCATCCCAAAATCAAAAGCTAAGAAGTCAAACCTACGACTTGTGATGGGGCGAATAAATTCACCTGGTGCAAATTCGCTGTGAATTTCCAAGTTTCACTGCCGACTAATACATTTGCGAAACTCCCATGAAAATTCGCTAGCGTCAAAAAATTTCGGATGCCCGAAAAGACAAAATCGCCGTGCATTAACACTATTCGGACGGCCTTGACTTTAACGCCGGTGTCAAAGTTAACACAGGCATCAATTTTCAAGTTTCACTAATTTTGTCGACGTTTTGTGAATTTCGCAGGAAATTCACAAACTTTACGGCGAATCGAAATGGGAAAAATTTGCCTATCACTACCTACTATCCCAAAACTGAGCTTTTTCTATGCCTCCTAGTACTGTGCTTGTAGTTGTAGTCTTAAATCTCTAATCTAAGGTTTTACCATAAGATTCCACCAAACATTCCCCTCTTGCTAGCAGGGTGCACCTACCTACATTTTCACCAGGTGTTGGACTTGGTACACTCTATCTATTTAGATGTTTCCCAGTTGGGTCAATGTTTTTATAAACACTTGTCTTGATGTTTTGTAATTGTAATACTGCGTACTTGTGAGTTCTGGAAGGAGATGGAGCTATACAGATTAATAATTATTAAGAGGTAATTTCTCTTTGATTTGTATCAAACTATAGGTAAGGTTGTACTTTTATATGATCACTAAGGCAGAACAACCAAGATTACAAGATAGCGATGAAACTATTTTGAATACAGATACAGCCATTACACTTAAATATTAATATGAACCTATTCCCTATTTTTATCTTAAGGGTTTTTTATTAACAGAAGAGAACAAAGTAAATGTCTCTTGCAGTGCGGCTTTTAATAAGAATCCTAGGGATGGTACAGTGGCCCACTTATTAGCATTGGTAGCTTCCAGTGCTGGGGTCTTTAATTTGATTCCAAGCTGGGCACCATCTACAAGATGTTTGTATGTTCTGTATCTGCATGGCATTCTTTTGGTTTTTAGTAGACTGAAAACAAACAGGTAATATTATGGTCGTCCACTAGAGTGAGTGAATGTGACAAGGACCTTAGATTGCAAACTCCACTGGTGACAGGGACACAAATAAAAAAAAATATACCAGAGATTAAAATTGTCTTTAAGCAACAGCCCCATCTGGTGAATATAGTGACTTCTTCTTTTAAATGGGTGGTTTACTTTTAAGTTAACTCTTAGTATGTTATAGAATGGCCAATTCTAAGCAACTTTTGGTCTTCACTATTTATTTTTTATAGTTTTTTTTAATTATTTGCCAACTTCTTCTAATGCTTTTTAGCTTTCAAATGGGGGTCACTGGCCCCATCTAAAAAATGTTCTATAAGGCTACACATTTATTGTTATTTATTGTTATTTATTGTCATTTTTCTATTTCGGCCCCCTCTATGCTTGGTTACTAGAGTAATTTGGACCCTAGCAACCAGATTGCAAACGGGAGAGCTGCTGAATAAAAAGCTAAATAACTCAAATACCACAAATGATAAAAAATTAAAACCCATTGCAGATTGTCTCAAAATATCCCTCTCTACATCATACTAAAAGGTAACTGGAAGGTGAACAACCCCTGTAAGGACTTCTATGCTTGTACAGTGTTTGGTTCCCATATTAGAACTTAATGTGAAATATGGGATTGCTGCTACATTGGTGCCTCGAAGAATAATTTCTGCTGCGTAAAATGTGGTTGCACTGTATGTATAAAGAACAATAATAATAACTGCTCTGTGACATTTCTTCTTAAGCGTGAAGATGACGACGTGTGAGGATATGTAACCTTCAGTATAATGAAGTTCCTTAGTGAATGTCACGTGATAAGTTAAAATAACAAAGGGGAACTTGCTAAGTTTGAATTGTACTAAGGCAAGGGTATTGCTAAAGAATATTTTTAGTGAAAAACATCTATGGAGTTAATATTTAATCATCAGCATAAGAAACAGCTAAAGGTTATTAAACGGCTAGGTGAACACATTTGCTGAATAAAATAAAGAATCCCAATCCTAATTTGCATATGTAAATTAGGGGCAGGTAGGTTTTCGTTAGCAAATTAGGATTTGGATTTGGTTCGGTATTCGGCCAAATCTTTCTCCAAGGATTCGGCCAAATCCCAAATAGTGGATTTGGTGCATCCCTAAGATTTTCCACAAGGAGCGTGGCGAAAATTGTTTGACCACGTCCATTTTGGTGGCCACACCCCCTAACTACCATGTTCGTTTTACAAAATTTGCCAGGTTATGAAATTTTGAACACATTTCTGTGGTAGAAATGTGTTATTACAGTTTTGCTAATGAAGGTGAATTGCCCTTTAAGATGCAAGTCACAGTTTCCCCAAGAGACCTGCTTATATTAAATAGTTTCAATTGTTTCTTTGCTTAGCTTAAATTGTTACATATGTATCTAAGTGCACTTGCCACATATTCTGGGTTCTCTGTCAAAAGCCAATTACGTTTTAGAAATGTTGTATCTTTTTCTGGCTGTTCAGTGCAGGAGATCAAAAAGAAAGTCTGGACATTTCAGTAACTGTGGGGGTTGTCAAAATCAGGAATGTCCCACGAAAAACGGTTGGGAGGTATGATAATTTATTTCATGCAAAAAGTTCTAGTAACTGGATATATTTTTATTATAGAGAATAGGGGATGAAGCTGTGCCACTTTTGTACAGGGCCGTGTCTACAAAGTCTTATAATCAGGGTAAGATGGTGTGACCCTTGGTTGCTCCCTCCTAGCAAAACAAAATCTAATTATGTTCCAATCATCCAATCTCAGAAGTCATTCAGTTTGTATTTATTCCTCTCTAATTCTTCCTATCATGTATATAACATCCAAGGAGGAACTCACAAGTAATGCTAGCCTATTTGTCCCTGCAGCACCATTTATTACATTCCCTTCACTCTTTATCTAGCTCTGCGTGCCTTTTCCCAGTAATAGATTATTTCAGGCACTGCCATACCCCATATCATTTTGTATTTTCTCGCCTTGTCTAATCTGTTTCTGATCTCCAGATTTTCTACCTACTTTCAGGATGAGCAGGCCAAATTTTTACACTTTCCAGATGTTTCAACTGAATATAAGTCGGGGAATTCTTCCCCGAGTCCCTGTTTGCATATTGCCAAGTTCTTGTGAAATCAGATCGCTATGTGACTTATTATTTTTTTTAAATGGACTCAACCAAAATTAATTAGAAGGCACGGCAGAAAACTGTTACATTGAGGAGCTGGATTAGTGTGAAAGCTGAATTATGACCCTAAACTATAACATTTACAGAACCTGCAACGGACAAAATGGCATTCAGGCATTGAACCCATTGTAGTCTATTTTTGTTTGTTTCAGTGTGCATAAGAAAGCTACCTGGCATAAAAAAAACAATATTAACCCTCTTATGTTCAGCAGCTATATTTATTTGTTCTCAATGGTTGTGGAAAAGCAGCAGTTCAGTAGTAAAGGTATGAGGGTATAAAGCTTGGTTATGACTCTAGATAATTTTCATCAAAATGAGATTGCAAGCTCAATAAGGGAAAATCTCGACCCAATAGTTTATAAATCCATGTTTTATTGTTCACAAAATCCCTGAAATCCCTGAAATGAAAATATGGAATGACTAGCCCTGTACTTGAATATTTCCAATCATTTGTAAAGGGTTGAATATCTAGGACCTGATTGGCCACATCCATGAAATCAACAAAACTTTTAAATTTGTTGTTATATTTTTGTTTTTTACAGCAGAACTGACATCCCATGGATTACTTCACTCTACAAGAGGTGTCTCCAATCCGAAACCTACTGCATAAGGTGCCAACTAAACCCCCTTCTTGTCCCAGAGCCCCTCTGAGAATACACAGCAGGGATACCTTATACTTTTTCACTGTATACATGTATAATTGGTGATGAGTGAAACTGGCTGAAATGATGACATTTCTCCAAATATACTGAAATCAATTGGAAGGCAAAAGTACAAAGGCATTTTTAGCTTTGCAATAGCATATACATTGCCCTATCTTGTTAGCGGAGCTCTAGTTCTTCCAAAATGGTACCCAAACAGAACAAGGGAGGGCTGGGGAGGGTTCTGATCCAAATGGATGATGTGGAAGGCAAGGACTGCAAAATAAAGGCATTGATGTTTTTCAAGCAAAATATACCACATAGTGAAACACTAGTGTGTATTTGTGAAAATGTTTTTGGTTGGCGAGACTGGGAGTTTCCCCATCAAAACTGTACCAGGCAAAAAAATTCACTCATCGCTACTCATGATATATTGAAGGAGCAGGAACCAACAGTGTCGGACTGGCCCACCAGGATACCAGGAAAAGTCCCGGTGGGCCCAGGTGTCAGTGTGTCCTCATGCTGTTAAACATTTGGCCTATTTCATGGCCATTCCCTATTTCTATGAGAACAAAGAGGCTAAATTGAGGGAGAAATTGAGTATAGGATGTAAAGAAAAGAGACTAGAAGAATAGAGGTTGAGTGAGGAAAGGAACAAAAATAGTACTATGAGAGGGCCCCTGGTCAAAGGTTTTTGGGTGGGCCCCTGGTGTCCCAGTCCAACACTGGGAACCAATATAACAGCAGTTCAGATATCTCACAAGCACAATGCCAGTTATATCCCGATTTGTTATATATTATTTGTTGATATTCCGAATGAACAGATATACATCCACCCACTCAATAACAGTTGATCAAACTTCTTTGAATGCTTAAAGTGATCAGATTGATGTGAAACACTAGACAGTGTGTAAATGATGTAGGCTACCTAGAGGTAGGGGTTTGACTAGTATACTCCAGTATACACTAGACTAGACAGTGTTGCAGTCAAGGAAAGCATTGGGGAAGGCAGATACTTTTTAAGGGACAAAGCAAAGTATAGGGTTACATTTGATGGGATAAACATCATGTCCTCTGCCACTCCAAATTCTCATTCCTGGAAGTAACCCTGGTGACCTCTGTGTCAGAAGGTTCTAAACTCACATAATCCTGTTTTTGTTTAGTGCAGGGAGATTACAAGACCAGGTTTGTTTGGGGTAAAGAACCGCTTTTAAAAGCAAACATTACATACTTTGAGTGAAATAAACTAGAATACAATATTGATAACACAAGCCCTATAATAATTGTATACAGTTGGCTTTAGAAAAAGAGTACGGTAACAATAAAATTATATATTACATTTCTAGTAAAACTCCTAATACAGTTGCCAGAATAGAGAATCGGGTTATTCCAGGTCCAATAAAAAAAAATTCAGAGAACAAAGAGCATCAGAAATGATATGTTGATGGCTTTACACTATATTTATGACACAAAGTATATAACCGTTGTATTCTGGCAGGGGAATAAAGGAAAATCAATTAAACCATATGCCTCATATTAAACATCTTATTAGAAATAAGGAAAGGGATTGGCTTTATACATATGGCTCAACAAATTTGTTCTGGATTAAATAAACCTTTGCCTGGATACATTTGTCCTGTTTATTATAAGGGGTATGAGGTCAAAAATATATTTATCATAACAATTACTATGTATGTATAACCAATAGTCACCCATCTTGATCCATTAACTTATATATTAAATATAAGGGAACCCAAAGGGGGTTTTTGTAGCTTTTAAGATGTGAAGTAGGTTCTTGCAGAGTGTATAGGCAGCATAGATGCTCAGGTGGTAGCCCGTCTGGCTTGCAGCATACATGCATACAGCAACACAGTAATGAAATCACAAAGTGAATAAAGGTAGTCATAGGGAAATAAAAGAAACATAAATTGAATTGCATGAAGTTTTTGTGCAGTCTAATATACCAATTCAAATGAAACTAACAAATTGCTTTGCTTGAGTTTAGGGACAAAGGTAGCAGGGTTGGACTAAGTCAGCGGACCACAAGGCAAAAACCCAGACCCTCAAGGGCTCCACCGTCCCAGACCTCCTCCCGCTGAAACCCTACATGGTGCCCCCTGACCTTCCCCTGGCCCAGACTGTGGCCAAAAAAAAGAGAGAAAACAATGTACACTTGGTAGAAAAGGAGTTGGGAGGAAGGTCATGACACCAGGAGGAATTCATGGCCTAACGCAGCAGCCCCCCGTGGGTTCCAGTGCCCCCCAGATGTCCCAGTCCAATGCTAGATCTCAGCCTGCCAAGAATCCACTCCTCCACTGCTCTCTGCTTTGTGCCTGCACTTGGATACATTGCCTCTGCTTTGGTGCAAACACCTGCTGTGCATTTCATCGCAAAATTAAAAATCTACCTTGTCAGTCTTCAAAGGTGCAGGCCCCTCGATCAGCAGAGCAGATCAGAAGAGGAGCAGATTTCTGCCTTCTCGGCCTGCGTTTCACTACAGGCCAAGATCTGCTATGTCTGTCCCTATACTAATTCCCCTTTAGCTGTTTGTTCCTTCTAATTTTATCATATTATAGAAACTCATCTGGAGCTTAGCTTTACTGTCCCTTTAATCTTCCCTATGTGACATCACATTAACCCTCAGATAAAATATATATTTAAATGTCTTCCTAGTTTCTATGGAAAAGCAACATCCCTCTTAGTCTTTCTGAACTGAATTTCATGGGTCAGGGAATGTCACATGGAAGTAATAATGCATCACATCATCCTGAGTTCAAAAAATTGAAAATTGTATAATTTCAGGGTGTGACACACCCACGTGCAAGCATCGTTTCACTAATACTTTTCAGTACCAAGTTTCCAGTAACATTTCTCTTTCCATGATTAAGTGGGAGAATCCAGCCTTCGCTCAGGAGTAATGAAATGAAGAGAGAGAGCTGGTAATAATTACACTGTTTGGACATTTTGCTAGCTGATTAAAGCTACATTTCAGGGTCAGGCAGGAGAGCTGGCAGGACTCACAGCACAGGAGGTCAGAGTGTGTAGGAGGGTAAAATTCTTTTGCTCCTTTTTTGAAAGAAGAAAAAAAACAACTGGATTCACACAAGGGCTAAGGCAACTGCTAGGAGTGGCAAGATCCACCCCCTTATAACTTAAGGGCTCATAACCTTTTCTAAGACATATACAGGGGACCCCTATGCTAACTTTATGGACTTTATAAAGAATATATTATATAAATTTGAGCAAAAAGAGTTCCACAGAGAAGCCCTAACATCTTCCTGCTCCTGCTTGGTCCAGTAGTCTTCTAAATGAATTCAAGGGATGAAAATCTTAATCTCTGGCAGGTTAAATAAAATACAAACCCTGTGCAAGGTTTTGGAGCTTAGATAGACTTCAGTTAGACAGGGGATCTCCAAACTGTAGATGTGCAGCTGTTATTGAAATACACTGAATTTCCATTAAATCTGGAAGAGCAAAGAATAAATGCCTGGGGAAAATGTTAAAGTAAGAAAACTTTCCAGCTCCTAATGGACTAAGGATTCTCATTCTCTTCCAAAATAGAGATGAGAGGTCACATGCGGTGTGAAAGAATGATAGGATAATCTGGGGACAACATTTATAGTGCAACCCAGCTGTAAATCATATTTCAAGATTAATGGGGGAATGTAATATATTTTGTAAGCACAAAAAACGTTGGCAAATACCATTGCAAGTGTAAGCGGCCATGTTTGTGTCCTTTTTGACAGATAACAGACCTTGATGGATTCCTCGAAATGTTTGCAACCAAACGGCTTTTGTGAACATTGTTAGTGTATATAACAAAATTTCGCATTCGCATAGTTTTTTTTTTTTTGGCAACAAAATATTTAACAAAACTCCAGAGCAGGTGTTAACGCTAATCGCCAGAGAATACATTTATATTGCGAGCAGCGTCATTTTAAATATTGCTTGCGGTTTTTAATTACATTCCCTCTTTAGATTTGTCAAATGTATCCTTCGCTTTTTCCTGCAACAAACAAGTCATTTTGGAATCGTGTTGGAATCAGTTTGTAATCGCAAGATTAACTCAGTCTATAGTATGACTCACAGCTCACAGCATAATAAAGATATTTGCTCAAGCTCAAATAAAGCAATCTTAAAATATCTAGAAACTTTTCCTTGTCATTCGGAGTCCTATAGGCAAATCATATTCTGCATGTTTTCCGTTAATCAGTGCATTATATATATATATTACCAACTGCTTTTTTATAATGGGTGTCCATGGGCTCCTTGCCATTGATAGAACTACAACACAAAATGTGGACATTATTTTTACTAAATTGACATTTCTGTTAAAATCCCTATATATACTGATTTTCCAAACAATGTAGAATTTCGTCCTTTCCCTGCCTGACCCAATCTGTCACATGAGAAGATGGTAAGATAAGCACTACATGCATTTTCAATTTGTCTATGAAACATAGCCTATAGGCCAAGCAAGAGGTTAATCAGTCTATGCATACAATTTCAGCATTGCACATGTTAAAACCCTGGGTCTACTATTCCAGTTGCCTGCCTTTAGGGCTATAATAACAGTTATGCACAGCTTAACCCAAACCAGCCCTGACAGATGTTTATCTAACCTGCTCTCCCAAATACTAACTAGGTGCCATGCTACAACCTTCCCGGGTTGCTTATCTGTATTGCTGATACACCAGCCTCAAAAAAAAAGGTATCACCCAACTGATACACTTGGTTGGTAGTGTCTCTGGCTCACCTTAGCGTCAGGCCACACAAGCATAATCAAGATTAGTTGCCCCATCGACAAATCTCCTCTTCTTCGGGGCGACAATCTCCCCGAATTGCCTTCCCCCTGCCCTCCGCTGGCTAAAATGAAAATCTCCTGCGGCAATTCACACGTGGCGCTTTGTTTTCCCATGTCACCGGAAGTTTCCTTGTGAGGCAATATTGACCTTAAGTTATCTCCTGAATTTGCACTGCTTGATTATCAAGTAACATCTTCTGCTATTTGTATCCCGAGGATAAAACATTGGAACAAGTATAAATATTTCGTACATCTGGCCATTGCAGCTACCCGTAAATCTATTTTTTGGCATTGGATTCAGGAAACTTCCCCAGATTTAAAGGCTATTTTATCTTATCTTAAGGTGGCCATAGACGCAAAGATCCGCTCGTTTGGCGACATCGCCAAACAAGCCGATCTTTCCCCGATATGCCATTAACGGACATGGCTATATCAGGGGTAATCTGAACATTTGACTCTATGGCCGAACGATCGGATTATGATGAGAGCGCAATGGCCTTCGGTGGGATGGTCGGGACAAAATTAAACCTGTCCGATCGTCCGATCTCCGCCGGACGAAAAATGACGGGACTCTCCACACACGGTCCGAAAATCGTACGAATCCGCGATTCCTACGATAGGATCTTTGCGTCTATGGCCACCTTAAGGTCTCTCTGTATGGATGAAGCGATAGGTTTTAGATATGGTAACATGGGCTTTAGAGAAAATTATCTAAAGCTTTGGTCTCCCTATTTTAAAATTTTTGAGTCTGAGGATAGAGTCTTTATGGAGAAGTGTATGTATAATTCTGACGAACTCTCTACATCTTCCAAGTTTAATTGATCATGTGATAACTCATTCATTTGGTAAATATATTGTTTGTTTGGCCGTTAGAGCAGATCTTATTTTATATAACTTTATTTATTGATGAATTTTTGTTAAGTTCGTTATTTGATGTTTTATTTGTCATGGATTGTTATGTTATAATTCTTTTCTTTTATTATGTAAATTGACAAACGTTATGGTGAGCTATAGCTTTGCCGGTTTTCCTCTTGCTGTCTAAGCAAAATACCAATAAATATAATTGGAAAAGAAAGATACACCAGCTTCTCGCACATGGAACTGATTACTCTTTTTTTTGTAATAAGAAACATGGCGCATTAGACATTGGCCTTAGTCTTTATGTTTTTCCAAAACATTAAAATGAAGAAAGGGGTCAATAAAAAAGCAGACAGAACAGAAACAAATTATGGGAAATATCTATGGTTTTGGCAGAATGATCAAATCGTGACTATAAAACTAACTCCCAAAATGCCAAGCTGCCAAAGAAACAAAAGGTAATAAAATCGTGAAATCGAATTACGTGAGATTTACCCTCTTTTTCCACGCTTTCAAGCTAAGTATTTTTAGGTGTCCGGGGGTAAGAGTAAAGTCATTTCTCATTCCTCCAGAATATCCCCGGCAGGGCTTTGCCTTTTATCTTCATGTGACTTGGATGGATACTTCACCCTGGATGATACTTCTTCCACCCTGTTGTCTCAACTCATATTCGCTTAATGACGCCAGAAGTTATTTTTTAAGCACATTCATATATTAGTCAAAAACTGTTTATTAAGAAAAATGTAGAAAACTGTGAGGCAATGTGATTGCTGGAATGCTGTATGGAATCACTTTGCCCTGGAAATGATATGGCACATGGGGTTTAGTCATCTTTGTCAGACTATGGCACATAAGACAGTGGAATCTCAGGGGGATGTGAACAAAGTTCTGTGCAATACTGTGACTAAGCTGGACTTGTACATTCAGGCTTATTCCCTTAATACTCCTCCATTCCCAGTCATTTAACCAGTGGGTCAGATGAGAGAATTATGTGCGATTTATCCATGAAGGAATGTCCGTATTTTACTGTTTCAACTGGCTGACTGCTGGACTCTATATCTATAGAGTACACCTTAAAGTAGAAGGAAAGCTACCAAAGCAGTTTATTGCCAATAGATTAGCCACAATAGTGCAAGCTATAAGACTATATTTATTCTACAGAATTCTTTACCAAACCTCAGTAAACACAAAACTCTCTTTGTTTGTTTAGGATAGCAGCTGCCATATTAGATTTGTGTGACATCACTTCCTGCCTGAGTCTCTCCCTGCTCACTCATAGCTCTGGGTTCAGATTACAGCAGGGAGGGGAGGGGGAGGGGGAAAAGGGAGGGGAGGAGGAGCAAACTGAACATGCTCAAGCCCTAGTCGTGGAGGTTTATGCTGAAAAAAGGAAGTCTGATACAGAAGCCCACATGTACACAATAGAAGTAAAGAAATGCTGTGTTTTTTTGACAAAGGATCTGAGCAGCATCACTCTGAGGGGCAAATTCACTAAGCGCCGAAGCGCCAAACGCTAGCATCATTTCGCTAGCATTGGGCATTTTCGTTACTTCGCAAATTCACTAACGAACGCTGGCGTAGATTTGCTAGTGTTACTTCGCACCCTTACGCCTGGCGAATTTTCGCTACGGACATAACTACGCAATTTCACTAACGCACGCAGTGTACTGAACGCTACCTTTTACGCTAGACTTCCTTCGCCACCTCAGACCAGGCGAAGCGCAATAGAGTAGATAGGGATTGCTTAAAAAAAAGTCAAAATTTTTTCTAAGTCCCAAAAAACGCTGGCGTGTTTTCTACATTATGGGTGATAGGCTGAAAAAGATCGAAAAAAATTTTGGGGCTCCCCTCCTTCCCCCCTACATTCCCTGACTCATGGCAACTTACCTATACAGTGTGCACATGTGTAGGGCAAAATAACATTTTTATTTGATGTTTTGAAGGTTTTCTAGGCATTTGTAGTGCTGATACGTGTTCCTCCATTGAAATTTGAATTTGGCGCCGTATGAAAATGAACCATCGCTAGCGAAACCTTGCTTCGCTTGGCGAATCAACGCTAGCGCAACTTCGCAAACTTACGCTACCCCTGTGCGCAACTTCGGATTTTAGTGAAATTTAATTAAAGCCGAAGGGAGCTAGTGTTTTCTCTAACTTTTGAGTCTGTAAATGACCTCCTTCGGGGACAGATGTAAGCCAATGGCAGACTTCATAATGTATCCAAAGACACAAGCTGCAATGTAATGTCAGAATAGCATGTATACATAAATTGCTTCAGAATATATGTATCAATAGTCAATGATTTAGACTGAATATACATACATACATCTCTATAACATGGGTTAGCAAATAACTAGCTCTATGATATAACAGGGTTATCGAATGAGCAAAGTCTATTCCACTCTCCCAGTAGTGGAGATAGTCTGCAGGTCACTTATAAAAAGGAACATACTGAATTTTCAAATATAAATTTTAAGACTAATTTTGTCTGCTTTTATTATTTTTATTTGTTACAAGCGAAGATAATTTTATTGTACTATTACAGGTATGGGAGAATACCAGAATGCTCAGGACCTGGGGTTTTCCGGATAACAGATCCTTCCATAATTTGGATCTTTGCATCTTAAATCTACTAGGATGGTCTTGCTTACAATAAGGATTAATTATATTTTGGGATTAAGTACAGGTATCGGACCTGTTATCCACAATGCTCATGACCTGAGGTTTTCCGGCTAATGGATCTTTCTGTATTTTGAATCTTCATATACTAGAAAATCATGTAAACATTAAATAAAGCCAATAGGCTTTCCAATATCTTAGTTTGGATCACGTGCAAGGTACTGTTTTCATTTTACAGAAAAAAAGGGAATATGGTTTTACAAAATTTGATTATTTGGATAAAATGGAGTCTATGGCAGACGGCCTTTTTGTAATTCAGAGCTTTCTGGATAATAGGTTTCTGGATAATGGAATCCATACCTGTACAGGGTACTGTTATATTCTTACAGAGAAAAAAGAAATAATTTTAAAAAAATTGGAATATTTGGATAAAATGGCCTTTCTGGAATTCAGAACTTTCTGTATAACAAGTTTCCGGATAACAGATCCCATATCTGTACTGTTAATCATAATGGCAACTCAGTGCTTCTTTTCCCAAGCTTACGAAACCACAGGCTTTTATACATTTCTGAAAAAATATGTTGCGTCTGCCTAAGAATATCAGCATTTTTAAAAAAAATCATGTTACTTTTTATTAAACTCTGAAGTGTCGCAGGATTATTCTAATTGTGATAACCAGCTCAGAAAACACTTTACAACACTTTATATCTACCAGATAATGGTTATTCACTGCCTCCTGGTCTGGCACCCACACAAAGAGTTCAAGAATAAAGGAAGCCTGTCCTATAGTCAAAGCTTGCAATGATATCAGCAGAAAGTGTTCCTTCCAACACACAGGCTTCAGTGCAAGGTATCCCAACAAGATTAAATAACAACCACAAGAGCTTTCAGTTTCAGTGTCAATGCATGTCATGGTAAATGACAAATAAGAAATAAGAGTCATTCTGATAGGCAGCCTGTGCTTAGATACATATCTTAAAGGAAAAATATACCCCCAAAATGAACACTTAGGGGCAGATTTATCAAGGGTAGAAGTGAATTCGAGGGAATTTTCGAAGTAAAAAAAATCGAAATTCAAAGTTTTATTTTAGATACTTCAAACCATCGAATAGGATACTATGTCTTCGACTTCGAATTTGATTCGAAGTAAAATAGTTTGAATATTCAACCATTCGATAATCGAAGTACTGTCCCTTTAAAAAAACTTTGAATTCAATACTTCGCCAAATTAAACCTGCCGAAGTGCTATGTTAGCCTATGGGGACCTTCTAGAGCAGTTTTCTAAGTTTTTTGAAGTCGAAGAAAAATCGTTTGATTGAAACGCTGAAATCCTTCGAATCGATTTTACTTCGACCACAAATCGCCAAATTCGATGAAAAAAAACTTAGACCTCGATATTCGAAGATGAAGTAATTCAATTCGATGGTCGAATTTCGAAATATTTTCAACTTCGAAATTCGACCCTTGATAAATAAGCAACAGATAATTTACATCATATTAAATGGCATATTTAAGAATCTTACCAAACTGGAATATATCTTTAAGTAAATCTTGCCCTTTTACATCTCTTGCCTTGAACCACCATTTTGTGATAGTCTGTGTGCTGTCTCAGAGATCACCTGACCAGAAATACTACAACTCTAACTGTATCAGGAAGAAGTGTTGAAGCAAAAGACAGAACTCTGTCTGTTAATTGGCTCATGTGACCTATCACGTATGGTTTGCTTGGTATGTTTGTGTGCATAGTGAATCGTACAATCCCTGGGGGCGGCCCTTAATTTTAAAATGGCAATTTTCTATATATGATTACCCAATGGCATTTAATATTAGAAAAATTATTTTATATATATATATATATATATATATATATATATATATATATATATATATATTATGAAAATGATTTATTTACATGAAGCAGGGTTTTACATATGAGCTGGTTTATGCAATATGAACTACATTGTTTGGGGGATATAGTTTTTCTTTAAAGCTAATAAAAATCCTGCAGAGCTGGGTATTCATAAGATTTCAGCTGCAAATTCCTGAAGCACAGTACATATACTATATATATATATATATATATATATATATATATATATATATATATATATATATATATATATATATATTTTTTTTATTTTTTTTATTTTCCATGCTGCATCAATGACTTAGCCGACATCAGATATGAGCCAAACCTGGCAAAGTCCCAGACTGACACACACACACTAAACTGCAAAAATGACAAGGAGAAGAAGCACTTAATTAAACGTATACGAAATTCCCTCCTGTTTCAATCACTTCCTCCTCTCCTTTGAACACAAACATTTACAGACAGCCTGCTGGGAGTTTGGCATATCCCACATTTTTCTGGAGCCTTAGCAATGGAATTAAAGTCGCTCAGGCGTTTCCTACGAGACCTTCATTCTATTCATTAGCATAAGAAGGACAAGCTCTGGATATGAGAGGGTGCAGAGCTACACCCGACATAATACATCCATTCTTTGGATATAGTAATTCCCTTTAAAGCTGCTCTTTGAGCTGATGGAAGTTGCTTCATGAAAGTCAGCAGTAAACTTTGCTGCGTAACTTTAAATTCTTATATGCTCAGCTTCTTTACACACAGAACTGCCTTTGTGTGCCCAGATAGAAAGCCCATACATCAAACAACTTCTTAGCCTTATGTGACCTGGAGTAACTCATATTGTAGCTTCAATGATAAAAATCCATATAGGGAAGCTTCTCATATCCCAACTGAAATTGAAGCAGAGTGGCAGGAAAAGACAGAATAAGACCTTTCCCACGACTCAGCATATGTATATGGAATACAGGTGGTGGGTTCTGCCAGACCAGTCTTTTCACAGAATTATTGTATATGGGACAAGCTTCAGATGTAGGTTGAGTTACACGGAATGGGTTCATCTTTTTTATTTCCTAGCCCCGCAGAGAGCTGCTGTACAGTTCCCCTTTCACCTTATGCATCTTAAGGTGGCCATACACTGGCTGACCATTCGGACTGTGAATCAGACACATGGCTACAGAAGCAGGGCATTGGCCACGTTCCATTGTCCCCTTTATTAGAGCCATCAAACTAAAAGAATGGAGCTGCAGGGAGTGAGGAGAAGCCGAGGATCCATCATACATATCATACAGCAGTGCTACAAGAATGATGCTTTTATATAAGCAACAGGGCTGAACTTTTAAGATATGCATAACAGTAACATTTTGTCTTTCCTAATAGTTTTTTAAGTTATAAATCAATGAATGATATAAATAGTTTTTTTATGTGAAGTTATAAAACTTATGGGGCAACCTTGGCCACTGTACTACAGGGTTCCCACAGAAAATAACCTCCGTCTGTCCTCTTTTGATTAAACAAAAATAAACCTCCAAGTTCGACCCTAACCAGGGCATTGTCTGCGTAGAGTGCTCTCCCTGTCTGTGCCAGTGCTACATACACAAACCATACTGCTGTGTGTTCCTCAAGAATTGCTACATGTTTCAGAAGGTTTTGCAATGTAAAGTGATATTAATTGCTAATTGTTGTCATGCTCGGGTTACAGGTAATCTAAGGTTGCTGATATATAGTGAGAGGTGCCATTATTTAAGCAGGGGTGTCAAATTTACATCTGTCCAGATACCAAGAAAAATAACCCAGGACAAATTAGGACAAAAGCACAAAAGTTTTGACAGCAGGTAGTACAGCAATATTGGGTGACCCACTTATTTTCCATCATACGCCCACTGCCTGCCCATCACTTCTCACATTGCCACTCTCCACTGGATAAGATATAAGTGCAGACAGTGGGATTCTGGGTTGTTTTTGGGAGGCCAGGAACAGTAGCATAACTAGATATTACTGGGCCCCACAGCAAATTATTTTTGGGGCCCCAAAATGTCTAGAGGTTGACCTGTTTTGCCAATATTTATTGAAATTGTATATTAATTAGGGCCTCATGGGGTCCCTATACCTCCTGCAGCCACAGGGTCTGCTTCCTCTGTAGTGATACCCATGGTCAGGAAGCATCACCATCACCAAACACCATCAACAAAAGACTTTATAAATTGCCCAAACTGGCACAGCCCACATGAATATATTTTACTTTACTAAACCAATTTACCCCATCTGGTATCATTTCGGCAATACATTTCCAGTCTACTGAGCACCCAAGTCATACCCAGGCAATTGTCTGGGGCCATTCACACAGATAGTATACTGTATATTGTATATGGAATTACAGCACAGTGCACATATGTCACTTACTTGCAGTATGCAGAGCCGTCATCATTGGTGATGCACTTTCCTTCATTTAAACATGGCTCACTGGCACCTCGACACTGTATGCCTGGAAAATAAAATATCATTTAGTGAAGGACAATACATACCAGTCACCCCGAATAAAGTTTTATTCAGAGTGCTAGAATTCCAGCCATAAAAAAAAAAACACTATCATTATTGGCTTTTGCTTTAACGATCAAACTATATGCGGGAGCACAATTCCAGGATAGGCAAGCTGAAACAGAAATAATATGGTTTTTTTTGTTTGTTTGTTTTTTTTAAATGAAAACACTCAACACCAGACATCATGTTCAGGTACAAACACAAAAAATATTTTGATAACGACATACATGTTGAGTTAATCCAGGGATCTGCCCCACTGACTTTTTAACGTTTCAGAGGAAATATCCTGTAACCCTTTTTTATGCAAAATGGAAACTTCTGCAGCAGTTTATTTGCTTTTCTATAGGTCAGTAAAACTCAAATGTGAATGAAAGAAAAAGGGAATGGGAGAAGGAAATGCACCTTGCCCCACTTCTCACTGCCTGGTGCTATCACCTTCAATTCTTTGTGCCTCCAGAATGGAATGTACGCTATCAAGTGTGACACCCACCATGACATGTGCATAGTACAGGGGCCCATTTGCAGAATTAAAGGAGAAGGAAAGCTTAGGAGGCATTTTATTGCCAATAGATTAGCTGCAATAGTGCAAGCTAGAATGCTATATTTATTCTGTAGAATGTTTTACCATACCTGAGTAAAAAGCTCTAGAAGCTCTCTGCTTCTTTAGGATACAGCTGCCATATTAGCTTAGTGTGACAATACTTCCTGCAAGAGTCTCTTCCTGCTCACTCATAGCTCTGGGCTCAGATTACAGCAGAGAAAGGAAGGAGGGGAAGAGGAGCAAACTGAGCATGCTCATGCCCGGGGCAAAGTGGTTTAAGCTGATGGCAGGAAGTCTGATACAGAAGCCCATGTGCACACAATAGAAGGAAAGAAATGCAGTGTTTCTTTTGACAGAGGACTCAGAGCAGCATTACTGAGGGTTTACTGGAGTATTTATATAGACCTTTCTGATAAAGCTTACTTAGTTTTAACCTTTCCTTTAAAGTCATAACTGGCACACAGGTGTAGAAGGCTGCTGCTCTGCACCAGGCATAAACAGTCTGTGTAGTGTGAACTTGCACCCAGTATTCGTATATGAGCCCTCAGGTCTATGTTCATTGATGTTGATCTTCCTGGAAAGAAAATGTGTGGTTTCACACAATATGAATTTTCTATAATTCTTTTGCTTACCATGACCCCTTCTAGTTATTTCCATGGTAGTAAATTATAGGCAGATGATAGTAGTAGTGGGAAGGTTGGTGACCTATAAGAGAAGGCAATTGTCGTGGGCCCCCAACTACCCGGGGGTCCATTGAGGGAGGAACATTATATAGAAGTACAATGGTCAAATTGTATTTAAAATAACTGGACGGTTTAGTCTATTACTCAGAGATCCCTAAGTTGTGACCCTCTTGTTGTTGTTCTTCAACTGTGAAAATATACAGAAGAATCCAGGCCAAAAGATACACAGGGTTAACAAGCTTGCTCCACACTGTTGAAGTGTTTAGTATTGTGCAGTCCTGCAAAATACTATGCACTTTATAAATACATTCTAACAAAAATAATCCAAACTGTGAGCTCCTGGTCAAATGGTTAAGCAGAGTGCTGAGGCAGCTTCTGACCAAAGGGTCACCCTGTGGCTTGGGACCACACACAATCGCAACACGCTTCTGACACCCCGCACATTCCACAGACAAAGCCCCATGAATAACAAGCGGAGGAAGCGGAGGCAAGAAGTGGAATTTGTAACTGAGGCAGCAGCCATATCTGTGGATAAAGTGATAGACACAAAATGTGCAGCTTCATTGCTTCATGCCAAGTAAGTCCGACGTGCCAGCATGGATGTGTGGAAGAGGTCGGACCAGTGCCCAGGATTTACAGATCCAGTTAGGAAATCAGACAATGAGGGTGTTTATTAATAACGCATATGAAATAGAAGTCTTTTATTATGAAGAGCATTAGGGACCTCGGTCAAATATGAATTCAATGTTAAAGCTGAATGAGCCTTGTTTCATACAGAATCCTGTTCTACATAGAATGTGTTACTGTTTCTAATAATCTGACTGTCTTCATAAAAATTTAAGCCCTGTAAAATTTCTAATGCTTACAGTTAGTGATGGAGGAATTTATTAGCCAGGCGCAAATTCGTGGCGAATTTGCGCAATTCGTATAACGGCTGTGAAAATTTTATAATGGACGCCTGCGTCAAAAATGAGATGCCGGCGCCATTTCGTGAATTTTTGCCGTTTCGTGAATTTTTGTGCGAAATACGCAAATTTTTCGGCGAAACAGCACAAATTTGTCCATCACTACTTACAGGTTTCAGGTTGCTTTAGCTACACCAGCTAATTCTATTGCTTTGATTGGATATAGGGTGGTATAGCTCTACCAATGTTCTTCTAAGGGTTGGTTCACACTTGGAGATTCGGGGAGATTTAGTTTCTTGTTGACTAATCACCTCTTCTTTGGACCGAACTGCTTCTGTGTCTTCTGTCTGCTTCAATGAAAAAATGCCTGTGGCAATGCACTCGAGGGGCTTCGTTTTTCGTTTTTCCTGAGAAAACTTCGGGCGTCTTCGGAAATCGAAGCACCGCAAGTGCATTGCCTCAGGCATTTATTGTCTACAATAAGATAAAGACTTATCAGTGTTCTTTTAATGCTCTACTTAGCTATAGGGTAGTAAAACCATATCAATGTTTTTCTAATGCTCTGGCTACTGGGAGGTATAGAATACAGGATACAGGTTGGTATAGGCATACCAATGTTATTCTAATGCTCTGACTGTCTACAGTGTGTTATAGCTAGACCCGCATTCTTCTAATGGTCTGATTGGCTATAGGGTAGCATAGCTAAATCAATGTTCCTCTAATGCTCTGTTTGGCTACTGTGAGCTATAAAAATATAATCACTCTTCTAATGTTCTGATTGGATACTGGCTGGTATATCCATACCAATGTTATTCTAATGCTGACAGCCTACAGTGTGTTACAACATTCTTCTAATACTCTGATTGACTATATAGGCTGTTATAGCCATACCATTTTTCATCAAATACTTTGGTAAGCCAAAGTTTTTCTAATACCTTAACTGGCTACATAGCCACACCATTGTTCTTCCAATGCTCTGGTTGGATACAGGATGCTTTAGCCATAACAATGTTCTTCTAATGCTCAGAATGGCTATAAAATGATATACCAGTGTTATTTTAATGTCCTGATTGGATACAAATTGATCCAGCAGATGAATGTCTTTTCAATGTTCTGATGTTTTTACATCGGTTCTAACCCTGCCCAGTTAAATGTTTGATACACCAGAACAGATACAGTAAACATTTACACTCCATTTAAACACACTTTAAAAAGGTGGTGCATGGACACTGAACAGAATGAACAAACTGTACACTCAACAGGCAATTAAACAAAAAGGTATCAAGAGATTAATTTGGGAGAAGAAATGGCCTTTTTTGAAGTCCTTTAACTTTAAGCTTTGAAATAATTATACTACCATGCCATTTGAGTGTTAATCAGTGGTGTAACTATATATTACTGTGCCTCACAGCAAGTTCTTTTTCAGGCCCCCAAAATGTATAGAGGTTGACCTGTTGTACCAATATTTATTGAAATTGTATATGAATTAGGGCCTCGGGGACTGCTTCCTCTGTAGTTACACCCCTGTTGTTCACAAATAAAAGAATGAGGTCCTGCCTGAAGAGTTCACAATCTCATTTAAAAAATGAAAACATTTTTGTTAAAGGACGCATCACCAAATGCCCCAAAAACACTACCATGTGAAGAGTAATATGTACACAACCTCATTTCACAGTTTCCTACACTCTGCAAGGCAGTTATCAATGGTGTGTAGCCTATGATTAAGGACTGGTTAAGTCCAAAACGCGTCAGGCAATGATGTGGTTACATGCTTTTATGTCATCTTTTTCTAATAGCAAAACAATAAAGGAGAAACTTTTTTAATGGAGGTGCGGTCCACTTTTTCTCAATGTCAGAAAATACCATTTTAGAAAAGAAATGTCCAATGTTATATTTATAGTTATAAGGCAAACAAAAAGCTGGCTATGGTGTATAATGTCTGCCCCCGCTTTGCTGTGCACACACACTTAGATAAATAAGCCACTAAGACACAGCGGTGCAGTGAAGCCAAAAACAGCACAAGGGACTTTCTATTAATATCCTTCCTATTAACAATGCCCTGCTCTGCATCTGCAATCATCACCAATGGAAATTAAAGCAGTTGCTATAAAGTGAAGAGTATTTTCAACATTATTATTTCTAAAGCGCTGCCATATTCTGCAGCGCTGTACAACATGACATCAAACATATGGACAGTTCAGTATCACAGTAACACACAGTGGGGCTCATTTATTAACGCAGCGCATAAGTGGACGCAAAAGATTGTCTGCGACATCACGAGTGTGATCGCTAATATATTTGCGTGATATTGCGCATAACACAGAGCTTTTGCGATGGTTTTGTTTATGCACATTGCGCAAAAGATTGGGCATTTATGTCGCAAACGATGCCGTGGTTGTTAGGGGCGTGGCTGTGGGCGTGGCTACAATGCGCTTGCACTGCGGCCGTCGCAGATTTGCGTCTGTATATGTGCAAAACTGCACCCGGTCAACAGCACCACAATTTTTACGACTGCCTGTTTGTGGCGTAATAGTAACGCTCTTCAAAATGCGCATTCCTGCCCAGCTGCGCTAGCAGAGCCACACTGCTAAACTGGGTTCTGGCAAATACAATGGTGCTGCTGTTGGTGGGGATGTTTGTTAACTCAAAGTTTACTCAAAGATGAACAACCCCTGTAAAGTGCATATTAACCACGCCTTCCACCCAACATGTTTATATTGACCAAGGTTCCTTTAAGGGTATCAGGTAGGCTAAACACCTTTGCAACCAAACAAATATTAGCACAGAAACAAATGCAGATGCGTCTAAGTGAACGCAATATGCGCAATATGTGACGCAACTAATTAAAGCAGCGCATTCATACATGAGCACAACTAATCCTTACCTTTGCGGTATCTTCCTGTGCGCACAATTTATTATAAGCACTGCGACAGCTGATACGCAGTTTCACACAGTTTCACAAGTCGCACCTAAATTAGCGCACAAAATCGCACTGTTAAGGTATCGTGCGCTACATTATTAAATACTCGCATGCGCTGGGCAAATGTCAGGCCACTGCGCTCTTTTTAGCACTGCGCTGCGTTAATAAATGAGCCCCAGTGAGTTTTCATTTGTATTCCTCATGAAACTTGGCTGTTCCAATTGTAGGCGTGCTAGCATAGCTGCTGCAATATAAATACAATTATACAATCCCGTGGTCACATTATCATTCATCTGGCTTCCTGAGCAGATGTCAGAAAAGCTGACTTTATATATTTTCAAAGTAAACGTTAACATCTGGTGAAGTAAAAAAAATATATATAATTTTTTTTGGGGGGAATGGCAAAAACTGCAGATACTTTGCTCAGGAATCCATAAATTACAACTACAAAGGAGCAGAAGAGATAATGGCCTTCTCTTACGTTCCCAAATAAATAGAGTATGGAAAGTTACATTGTTATGTTGTAAATAATAATTTGGAATCTAAGCAATTTGCCCCAGCTGTCCAAAGATAAAATCCACCTGCGGCCTAGCCTTGGACTTGGACACAAACAAATGGGTCGCTAAGAATTACAACTGAGAATGATTCTACAGTATAAAAAATCCAGTTGGCCATTTACTGCCTGCCCATGTGCTATTCAACTGTCCTCAATGGCTACAGCTACCTATGATCCACTTATTGAGCTGCAGAACTTTGGGCTCCCATTCATTTGCATAACTGTCAACTGTCCCGTTTTTCGATTTTGACAGCTCAACCTGCAGTCCCGGATTGTTGCTGAAATGTCACGACTTTCTCTTTGATCTCCTGCACTCAACAGCCAGAAAAAGATACAACGTTTCTAAAACGTAATTGGCTTTTGGCAGAGAGCCCCGAATATGTGGCAGGTGTTACGTTTGTAACAATTTAAAATAAGCACAGACATTTTTTTAACTATTTATGGTAAGCAGGTCTCTTGGGGAAACTGTGACTTGCAAGCTTAAGGGCAGAGACACACGTGGAGATTCGGGGAGATTTATTCACCCAGAGACAAATCGCCTCTTCTTCAGGCGACTAATTCACCCAAACTGCCTTCCTGCTGGCTAGAATCTAAATTGCCGGTGGGATGGCACTCAGAATGCCGCACAAGGGACACTTTGGACAACTACGGAAAACGAATCGATCCAAGTGCCATCCCGTCAGTGATTTAGATTACAGCCGGCGGGAAGGCAGTTTGGGGAGATTAGTCGCCCGTAGAAGAGGTGATTTGTCTCCGGGTGACAAATATCCCTGAATCTCCACGTGTGTCTCTGCCCTAAAGGGCAATTCACCTTCATTAGCAAATCTTTAATAACACATAAAAACCACAGAAATGTGTTCAACCTTCATAACTTGCCAAAGTTTGTTAAAATGAACATGGTAATTAGGGGGGGTGTCCACAAAAATGGGTGTTTTCAAACAATTTTGCCATGCGGAGCCCCTCTTTCTATTTCCAAACTGTTGGGAGGTATGCATTTGCTTGTACATAAAAAGCTGCCTGTATTCTAACTAGGGGCTGTTGTTCCTAAATGCCAGAAGAGGTGGAAGAGAACATTAGGAATCAATAAGGTGGCCTGCTGTGAACATGGCAAGTGTCAATAGCACCATGACATTACATTTAGCAATCACTGTGTGTTTTTCCCCCTGCTCATCCTTTGCACACATTCCTGAGCTAATGATTAATTGCCACAATTCCCAAGTGAATACATTTACCTTGGAGCCACATTGAACTTCTAATTACCCATTGCTGTTTTTTTCTATGGGCTATAAATCACAATAAATCTGCTTTGCTTTTCATTCACTCTAAAATTATGTTTTAAAAAATATGCAACAAACAATACCATTGCCCAAAATACCATTGTGCCAAAATAATACTTGATAATCCATCATTCATCCACCCCATTGTCCTGCCACGTTTCCCAGTGTGCGGTGTTTAGTTCCAAAATGTATTACAAGAGGGCAAGTCAAAATGCATTTGGGATTGATGCAGACGTACCAGGCTCTGACCACAAACACAAGTCTACAATGTCGGTGTAGCCTGCCCTAAGCTGGGGTTCTTTGCCAATACACACCAGCATGCAGCAACATTAGTACACAGAGGCTGCAACATGATGAAGAATAAAACACATGGCAGTGATAGAGGGCATATATCTCCTATACTTAAATTTTAATTTTAATATGTAAACTTTGGGGGGATGAGTTTACATTATATTCTGAGACAATTTGCAACTGGTTTTCATTTTTTATTATTTGTGGTTTTTGAGTTATTTATTCAGAAGTTCTCCAGTTTGCAATTTCAGTAATCTGGTTGATTTTGTCCAAATTATCCTAAGAGACTGCAATATGAACAGGAAAGGGTCTGAATGGAAAGACGAATAATAAAAAGTAGCAATAACAATACATTTGTGGCTTAACGGGCTTTGCACATGAAGGGCTTTTTGGCTCCTTTTAACCCATCTCACCCTAAACAGGCTCGGTTCTCTGCTTTGCTACTCCAAAAACAGAAGCCATGTTCCAATATCTTGCACTGATGAGATCTGATTTGGATATATGGCTCTGAACTATTAGGCTGTATCTGTGCTATAAAACCAGCAGTTTTAGATGCATAGTTGGCCACAGGGACATAAATAAATGATGTGCATGTCTCCATCCATAATGCCTTATTTTTCTCTCATTTTTGGCATTAAGGCAGTGCTATGTATGTGGCTAGATGCAAGCAAATGCTTTCTGTTTTCAAAAGGCTGTAAGGTGCATGTCTCACCATAAGCAGGTTCAGTTCTCTGCCTAGCCAGAGTTTCTGTTTTTTAGAGGGGGTCGGTGACCCCCATTTGAAAGCTGGGAAGAGTCGACAGAAGAAGGCAAATGCTTAGAATTAGCCATTCTATAACATACTAAAAGTTAACTTAAACAAAACCTTTAAAAGTAAAAATGTGGTACAAACCTTTAGCAATAATACAGTCATCACTAAATAAACACTGCAAATATGTACATGGATGAAGGTCCATGTCAGGGTTTGAATATACCTGTGTAGTCCAGTTAAAATGTAAAAAAAAGCCAGTATAGCAGTGTTTGTCTTAAAGATGGGAAGTTTACTGCTGAGATTGTATAAGCGGGGACCTTGGAATGGAATAAAGTTCTGGTTACTATAATGTGAAGTATGATGTATTTCTCCATTTTATGTGTTTCATTCATTTGTTTAGTTCACTTTTTTAGAAAATACTGCATCACTGCCACATAAATACAAGAATAAAATAGTACTTGATATTTAGAAACAAATTTATGGATAAAAATGTAATTTAAAGATATTAATATATAATCAGGGATTCCTGCCATGTCTGGATTATAGATGAGCATCTGTAGGTATCTGAAAATGAAAAGGGTATCACTAAGCAATGCTTTATATAAAAGGGCTGTCCACAAAGCTCAGGTGCCCCCGACCCTACACACTCACAGATGGTAGAACCCTGTTTCTCTGCTCAGTGGCATAACTAGATATTACTGGGCCCCACAACAAATTATTTTTCAGGCCCCCAAAATGTTTAGAGGTTGACTTGTTTCTCCAATATTTATTGAAACTGTATATGAATTAGGGCCTCATGGGGCCCCTATACCTCCTGGGCCCCCCTGCAGCCGCAGGGTCTGCTTCCTCTATAGTTACGCCCCTGTCTCTGCTCCACTGATAGCATTACATTGCATTGGAATGTACTAGGCATTTCTCCAACACGGGAGTGACATTAAGGTATATATTGGTCTAAGAAATGTATGAAACAGCAACAGCTTTATATTACCAGATTTCTGCACTGCAACCAGCACACCTTATAGTTTTTATGCAGTTGTTTTGCTTCTGCCCTCACGGCAGGGAATGGAAATATATGGCTAATTATATACAGATGGTTCCACGTCTATACAGGCAAGTGACTTTTTACAGCCAAGTTTCTCATTAATAATTTCCGCTGAAGATCTAGTGAATTTTACGGAGCAAGTCAACCAGCAGTTGTGTTTAAATTTCCCGACTACTGATTAACGAACAGAGCCAGCTTGGTTCCCTTCTGTATTCTTTGATTTGCAGAGGAGCTGTGTTTTTACTGGCAGGGCCCAGTTACCAACTAGATAAAACTTGCACAAATGCAGGAATATCAAGGGGAAACCAAATCCTTGTCATTTATATGAATGCTCATTTTACTGAATATTTGCAATGGTTTAAGTCTGACAATAAAATGGCAATTCCAGATATTTTAATAAAACTGTGGCTCTGTTTTTAATTTGGTACAACGTTACATGTTTTACCCTGCAGTTTCCTGCCTTTAAGTCACTTGTTATTTTATCCACAGGGCGAGCGCTACGCAAGGCTTCCAGAATAAAATAAGCACTTTTTTTCATGGCTGCATTCCTCATATAAGCATTTATTGTACTATATTGAGGCTGGCTGTAAGAATGACTGCAACAGGCTAATCACACACTGTAAATAACGGAATGCCTTGTAGACAAGGGTCTCACATACACATTGGACAGCACCCAAGTTCCCTATGAAGCCACATATACAGTGCAAAGATAGATATGTTACATATGTAACAATACGTACATTTTTAATATGGCCCATCAATCCTAAAGTGGTCACATTCCATGCTGGTTAGTTTAAAAAAACTTTTCATTAACTGTAACCCAAACTGGAATACCCGCTGACATTTAATACTGATCTGCCCATGGGTTTTCCAGTAGGATCAATGCATTGTGGCTATCCAAACTGCCCAACACCTAGCTGACTGCCCTGCAGGCCAGAAAATACAGGTATAGGATCTATTATCTGGAACCTTAGGGACATGGGTTTTTCCATGTTTTTAGGCTATAGCCTATAATTACCTAGTTCAAATAATTCCAAAGTAATAGGTATGGTGCATATGAAAAACAGTGGCAACATCAGCAACTACAGAGTGATATGTTATATCTAGAGAAAATGATAGAGCTTTGTACTGAAACCCAAATGACATATGAAATATATATATTTAGCATTTAAGGGAACAGCTCTAGCATGCTTATATAAATGGTGCTACGATAAAATATAACAAATAATAACATTTCTTTTTAGAGAGAAAATAAACTGTTTTCTCCCTGTATACTTATATTACAGCTTATATTTACACATCTATATTGTATTTTATTGTTCTATGGTTATTTAGTGCAAAATGTATTATTTATCCCAGAAAAAACAACATTTACACTAGGAACAGTGGTTGGCTACAAAGTTTGTTGCTGATTCTTATCATCCTTAATACTTTTACCAATAAGCAATTTTAGACTATGACACAAACCATAAGTGCATTTCTCCATGGATTTCTTAATAATGACTTACTTATATAGAGTCAGACTTGGGGGATACACACTGTGGTGTCCATACAAGGGATTTGTCTGAAGTATCTGGCCAGCTTGACTGGTTTTAAATATTTGAATAATTAAACAATGCATGTTTTTTTTAGGGTAGAGACACACAATGCAATTCCTCTTCGCGGGGACTAATTTCCCCTGCCTTCCCCCCGGCTAGAATGAAATTCGTCAGCGGGATAGCACTCGAATCGCTTCGTTTTCCAATGTCGCCCAAAGTCTCCTTGTGAGGCAAATGAAGCGCTCCTAGTTCCATCTCACCAGAGATTTACATTCTAGCCGGCAGGAGGCAGTTCAGGGAGATTAGTCGCCCTGAAGAAGAGGAGGTTTGTCACCGGGGTGACTAATCTATCCGAATCTGATCGTGTGCCCTGACCCTAAAGGTGGAGGATTTTTCTTAGATTTTCATAGATTATCTGGCCTGGCAGAGGTCCAGAAGATAAATGTGGCCATACACAGGTGAATAAATGCTGTCAACGTATTATGCCATGTGTTTCTGGCCCTAGATATCAGGCATATGTCAACTGTACAGGTCTGAAGATCCCACCAGACGAGGACCACATAAGCATTTGCCCATGGATAAACAATTCATCCACATTTGGCTCACTATGCTGCACAAACAAGATCCACTCGTTTACTATGCTTGCACAGCTTTAGAGTGAATGGACTTCAGAGAAGATGAGTGCTGCAGTAGATATGGTGGAAAGCTGAGGACAATTAGAGGAATATTTAGAGAGAGAGAGAAGAATAGTAATTACAGCCATACTGCTGAGAGACAGGTTTTTCAATTGACGTTGTGAGAATATTTAGAGGCAATGAAGGGAATAGCATCACATCAATCAGCAAATTTTCAAGCTCTGAAGTTCTGCTACTATAAGAAGAAGAGCAAATATCTAAGTATATTTATACATGCACACCCAAGTGTGACACTGTGAGCATTCATAAAGTACATTCCTTGTCTCAAAACAAAATAACAGTGTGACTGAAAGGTTGTCCATTGTTGGATGAACACAACAGGGATAGGCACAGAGTCCAGGAGCTTCCAACTGATTTAGCTTCTAGAACACTTGGACTGTTTTTTACTTGTTGTACAGCTAAGTGTTAAAGTATCTTACTAACAAACTTTAAAGGCCAAGTAAACTTGGTTATGCCACTGTGTTGAGGTAGTTCATATTTGTAAAAATGTATTTCCAAGATCTAGGACTTTTAGATTTTGCTATAGGACTCTATCTAGTTATGACACTCTTACCATACAGAAAACCAAATATATTTATATGTGTGATATGGTATATATTTTAGATGTGTCAGTACCAAGAGAACCACTCAATTTTGAACACTGTCCGTAGTTCTTCAGCCCAAACAAGAGAGGAATGTGTATATATTGCAAAAGGTCTTCCCAAATGCCTTGATGTTCTCATCGTCTGAGTTGTCTCATTTGAGTTGTCTCACAATGAGGCAATATTATTCTGCAATTGTGGCAAGTCAAGCAACAAAGGGATGTGCAACCCTTTCATTCCTAAGGGTAAGGGCACACCTGATTTAGTTGCCCGGCGACTAATTGCCTCTTCTTTGGGGCGACTAATCTCTCCGAACTGCTTTCCTGTGTCTTCTGCTGCCTTTAATGAAAAAACGCCTGCATCAATGCACTCGCGGCGCTTCGATTTCCGAAGGTGCCCGAACTTTCCTCACGGGTAAACTTCGGGCAACTTTAGAAATCGAAGCGCCGCAAGTGCATTGGCGCAGGCGTTTTTTTTTTCCATTAAAGTCGGCGGAAGACACAGGGAAGCAGTTCGGGGAGATTAGTCGCCCCCAAAGAAGAGGCGATTAGTCGCTGAGCGGCTAAATTTTCCTGAATCTCCAGGTGTGCCCTTACCCTAACTTTTGACCATATCTACTGTATATTTAGTTACAGATAAGAGTGATCTTACTCAAACACAAGGAGCACTCACAAAGCTAAACAAAGGAATGCCAATGCACTGACAGATCTCTGTGGCCAAAGTTTTACAAGCAATCCATACACACTATGATATTAATGGAATTGATCCCTTCAGTGCTTAAAGGAACAGTAACACCAAAAAAATGTAAGTGTTTTAAAGTAATGGAAATATCATGTACTGTTGTCCTGTACTGGTAAAACTGATCTGGGTGCTTCAGAAACACTACTATAGTTCATATAAACAAGCTGCTGTGAAGCAATGGCGGAAATTGAAAAACAGCTATATGCCACAGGGTAACTAATGGATAACAGATAACACCATTAGAAAGACAGAGCTTATCTTCTATCTGCTGTGTAACTTGAGCTTTTTCTCCTTTGAATGGCTGCCCCCATTGCTACACAGCAGCTTGTTTATATAAACAATAGGACTGTTCCTGAAGCAAACACAGCAGTTTTACCAGTGCAGGGAAACACTGCATTATATTTTCATTACTTTAAAACACTTTTACTTTTTGATGTTACTGTTCCTTTAAATACCTAAGGAGATGATGCTGGGCTAGAGTGACATGAGTGTAACCTTCAGAAATTGTGTGCTCTGCTCTGTTAATAAGTTTGTGGCTCTGGGTGTGTGAAGGATTTTGACTATTCTCAATAGTCCTCCTCATCCAAAATATACAACTGTAAATTATATTCATGCTCACAGTAATGAAGTCAGAAGGGCATCCAGAGTTAAAACAGCAAGAGAGCTGTTCTTCATATTATTATTGTTTCTAAAGCAACAAATATCAGAGGGTATAAAATTCATTGTGTCATAATTTTTCGTTTTTAGTGGAATTCACAGTCTAACAACGTAGTGCAAGGATAATTGACTGTTGATTGACTGGTTGATTCCTGTTCAAAAGATAAAGGGGTATATTTATCAAAAAGTGAAGTCAGAGATCACCACAGACCTCTAGTGTGAAATTCCGCCACTCTCCATTAATTTTTATGGGATTTTTAAAAGAGTATTTATGAATTGGTGAAACAGAGAAACAGAGAGTGGTGGAATTTCACTCTAGTGGACTGTGGCGATTTCTAACTTCACTCCTTGATAAATATACCCCTACGTTTTCTGGCCCTTGGTGCCTACTGTACTAGGAAGTCACTATAATCAATTGGTCAGCAGTTTAAGGGGCATGTTTACTAACATTGGAGATAAATATCTGGAGAGATTTCTGGAGATATTGCCCATGGCAACCAATCAGCAATTAGATTTAAACAACCACAGCCATGTTAGAAAACAAAAGCAAAGATCTGATTGGTTGCTATGGGCAACATCTCCAGAAATCTCTCCAGATATTTATCTCCAATGTTAGTAAACATGCCCCTAAGTGTCAAAGATACCTGCTCCAGTATCTGACCTATATTTCTCAGCAGTTTCTGTCTTTAAGCATATCCAAAGACAGGGGTCCCCAACCTTTAATACCTGTGAACCACATTCAAATCTAACAAGAGCAGGGGAGCAACACAGACATGAAAAAAGTTCATGGGGGTGCCCACTACGTGCTGTGATGGGTCCTATGTGGACTAGCAGGCTACAGGAGACTGTTTGGCAGTACCCCTGGTTTTTATGCAACAAAACATGTCTCCAAGCCAGAAATTCAGAAATAAGCACCAACTGATTAGAGGCAACTGGGAGCAACATCCAAGGGGTTGGTGGTTGGTGATTAACATGTTGCTCATGAGCCATTGGTTGGGGATCACTGTCCTAAGGTATACTCTGAAGCAGAATTGTTTTGTATGTTTAGTAGAGTAAACCAAAAAAATGAAAAAAACATCAGCTAGAAATGATTCCAAGCTAAAATACTAAAATTATAAACTGAGAAAAGTTTGTTTTCTCTGCAAAACTTTAAACTGGTACACTGTATATGGATGGGTTAAAACATACTGACTGCTTGACTAGAGTGACTAAAAGTTACTAGGCTGGACTATTAGATATATAAAAAGGCTAAGTTGCCAAACACAGCCTTTTCTACCACCTAAGAAGTCCTCCTACTATGGAAAACAGCAGCCACAGCAGTCGTAGGAACAACCCCTAAGTTTGCACAGAGACACACTTAAAAGCTACCTCAGCATTATTAATTATTAAAAACAATTTAGGAGGATCATTTTGAGGTATATAGTAGTTGCCTTTCAACCATAAGTAGAACATGATGCTAACTGCCCAACAGACCACTGCATAAAGAAACAACATGCTAGCACCAGGTGTCACTTCATTCACTTCCAGTTTCATTTTGAAATTAGAAAATTTTGTAAAACTTTGAGCTAAAAGTATGTAGTATGGAGAAAGATTGGTATAAAGCATTTCCAGTTCTCCCATATTTCCCCCAGAGCCTGGAATACGAAGAAAGAAATTTCCCCATTAGTAATGCAATTTAGTGAAGGAAGGATTACAGGAATAAATCAGCAGTAGGATTTCCACATCGAATGTATCTCTTTAGCGCTTATTTATGGGAAACAATGGCATGTAATTCATGCTGATCTCTTTGTGTTACACTGTTTACTCAGTCTGTCTGGTCAGAGATAATTAATACCTTAAGTAAAAAAGCAACGCCTGGGTTTTAAAGCTAATCACAAATTTAAGGTCACGTATTCAGTGCAATTTGATATGAGCTGCTACAGTTCTGATTGGTTACAAGTTGGTTTAAATGCTGCGACTTTCTACAGGATGGTTCTTGCCCCACTTCAAAGCTAATTGCACTCAGACGCACAATAATTCTCTCCAACGCAGAGATCTAAGACACACTTCATGCAATTAGGCAGCATGTCTGAATTGTTTTCTATTAGAAAGTCTGAAGGCAGAACAACTTTGGGCCGTATAATTAATTATCAGCACATTTTGCTTCACATATATACTGAGTAGCATTTTGGAATTGTCTAAATCTAAAAGAATGACAAGAGAAAATAATTTGATACAGATATATATACAGTATATACAATACAATACAGGGAAATTTTACATTTTTAGCTTTCATTCTTTCTTATAGATTATGAGCATTCCTTATGTTTTCTGTAAATAAACACAATAACATTTTCTGGCATGGCTGCTCTCCTGACTGCTTACCCTTTAGACCCCTAAGGACAGTGATTTAGCAAGTCCAGAGGTATGGCAGAGAGCACTGCTTTTTATTGTCCTGGGTTAAAGGTTAGCAGTATAGGTCAAGACAATCAAAAAACCAAATGAAACCCAAATGGTACCAGGGCCTATAAATCATGTTTCAGTTTTGTTTACTTCTATAGTCCGTTGTAGTAAAGCTCAACATCAGAGCAGGCAACAAGCAAATGCTTAAGCACAAAATCAAGCTGCTTAACATAACCCAGAATCAAAGAATAACCTAGAATCTGGTATTATGTATAGAAAAGATATCTATTTTTTACATGGTGGGATATCTCTAAAACATTAAGGGGCACATTTACTTAGCTCGAGTGAAGGATTAGAATGAAAAATACTTCGAATTTCAAAGTATTTTTTTGGCTACTTCGACCATCGAATTGGCTACTTCGACCTTCGACTACGACTTTGAATCGAACAATTCAAACTAAAAATCGTTCAACTATTCGACCATTCAATAGTCGAAGTACTGTCTCTTTAAAAAAAAAACTTCGACCACCTACTTGGCCACCTAAAACCTACCGAGCACCAATGTTAGCCTATGGGGAAGGTCCCCATAGGCTTCTAGGCAATTTGGGATTGAAGGAAAATCGTTCGATCGATGGATTAAAAGCCTTAGAATGGTTCGATTTGATCGTTCGAAAGAATTGCACTAAATCCTTCGACTTCGAAATTCGAAGAATATAACTTCGAGGGTCAAATATTGAGGGTTAATTAACCCTCGATATTTGACCAATAGTAAATGTGCCCCTAAGGGCCTTATTTATCTAAATAAAAAACGTCCAACCAAACTAGAATCCACAATGTGACCTTATTTATTAATGAAAAAGCACAATGTAATCGGATCGGGGACAAACTCGATAAAAGTTTTTTTTCCAAATTGCTCAATTTTCCTGGCTTGTTCCAGAAAACTTTTTTTTTGCCTGAAAAGTCCAAAATAGTCTGATTTTTGGACTAATTTCAGCACAGACCACAGAAACTTACAAATAGGATAGGGACCTCTCCCAATTTACTTATATACAACTTTGGCATGTCTGAGATGCTGGATTTTTGGATTCAGACTTTTTACATACTCGGAGTATAATAAATCGCAAAACATTTTAGGGTTTTTTTCTACTAAAAATTTGGATTTTATAAAAAAATATTTTAATTTTTTTGAGATTTTGGCATTCAAACTTTTATAAATAAAAGATAGGTCTGTACCAAATTTAGATCTATTCGGTGCAATACAGAACTCCATCTATATTTTTTTAATGAAACCTCTAATATTAAAGCTCAAGCTTTACTCAGTTTACAAGAAGTGTACCAAGGTAAGTCCCTTTGGTGAGGAACACATTGAACAAACAACCACTGGAATCTTTGAATGGCAAAGCTCGATATCAACTGCTGGAATCTATCCCATCATAATGCCCATTGTTTGAGACTGGGTCTTCCAGTCCAGTTTTAAAACTAAAGGAGGTTTTACCTCATGCACTATAGTGGCTCAGTCAGTGCTTTTTAATGAGAAGGGCAGGCATCTCCTGAGAATGGAAACACTTCAAAGCCTTTCTTTGGCTTAGTTGGGCCAACTAAGGCTTAAATTTATTATCTGGAGGTTAGAAAAGTTAACACAGCTGCAACACGCGCCTTCAAAAGAAACCACAGGAAGCCGGAATTTACAAACCTAACAACTCATGTAATATTTATTTATATTTTACAAATATCTAAAATACATATTCCCCCATTATAAAGCCACAACATTTCTGGCAACTAACATTGCAACAATTCTTAAACTTGAATGCTGCCTGATCAACAGGAGGCCCAGGGGTTGTATGTGGTCCTACAAGAACTAGGATACCCTCCATAGGCTTTTCCGCAGTATGCAAATTCAATGTTGGACACAATTCACCTGCATATCCCCTGCCTAGTGCAAGAAATACCAAAAAACATACATATTTCCCTTTTTAAAGAACATGCAAAATTAAAAACCCTACTCAGTGAGCTAATGTTGAAGGAGGGGGTACCCTGCACTCTTGCGGCCTCCAGAATGAAACAGAAAAAAAGAGGATTCTGCTTGAAGAATAGCATCATTTTAAGGCTGGTGCTACATGCAGCGCATATGCTATGATGGCAATTAACCCCTGTACCCGGATACATTGGCCAGGTGCAGGCACATAGGGCTGAAATGCAAACTCTTGGAATGGAAAGGGTTAATTCTTGTCATGGGAGTGGATTCTAGGCCTGCAGGCTGAGATCTGCTATGTGTGGGACTAGCTCTAACGTTTAGGGAACAAATGGGTAAACCCCACAAACTGATGTATTTGACACAATAAAGGCAAAGGCCTCCATACTTGGAATTACCCATGTGTGCTGTCTGCATACTCTTTCCCGTACATCAATGGGTCATAGAGTCGTAACGAGGGGGCATCTGGGGCCATTACCCATTATAACAGCTGCCTTTAGGGTCAGGGCACATGCTCAGATTTGGGGAGATTAGTCACACGGTGACAAATCTCAATTTCTTCGGGGCGACTAATCTCCCCAAACTGCCTCCCGCCAGCTAGAATGTAAATCGCCGGCGTGCTGGTACTCGGAGCACTTCGTTTTACAAAGTCGCCCAAACTTTGGAAAACTAAGAGCTTGAGTGCCATCCCGTCGGCAATTTACATTCGCAGTTTGGGATATTAGTCGCCCCAAAGAAGAGGAGATTTGTCGCCGAGCCACCCGAATCTGAGTGTGTGCCCTGACCCTTACTGAAACTGATTTTTCTCAGCAGGTCCAATGATAAGAAATGTATCAACTAATGTATCGATTGAGAACAGTTTACAGAATTGGCAACCCCCCTTCCCAGGCTGATTCAGAATAAAATATGAAGGTGAAAATGTAACTTTAAACTTTAAACTTTAAATAGAAAGTAACTGGAAAAAGTAATTAATTCTGATGAACTGTCTAAAAAGAACTGGACTGACAAGTATTGGAAGGTGAACAACCCCTTTAACTCTCGATTTTGTGTTATGCTGCAGTCCAACACTATTACACACTAGTAAGATAGATGACTTCATAACACAGTAACTTCTGCCATATTTACCACATACAAAAGATAAAACCAAATAGATCCGTGATGTGTTTGCTAAGGTCTCAGTGAACAATTACAGTCATCACTGGATTAGTTTAAAGATATGTGCAAATTTGCTAGAGGGACAAATGAAAGGTGAAGAGCGTGGGTGGTTCCTCTTGGTTAATCCAACCCAACCAGTTTAGTGACATGAACTGCATAAGAGGCCTGGGGAAAAGTGTATGACAAAAGAACTGAACCAGAACAACCTGATAGAACCAATTTCAGGCAATTACTTGTTAATGATTTTAACTTACAGCATCCATAAAGGGTTGCCAACACTTTCAGTCAAGCCTTCATGGCTTAAGCTTCATGGAATGTGGAACACCAAAGCAGACACACACTTTATTATTTAAATACATTCACAGCCTGGGAATTTGGAAGAGGCAAATTAAGTACAGAATGAAACTCTATTTTTCACTTTGAGAAGGCATATCTATTTGGACACCTCCCATCATCTTTAACAAGTCCATAAGTGGCTGAGTGTGTTTAAGAGAAAAAGTAATTAAAGGAAAACTATACCCCCCAAACAATTTAGGTCTCTATTAAAAGATACTGAGTAAAACAGCTCATGTGTAAAACCCTGCTTCATGTAAATGAACCATTATCATAATAATATAATTTTTTAGTAGTATGTGCCATTGGGTAATCATAAATAGAAAATTGCCATTTTAAAAAATAAGGGCCGCCCCCTGAGATCGTAAGATTCACTGTGCACACATACAAACCACATGTAAGGTCACATGAGCCAATTAACAGACAGAGTTCTGCCTTTTGCTTCCTCACTTCTTCCTGTTACAGTTAGTGTTGTAGTATTTCTGGTCAGGTGATCTCTGAGACAGCACAGATAGAGTCACGAAATGGTGGTTCAAGGCAAGAGATGTAAAAGGGCAATATTTATGTAAATATATTCCAGTTTGGTAAGATTCTTTAATATGTCATTCAATTTGATATAAATTATCTGTTGCTTAAGTATTCATTTTTGGGGTATAGTTTTCCTTTAAACCACACTCATCTGTCAATAATGACATCACTTGTATAGCAGCACTGATATAGGTATGGGTGTATTCATCATTTTATCAAGCTGCATATGTACAGCGTAAAACAGATATTCTTAAAGGGACAGGAAACACCCCTTTTCAACATGAGCTCAATGAATAGGGAGAGTGCTGAACATAATTTTTGCCTATTTTTTTTTTAAATACGAAATATATATATTACTTTTTTTGGGGGGACTAAATAATAATATAAACCATAGCACCTCAGCACTTCATGTTGCTTCCTGGTCTTTACAGAACTTCAGAAGAGCGGATAAAACTAATTACCAGTCCAATGAGAAGCTCCTGGTAATGTGCTGTTCAAAGGCTGCTGCTTATTTTGTCAAGGACAGCTTTGAAAAATGAACAAATTCAAAAGAAAAATTCAACAGTACATAACCAGTATATTGGTAGGCAAAACTACGCAATTAGTAACTCATCAAATGTAATACGTAGTTCAGGCGCACCAGCCCCAGACCCTCAGTTGGGGGAGCAGAAAACAATATATAGCAACACCAAATTGGAGTTGGCAATTAAAGAAAAAACTCATAGGTCACCAGAAAAATATGTTAAAAAGAAACAAAATTTTGACACACATCTCTAATGCCTAGAGGGATCTATGTGATTATTGTGAATGCCTACTCCATTTTGGCGTAGCTCTGTTTATAACTGCCCAGTTTATAAAGAAAGGGAATCAGTGACAATAGGCAAACTTTCAAATTAGTGCTTGGTAAAGGCAAAACATTACAAAAATATGCATTTTGCATCAATCCAGCATAACTAAGGTAAATTGGCTCCCTTTGCATTCTCTCACAATTAATCCAGATCAACTACTTAATTTTACTTGTGACAATTGTAATGTTTTACAAAGGAAAGTCTTTTTCGGAAGATTTGTTGTTCAATGTAGTGAATATTTAACCATGCGAAACAAATCTCTCCATGTGCCATGGCCCTTACTACCACCTGTATGGGGTTTAAGCACACACTATTACTTGTTACAGCCTGTAGCCTCTCTTATCTCTCAAAGATTTTTAAAAAAATGTAAGAAACTTTGATTTTCCCTGTCATTTTCTCTTGTGAGAATATTGAAAACACCTATGAGAACAAGCAGTTAGCGTGTCAACCAAATGACAGCTCAAATTGACAAAGTTCCATTTACCCTAGATAGTGTATATGATATAATATCCTGAGTTTGTAAACTATTGGTCGGTGTGTAGGAGAAAGCCAAGAACACAGTTTGTGGATGGCAAACTATCTGATTATAGCGAAGAAAGTAACATGATACAGATTGAGAAAAGCTGGAGGTGACTTGATCAACTAGGAAATGATTAAGCCTTTGGAAATAATAATGACTCAAAAGAGTGAAACTTACAAGCCACAAAGTCTGACACATTCCACGTATGACTTTCATCATAGAACCCGTATAAAACTGGGATACTCAGATCTCACTCAGATCTCACGTGAACCACAGCAAAATTGTAGGCACTTTAAGGGCAGAGACACATGTGGAGATTCGGGGAGACTGTTGACAAATTGCCTCTTCTTTGGGGCGACTAATCTCCCGGAACTGCCTTCCCGCAAGCTAGAATCTAAATCGACAGCGGAATGGCACTCAGAGCGATTCGTTTTCCGAAGTCAACCAAAGTTGCCTCACGAGGTCCCTGAATCTACACGTGTGTCATTGCCTTGGAAGCAGAAAATTTATAGAATGTCTAATTTATAGTTTACAAGACGCATAAGTAAGCATATTGCACAGACCCTTCCAGAGGCGGCCATGTTGAATTGTGAAAGCAGTCAGGAGATCACTGGCAAGTGAATAATGATGCTTGCCCTGGAGAATTTAAAGAATTCTCAGCTAATCATTACATACATTTGTTCTGATGACTTTACTGTTTACTGTGTATATGTTCTAACCGAGATGGATCCTAAATCTAAACAATCCCCCCTTCAATCTCTAACTCCAAAGAAACAATAAATTACACACTGGAAAAGCACCTTTAAAAATACATTCTAATTTAAGATCAATGATTTGCCAAAGGCTTCAAAGAAAATATGCAGAAGCCGATAAAACTGAGCTTTCCTTCTAAAGAAGGAACCGAGTTTTTTATTAGCTGGATTTAAGAGGAAAGTCTCGACTTTAGGGACACTTGAAAGCTGTGAACAGAGAGTTTATACAATCAGTGCAATTATGTCATTACCAATTTATAAATCAACTGAACATTATATTGGGATAAAAGCATCCACTATACAGTTGAATTATCCCTTTACAAGTGTAATTCAATCACTTCTCGGATATAGAATCTTCGAAAACCAATGCAAAATAGCCTAAAAATTCCCCTGCCACCTTTCCATTCATGAGCAAAGTTTGCTTTAAGTTATACTTGTCATTTGTTTGAGTATCAGTTCTATAGTTTAACAAAATATTTGCCTTCAAAAATTACTTTCATTCCTTAGAGAAAAATCTCTCGCTCGTAGTGACGCAGAGAGGGGGATTAGCATAGGACTGCCCCAGGGTCCATCTCAAACAGCTGCTGCAAAGAGGGATAATCTATAATAACCCCTTGTTATTCATTCTACTGATAAACAAACCTATTATTTGCCAGCTACTGTACTTCATCTTCAAGTACCTCCTATGGCCATAAACTGCCCAGTACTGCTGGACAAATGAGTTAGTATGGGGTAAATATAGGATTAAAGGGATTCTGATCAGACATGTATGAATATCTGTTCTGTACTTCGCCCTCATATTACCAGGCAAATGTTTCCACCAAAAAACTGCTGGTTTTTATCAGAGTCCATCCCAGCAAACTAGTCCTTTCTACAAATAGAATCAAAATGCTTCTATGGCATGGTTTTACTCAACCACACATGTAATGTAGTTTAAAAAGGTTCAGCAGGGTGAAAAATGAACCCTTCTGGGAAAGCAGTAAAAGAAACCACCATATTATAGAACTACTTTGTCTTGCGAGACTAAGGGTTTATTATTTTTCACTGAAGTTTCACTTTAAGGAATATTTTCTAAGAGCCTATTTCTCAAGCATGACTCATTGTATCCTACACTGCCCTGGCCAAGCATTACACCATTTCATTTTTATACTGCAAAATATGTTGGCGCTATATAAATTCATGTTAATAATAATAATACTGCTGAGACAAATCCAGTTTATAGTCCTTCTTATAAGAACTTTGCTGAGTACCAAACCCCTCTGAGCGGCTTAACTCAATCCCCGTTGCTTTGAGGGTAAAGCATTCTCTAACCCATCATGTGATGGAATTTATTCAGTCTTTTTTTTCCTTCAACCAGCAAATAATGACACTGAAGTATATGAAAGGATCGCTCATTGGGACTAAAGGTGGCCATACACGGGCCGATAAAAGCTGCCGACAGACCGTGTCGGCAGCTTATTGGCCCGTGTATGGGGGCCCCCGACGGGCTTCCCCGATCGAGATCTGGCCGAAAGTCGGCCAGATCTCGATCGGATGGGATTAACAATCTCGTCGGATCGCGGCCGCATCTGTTTGTTGATGCGGTCCCGCGATCCGACTGCCCGTTTGCGAACGCTAGGATCCAATTGTTGGGCCCTAGGGCCCACGATCGGATCAGCCCGATATTGCCCACCTCAAGGTGGATCTCTCCATGTATGGGGACCTTAGGTGGCCATACACGGATAGATCTGCTCGTTTGGCGATGTCGCCAAACGAGTGGATCTCCCTCCGATATGCCCACCTTGAGGTGGGCAATATCGGGCAGATCCGATCGTGGGCCCTAGGGCCCAACGATCGGATCCTAGCATTCACAAACAGGTGGTCGGATCGCGGGATCGCATCAACAAACAGATGCGGCCGTGATCCGACGGGGTTTTTAAACCCATCCGATTGAGATCTGGCCGACTTTCGGCCAGATCTCGATCGGGGAAGCCCGTCGGGGGCCCCCATACACGGGCCAATAAGCTGCCGACACGGTCTGTCGGCAGCTTTTATCGGCCCGTGTATGGCCACCTTAAGGCCTGCCATGTCTTGTAGACTTTTAGAATGCAGCACTGATTTGTAGACACAACTCTGTACACATCAATAGCAAGTTGAATGCACCAGCCATATTCGATCATTCCTATATACAGAGTCTATTCTATTATTCTATTATTAACCACTGTGGGCACTGAGTCTCCAACACATGGAAATTCAGTTTGGGATTCAGCTGAATCCTAGCATATTTTACAGGAATTGGATTTGCCCAAATTCTTTAAGTTCAGACAAAGGATAGCTGAACCTTGAAATAATGTAAATGTAAATCTCTGGAACTGAATGTGACAATTTTTTGTATTAAATTGATAGATTTTTTTTTTTTTTTGCAAATTTGAAAATGCGTTTGGAGACAGTTTGTGATTTGTTCAAATCCAAACAATTACTGGTTTAGTGCAAGTCTAGGTAATCCCCAAGATCCAAGTTTTTTATACATTTGTTCTAAAGACAATACATTTTGGGGCAGATTTACTAAAGGACAAAGTGGCTAACGCTAGCGACAATTCACCAGCGTTACCACCCATAGGGACATCGACAATTCGCTAGCGAACGAGACCGTCGCTAGTGTTCCGCTCGCACTTTATCGCGAGGCGAAAGGTAATTACTCGCAAATTCAGTACAGTGTAGATTTTACTGAACATTACTGACTTCGCCACCTCAAACCAGGCAAAGTGCTAGATCTTCCTCAATCTTCTGTCACTTACATCATATCCAGTGTGCCGAAAATGCATTAAAGTTACAAAAACGCAGACGACTTTTCCTTTTATGAAGCGGGATTGCTTGCAAAAGCGCAAGATCACTAGTGTATTTTCGATAGGCACAAACGAACGCTAGCACAGCTTCACTATGAAATGCTCGCACTGCGAAGTAATGCTAGTGAAAAGTCGCCATTGATCCTCCCCCAGGGTGCAACTTCGCGTATTGTTGAAGTAGCGTAGTGGTAGCAAATTTGCGCCTGGCAAAGTGGTCGCTGGTGACAATTAGCTAGTGAATCTGCCCCTTCGTATCTTCCCAAATCCCAAACCCAACTTTCTAATTAACTGCATTTATAAGCAGATCCTGTTATATAAACATTAAGGCTGGGCCTAACAAATGCTACTAATTGTTTTTCATTTCAACAAGAGCACAGACATAAATAAAGCAGACTGCTGTGTGTAGCCCCTAGGAGAGAGACACATGCTCCCATGAAAGCTCAGCTCCGTTATCAGCTCCGCAAGGAAACTCATTTGGTTGATGTTACTCCACTTTAAAAGTGACATGTTGAGCCAAGAAAATTTACCCTCATCCCAACATTTAGTTCACTTGTGTTCTGGATCTTTTCATCACAGTACAATGATACCGCTAGTAAAAGTATAGCTCATGTCAGACTTGTTGAGAGAGACACTTAAGGGCTTATTTACTAAAGCAGGCCTGCTGTAATAACCCACAGCATCCAATCAGAGATCTCATTTGTATTATTCTGTTTATAGAATCTGCTAACAGCAAACAGCTGATTGGTTGTTATGGGTTACTGCAGTTTGTCAAATGCTAATAAGTCCTAGATGGTTAAGTGCTCTGCCGTTTTCTTATGATGCCCTTTTATTTTTAAATCTCAAACATATTGTAAAAATGCTGTTTATCTGCCTAGTGCACCAGCGCATTTATTCCAAGGTGAGTGGCACTAAACACCATGCCCAGCAAGCCTTAGTTTTTTTATGAATATCAAACTGTCTGGCAACAAATAGCCAATCAAAGCTGCAGTGCCAAAGTTAGTCTCTGGGCTCCTGTTCCAAAATTCCATTCACAAACCTTTTTGGAATTAAGGCCCCCATACACGGGCAGCTTATTGGTCCGACGGGCTCCCCAATTGATATCTGTCCGAAAGTCGGGCAGATCTCGATCCGGCAGGTTAAAAAATCCCTTCAGATCACATCTATGAGTCTATGCCATCCCGTGATCCGACTGCGTGTATTGGACCCATTATGATCCGATCGTTGGGCCCTAGGGCCCACGATCGAATCAGCCAGATATCGCCCACTTCAATGGGGGCATATCGGAGAGATTTGCTTGTTTTGGCGCCAAACGAGCAGATCTCTACGTCTATGGCCACCTTAACTGAACAAAATCTTTCAGAAACACAGAAATTCTGACACAAGATTTATTTTGAAGGGGTCCTCCAGCGGAAAAACTTTTTTGCATTGTGAAAGAGCACATGATTCTGAGCAATTTTCCAATGCACATTCATTAAAAACCTCCAAAGTTTTTCAGTTATTTGTAAATGTCTTTGCTACTAAGGGCAGAGGCACAAACTCAGATCCGGGGAGATGGCACTCGGTGCGCTTCGTTTCCTGAAGTCACCCGAAGTTACCTCATGAGGAAACTTAGGGCGACTTTGGAAAACAAAGCGCTCTGAGTGGCATCCCACCAGCGATTTTCATCCTAGCCAGCGGGAAGGCATTGTGGGGACATTAGTCATCTGAAGAAGAGGCGATTTGTCACTGGGCGACAAATCTCCCCGAATCGGAGCATGTGTCTCTGCCCTGAAATGGCTTATTTGTTTATCTATTTCTGTTCATTGGGAACTCTTGAAACAATGTAGCAGAAGTCTCCTTTAGGTCTGTTAATCAGCTGGCTTCTGCTACACTGCTTCAGGCGTCAGGGCCAGGAGTGAAGAGACTATACAAAGCCAGACAGATACTGCCTTCTATAGCATTTACAATTAGAAATAACTTTAAAACCATTTAAAATAGTGCAATTAATGTATATGGAAAAGTTTCTTGGAATGACAATTCTTTTTTTCACTATGCAAAAATAAATTGGAGTGGGGGGTCCCATTTTATCACTAAAAAGTGAAAGGATGCACGCCTCCGGCCTTCCCAAAAAAATGGTTGTACAGGTATGGGATCCACTATCTGGAAACTCATTATCCAGAGAGTTCTAAATTAAGGAAAGGCAATATCCCATAGACTCCGTTATAATAAAATAATCCAATTTGTTTTAAATGATTTCCTTTTTCTTTGTAATAATATAACAGTACTTTGTACTTGATCCAAACTAAGATATAATTAATCCTTATTGGAAGCAAAACCAGCCTATTGGGTTTATTTAATATTTACATGATTTTCTAGTAGACTTAAGGCATGATGAACCAAATTACGGAAAGATCCATTATCCGGAAAAACTCCAGGTCCCGAGCATTCTGCATAACAGGTCCCATACCTGTATATGTCTTTATTAGACTTTATTCATTACTAATATTTGACTGACCCACACAGTGGTATACAGAGAAGCACTACTTGCCTTTTCTAAATCACTTATATTTCATTCACAATCATATATAATAAGCATTTTAACCAAAAGGCCAACATTCATGAAGTGCATCAGCATATTTGTCTCAATCTCACATTTGGTTCAGTCCCCAGTTTCCTCTATAGACAGAGGCTTCATACGCTGAGCACTTGCACCATTTCCTTCTCCCTGCAACTGCACAAGACTGCATCTGTGTTAGGCAATAACGGGATGGGTAACACTAAGTTAGTGACTATGAAACCACTTCAGTAGCGCCATTACGGTAATATTTAATGACATACATTTCCACTGACATAAAGGAGATGTTATTGCCTCTTATCGTTCTGCTGGAAAATATTATACAAGGTGCAACAAGTGCTGCATGGGAAGGAAACTGCACCCTATCCACGCTTATTAAGGAAATCCTTAGTTCAACATCATTTTGCTCATCAGCAAGTGATTTGTTTTTCTTGGTCATCTGAGTTCCGGATGTAATAACTGCCCCCTGTGAACCCACATCCCCTACTGATAATATTCAGCATTGTTTCAAATAATAATAATAACTAATAACTAAAAGTCTGGTGTTTCCAACCATTTGTTGAGAAATTTGCTTCCAAATTAATCGGCTGGTAGGACATCAATTTGTACTTGAATATCTGGAACCTGCATCCCCAGATAGCCAAAAACTGTCATATGCTAGTGGCCATAGTTCTACTAGAGTTGTAAAGATATCTCTTGGACCTGTCATGCTCAAACCTACATCCCCAGATAGCCAAAAACATGGGAAGCTGGAAATCATAGTTCTTCTATAGTTGGAGGGTCATCTCTTGGACTTGGCATTCTGAAACCTACATCCCCAGCCTAAAATTGTCATGGGATGCTGAAGCTGTAGTTCTACTATGGCTGGAGAGACATCTCTTGGACAAGAAACCAAACACCGCCTATATTCAACCACAGAAAATGTTGTATTATACCAAAAACATAAATGATGAAATGTTATAGAACCACAACTCCCAGAGTACCTCAGCAGCATTCAGTGGAAGCTGAGTGTTGTAGTCTAACTACAATTGCAAGCTGCACGTTAGTCATCCGTATTATAAAATTATTGTCCATTTCTCTCTTTACTAGTTTTTCCATAGCTGCAGCCCCTCTTTCAAAAGGTATGCCACTTGGCAATCGTGCTTACTTACTGGCCATACTTTCAGTTAGTGGCGTAACTAGATATTACTGGGCCCCACAGCAAATTATTTTTCAGGCCCCAAAAATGTCTAGAGGTTGACTTTTTTTTATTTAAAAATATATAAAATATATATTCATATATATATATATATATATATATGAATTAGGGCCTCGTGGAGCCCCTTTACCCCCTGGGCCCCCCTGCAGCCGCAGGGTCTGCTTGCTGTATAGTTACACCCCTGCTTTCAGTTTCTGAAAACTAGTGGAAGCAAACATTCCTAAGCAGGACGCGTAAACACGGAACTGCTCAAAGAGGAACTACAGCCCATCATACAAACTCCACATTGTGCAAACGCACAGAAAATGGCTCCTTTGTCTTCCCCCAAAACGTTCCACCCAAGAAGGCACTTTTTGACAGCCCTGCCTGTCTCTCGGCTGCAACATTAAAGGCAAGGGTTCTAATCAAATGGCAGCGGTTAGAAAGGAAATAAAACTGCTGCCTTCCTTTTAATGCTGAAAGCCTCTGTAACAAGAACAAAAATACAATTCACAGCTCGGCATTTACTGGAAATGTGTCATTCTTCTTCTCATCTGGTCTGTGCCTCTTCCTCCCCTAATTATTCATATTTATTCATATGCCACAGATAACCACGCAATGGGGCTTGGCTTTTAGAGTTTTGTGCAACCCATTAGATTGAATATTTAGTCCTATTTATACCAATGGCAACCTTTATATCACATCTAACCTTGTTATCTCAGGCACTCCAGCTGTTACTATACTACAACTCCCAGAATCCTCCAGGGTCTGCTTCTAATCAAGCCAAAAAATCACCTCTGGTTGGCAATAACCTTCTCCTTCTATATAGATACATAATAACTTTATTTATTTTCCTAGAGCTGTCTATTACAATAATCTCATTCTGTATGGTTACATTGTATTTATCCACAGCCAATTTCTACAGGGCTCAGCCAATGGCAAAAGACATGTACCTGGAAACTTCCACCAGTTTGTAACAATCTATTGGCCCATCAAAGATTTTTTTCCCATGTCTTTTACATTAAGCAGACTCATTTTCTGTCATTTTGACAGGCGACATTTTACCTCTGATTGATTAGCCTCAATTACACACGTCTCAGTGCAGAGTTTGTAGAGACGGGTGCCTGTCGGTAGTTGCACATAAATAAATCTTGCTCCGCGGGGAAGCATTCCTGATTCGTTATACCAGTGCTGCTACTCCAGATGTTATTGCTCCACAATTCCCAACATCTCATCAATAGCCAAAGGCTGCCACTGGGGGGGGGGGGGTCTGAGAGTATTAGTTCACCAACATCTATAGGGTCACAAGTTGGCCTGCTATAAATATGGCTTTAATAGTGCCGTGTGATCCCTGCTACTAGCAACAACCCCACTGCAGCTTTTTTTCTTGCCCAGACTGAATTCCACAGAGGTTTCCAAGGTGAACCAGTCAAAAATCCACAGGCCCTATCTGAGCTTCCATAAGAACAACACAAAGATCAGCAAAGTTCTTGTGGCCCCCACAAGTGTTTCTAAACGGCAATTGCAATTCCCAGCACTGATAAGGGTCAGGGATGCGGTTAACTGCCTGTTACAACAGCTGAAGGGCAAAATATCAACTACAGACTACCCCAGTTACACTGCACAGAAGAGAGACCCCTAAAGACCCTTCAGAATACCATAGTACCTATAAGGACGTTCCCATCATACTGTATATATGATGGGAAAGAGTAACTAATGCTCAAATTATCCAATCTGTCCCCTCCAAGGCTTTATGTCTGCACAGGTTAGAATGACTTTAGTAGAGGACCCTTTTTTAATCATAAATCCCACCAATGGTCATTTAGCCTATTAGTTAATTAACTGACACATGATCTGAACACCACTTGTATTAAGGTGGCCATACACGTGCAGATTTTCCTTCATATCAGACAAACGATTGTTCTGTGCCATCTCCAGACCTGCCACTAACCATTTAGATCACATAAAGTAGTAAAAAAACCAGATCAGACGATGTTCTGCGCCTGACAGCAATTGTACAAAAGTTATTTCCAACAAAAGCTAGTGACAGTCTCCCACTAATATTGTCACATAGGGATGCATCGAATCCAGAATTCGGTTTGGGATTCGGCCAGGATTCGTCCTTTCTCAGCAGGATTCGGATTCGGCCGAATCCTTCTGCCTAGCTGAACCGAATCTGAATTTGCATATGCAAATTAGGATTCGGTTCGGTATTCAGCCGAAAGGATTCGGTGCATCCCTATCTGCAATTCATGAAGAGATATTATTATAAGTAGCCAACAGAAATTTTCTAACCTGTCCGATCAACTGAACGACCGATCGACATCTCACGAAAAATATCAGGACACTCCACGAAAATCGTACAAAATGGAGATTCGTACGATCAAATCTTTGCGTCTATGGCCAGCTTTAGGGCCCAGGCAGATGCTGGCCATGAAAATGATTTTTGTAAACATATTAAAATAGGAAGGCTATTATGCACACCCCAAGAACTTGCAATCTGCATAGAATAGCTTTTTTTTTTTTTTTTACTATGTACTATACAAATTCCTACATATTCCAATTTTAGTTCTGACCTCCAGGTCATAGTCAGGGGATGCCGGGAGTTGGAGCTGGTTACCTGTAGGGATACAGGCAGGGCATAACTGTTGTGCACATGAAGTGAGTGAGTGCAAATTCAATATTGCAGAGAATGCTGGGAGCTGTAGTTAGATCTATAATTCTACACGACTGTATAGACAAGCACAGGAGTGAGCAGGACACATGAATGGTAGTAGGACTGTGTGTGGCTATAGGGAAATAAAGAAATACAGGCAGTGTCGGACTGGCCCACCGGGAAACCAGGAAAAGTCCCGGTGAGCCCAGGTGACAGTGGGCCTGATGCTGCTAAACATATAGCCTATTTCATGGCCATTCCCTATTTTTATGAGAACAAAGAGGCTAAATAGTTGGAAAAATTGATTAAAGTATGTAAAGAAAAGAGACTAGGAGAATAGAGGTTGAGTGAGGAGAGGAAGAAAAACAATACTAACAGTGGGCCCCTGGTCTAAAATGAATTGGTGGGACCTGGTCAAAGGTTTTTGGGTGGGCCCCTGGTGTCCCAGTCCATCACTGAATACAAGGGCCAGTAAAGCAACAGATTTGATCATTTTACAGGGGACTCACAAACAGTAAACTGTGACACCCTCAGGTGCTTTTCATATTGATGGGCATCTTGGCATAAGCCCCAGGCAAGGGCACCTGTACTGACTCACCGTCACAGCACCGCATCCCCAGGAGCAGGACACACAGCCCAAACACAGCTTGCACCCCCATCTCCTCTCCACATCCACATAGGAACCACTAGGCAACGAGAATGGAAAAAATCCAACAATATCCGATTTTCAGAATGCGATGTTGCGCAGTGTACGTCCAGCCATTAGACTATTGCGCTTTCACTGCGACTCTGCTGCGCTCATCAGTAATTCCAGCGCAAGCTCCAGGATGCTCCCAGCAAAGTCAGTGCAATGAGTTTGTCAGACTTCAATGCTTTCCGTCTCCCAAAACCCCTGGCCCCCCTCGGTGTACTTCGGTCTTGAGCAGCAGTTCTCCGGCTTCTGTCTTCCCCTCCCTTCTCTAGAAGATGCGACTTGGGAGCGTTCACTTTTTGCCCCACAACGAGCCGCCTTTCCTGGGTGGGTCTGTGCCGCGACAGTATCTAGTCCGAGAGGCGATCGCCCTCCCCGGGTAGTTTTATAATCCACAGGCAGGAGAGAGAGTCGCGTTTAAGTGCCCAGTATAAAAGCGCAGCAGCAGCAGCAGCAGAAGAGCCAGAGGATAAGCGCTGAGACTGAGCTGAACTTTACTCGCGCAGGACTGAGGGGGGAGGGAGGAGGAGCCAGTGGGGCAGGCGCACGGGAGGAGACAGACGCGCACACACACACTTCTTGCTGCAACTTCTGAGGCTCACTACTTCATACACTTCCTTTTATAATCACCATTTCTGGCACAATGCACTGGCTTTCACCCTCCTGGCTAATCTGACTAGGTAGCAGTGGAGACCCTTTAAAACCCATCCTCAAACTGAGCAGATCTATCCATGTATCCATTCATCTGTCTAATTACCTATCTAGCATCTACTCAGTGGCACAACTAAATGTTACTGGGCCCCACAGCATATTCATTTTAGGGCCCCACACCCCAACAAATAAAGAGGTTGTCCTTTTATCAATTAATGTTGAAATTGCTCATCAATTAGATTATGGGCCCCCTATACCCAGTAGAGTAACTTTAGAGGAAGCAGACCTCTTCCTCTGCTTCCTCTATGGATAATAAGAAAACCACCTCCTCCCCAGCCGCTCTCTTACCTGTGGCGAGGAAGGGGGACCCAAGTCAGCACTGAGTGGGCGGGGTCAGGGTGGGCAGAGGCGGAAAGGGATGGGAAGTGGGCGGGAGGATGGGGATTGGAGTGCACCCGGCCCCTCTGAAGGTTTTTTTTGCAGGGGGGGGGCTTTTTTTTGCAGGGGGGGCTGGGCAGGGGGGGGCCCAGCCCACTCTAGTTACTCCACTGCTTATACCTCCAGGGCCCCCTTCAGCCACAGGGTCTGCTTCCTCTGTAGTTATGCCCCTGCATTTATCGATATAATTATATAGCTATTTATCTATCTAACATCTACTTATCTATCTAATTATATGGGTTCGGACTGGCCCTGTGGGACACCGGGAAAAAACCCGATGGGCCCCCGCCAGGCAAGACCACCTCTCCCAATATTCGGATTCTACAAAAAAAAATTGCGGCGCCATCTGCACATGCGCACCAAGCTGCTCTATTCACGCATGCGTGCCGAGCAGCGCCTTTATGCATATGCGCCACAGTAGGGGGGCCCTGGACAGCAGTCCCGGTGGGCCCCGGGCCCCCAGTCTGACCCTGTTTATATATCTAGTTATCTGTCTACTATCCATCATCTACCTAACTATGTAATTATCTCTCTATCTATCTATCTCTCTATCTATAACCCAGTAGAGAACCCAGGCTACCTTTTCACACTGCCAATAATAATACATTTAAGTATAGAACCCAAAGGGATGTGGCAAATCCATGCAAATCCCGCAAACAATTCTCATCAATACCAAACCAAATCCAACCCCTATATTGCAGATTTGACCAAAGTCATACAATTGCATTACCTTCAGTTTTCCTAGAATCATATGAAATCTAGAGGGTTCTAAGGATTTGGCTGAATCTGAATCCTACAAAATGTGCTGGAATTCAATATAAAATAGCAGCCAGGGGGAACACCCACTATGGATTACACCCCAAGATAATCAAATATTTTACCTGGATTATTTGCATCCTGAAGATGAGGGGCAATATTTCTCCCCAGGTTTTCCAGAGAAAAACGCCCATAGACTATGTACTGTAGAGAAAAAAAATCACGCTGTTTGGAAAAAATTTAGCAAAAAAAAATGGCCATTGACTTCAATCCATTTTGCAAATTTTCTGTTGTTTCTCTAATTTTCTGTGAATCGAAATGGGACCGATTCACCCATCACTAAAGATAAATACATAATAATTGGGACCAGAGAGTTAAACAATCCACCGATTGCCTTGTATATTTGGCTTTGCCATTTTCTTCTGCAGATTATTTGTAATAGCCACATGCTCACAGACTGGAGCCTATTAAAATAGACAATGGTATACAGAATGTACATGGGATGAATGGATAGACTGGATACTATAATATACTCAGTTTAGTATGTGTTCCTCCAAAGAGATCCATGACTGAAGTCAAAAACCTTCTCATGACAGTCATTCGTGAAGACATGGATACCCAGGATATACTATTGGTTCCCAAAGGATAGAGTGTAACCTAGCAGCAGACCATACATTGGTGACTAGGAGACCAAAACAAAAACAGGTTGCGCATCTAATGATCAGCAATTCTTTTTCTCGTGAAAAATGTTTTTTATTTTAAGAATACAGTTGCATCATCATGATGCAAGGTATTAAAATGAAAATTTGTATTATGATGTCACAGTTCGGCATCTATGGAACAGCTGGACAGAATGTGGGCCATAAATAAACTTCCCTTTACAGCTTACATCTAAGGACTGTCCTATCTCATGTGCCAATATGTTAGAGTCCATTTTTTGGAACCCGTACCTGACCCGTACCCACAACCTGCAATCCGGACCAGCATTCTTACCCGCTTGGACCTGCTACCCGACCCATAAGTACCTTATCCGCTGACCATCAAGAATCAGGAAGTGCTGTCAATGTAAACCGGAAGTGACATCATCAAAAGTAGGCGTGATCAGAATAAAGGACTAAAAGTAACTATTGAGAAGACCCACTGCCCGACCCATGACTTGCAAAACTGCAGAACCACGACCTATGTCTATACCCGCACCCGGAACTTCTACCCGCAACCCGCAGGGTACTGCAGGTTTTTGCGGGTACCTGACCCGCTGCTGGACTCTACAATACGTGTTTATATATTCAGGAGCACAGCACACATGACTATGTCCTACAGCCAGCAACACCCCCTGGATATGTGCTCGTTGCTTCTGTTTCATGGTTTCATGTTTCAGTGCTGCACAATATGTTGGCCCTCTATAAATACATGTTAATAATAATGGTTTGTTTTTATTACTGCTTCTCTCTGTGTAGTAGTACAAATACCCTTCCAAGAAGAACTCTACAGTTCAGACCAAGGGACGCCCTCTATTATTACATGAATATGAGACAGAACTAAAAGGACTCATGAAAGATGGGGATTTAAAGTAATGCTGGCCAGGCGCATGGGAATTAATATTTGTGTGTCTGGCTGGCCTTACATTAAATCCTAATGGTGATGGAAAACGGATACAGTGAGGTGTCAGGCTACATCTCCTTCCTATAGCTGTTTGCTTAGCACGGGGCGTTTTTCATTTACTCTGCAGCTAGAAAACAAATTTCTGATTTAGGCAGGATATCATTAATCCTAATGCACTGGGCAGGAGGGTGGGATGAAGGATGAAGTACTAGGTCTAACCCCATAGCAATCAATCAGCAGCAAGGAATGGTTGTCTATGTGAAAGCAAATATTTAATTAGTTGCTATAAATTACTCGGCCTGCTGCAAACTTTAATTACTTCACCTTAGAAGTGTCATTTTTTTCAGCTGCACTGTCCAGTAAGCATACATTTATACAGGTATGGGATCTATTATCCAGAAAACTGTAATACAAAAAGCACAGAATTACGGAAGGCGATAGACTCCAAATTTTATCAAAACATTTTTTAAAAAATGATTTCCTTTTTCTCTGTAATACAGGTATGGGAGCCATTATCTGGAAACCCACTATCCAGAAAGTCTGTCACCAATAGACTCCATAATAATCAAATAAATCCAAATTATTACAAATAATTTCCCTTTTCTCTGTAATAACAAAACAGTACCTTGTACTTTATCCAAACTAAGATATAATTAATCCTTATTGGAATCAAAACCAGCCTATTGGGTTTATTTAATGTTTACATGATTTTCTAGTAGACTTAAGATATGAAGGTCCAAATTACAGAAAGATCCTTTATCCGGAAAACCCCAGGTCCTGAGCATTCTGGATAACAGGTCCCACACCTGTAATAAAACAGTACCTTGTACTTGATCCAAACCAATATATAATTAATCCTTATTGGAAGCAAAAGCAGCCTATTAGGTATGGAGGTATGAAGATCCAAATTACAGAAAGATCTGTTATCCAGAAAACTCCAGGTCCCGAGCATTTTGGATAACTGGTCCCATACCTGTATATATACCTGTTATGCGCCTGCTGAGTGTAGGTAGTACAGGGATGGTATGCCAATTGGATGGTAGGCAAGTACAACTATGCTCCCATCCCTCCTCTACAGACATAATAAGGGCACTTTCTTAGGCCATATCATTGCTACTGACAGTGACTAATATGAATAGTGGTTTGAAAAAAACCTCCTGAATAAAACATCAAGCAAGGAAACTCACGCAGACACAGGGAGAATATGATACAAGTTCTTTGCACTGCGGCTGGAATAGAACTCAGAACCTGGATTTTTTTAAAATGAGAAATATGTTTTAGAGCTCTTTCAAGAACAGTTCGCCAATTCTGACAGTTCAGCTGATTCAGTCTCAAACTAACATTGACTAACATTAACGTTGCACAAATCAGATGATTGTTCTGTTACAGCCTATAGGGGATATTGTCTATATTTGAGACCCAGCCTGATGACCTGGTTGACTATTTATTCACTTGCATATCCCAACCAACCTTTATGACCTTGTTTCTATACATTTATTATGTTATTATGATCTAACATGGGGGAAATCAAAATGTTAGAACCCAAAGGGGGGGAGGGGCATATTCACAAATTGTAAACCCCAGTCAGATATAAACTAATTCCATAGCTGTCATATACAGTATGGGTGACACTGAGCAAAAAATTATTTTCCCTTATCATTTTTTATAATATATTATTGCAGACATTTCTAAAGCACCATCATATTCAGCACCGCTGATGGGTAAGTAACAACAGACAAAATGTAGGCACAATGGGGCAAAATTTACGCCAGCGTTTTTTGGGACTTAGAAAACTTTTCAACAATTTTTTTAGGAACTCCTATCTACTCTATTGCACTTCGCCCTGGTCTGAGGTGGTGAAGGCAAGTCTGTCGCAAGAGGTAACGTTCAGTAAAATCCACATCTTAGTGAATTTGCGTAGTTACGTCCATTCGCCAGAGCGCAAATATGCCAGACGTTAGGGAGCAAAGTACCACTAGAGTCTATCTCCTTCGCTAGCGAAGTTAAGCCAGCGACCATTAGTAATGCCTGCGTTAGTCACTTCACCCTTTAGTAAATTTGCCCCAATGAGAGCACTGCCTGTAAGGGCTTACAGTCTAAATGGTTTGAAAACATGGACATAAAAGTGGTAACAATAAATGAAACTAATGATATCTGTAGTTGCAAAATAAATGGGGATTCTTACATGTTGAATAATAAAAGGCAGAAGATGTGAAGTAAGATGTAAGTGAACCCTCGGTTGCAGGAAATTTCAAACCTGGAGACCTGAAGACCAGTCGGAAGCCCCTACACATGGGCAGATAAGCTGCCGAATCGGTCTAAAGGTCCAATATCGGCAGCTTTATTCTGCCCATGTATGGCCACCCTTTAGAAATCCATCAGATCAATGAGCTTGCAATCTTAAATCTGCCTCTTTCTGGTTTTATGCAATTTAAAAAAATCTTTGGAGGGACTGAAAGTAAAATGATAGAGTAAGTTGCGGTAATCCTTTCTTGGTACTATGTGTATGTTTGGATACAAGAATTATCTTACAAAGTCCGTTTGGGACTTACCTGCTGGTTTTCAAACCCTAGAATCCTCTGCAATGGTACAGCATTAATAGACTTTTGGGTAATAAAAGCGGTAAAGTTTGACACATGGTTGCTACAAATTATTAGACCTCATTCAAACTAGAAACATCCTCACCATGAATCCAGTTTCTGGTTGTCGTCTTACTGACTTTAAATATCCAGGATGCAGGCTACTTTTACCTTGTCTCTATAACATAATAGGTCATGACCCAAATCCAACCAAATCACTGCCCTCCATTTAGTAGAGTTTTCAGGGGAAGGAAAATGCTTTGTGCTCCCCTTGAGTACATAGTTCCTGAAGGGAAGGTACAGTTAATACATTTTTAGTCCTAGAAAATACACACATGACCCCACGTGGGTGGATCAAGTGAATTATTGTCTCCTTTAACATATTCTTTTAATTATTAGGAATTTGAGGCTCATTCTACTACAAACAACAACAACATGACAGCTTGACTTGTGGCAAGGAAATAGTACTGAGAAAATATAATAACAAAGAAAGTGCTAAAATAATTCTAGATTTTCTAGCATAGAGACCCAATATATACAATTTCAGTTTGTGCTGTGTACAAATGTAATAATTGGGCCCTTTGTGCCAGTGTTGACAATCCAAAATGTAGCTTTTTTTGGGCCCAGTAATGATTGGGCCCCCTACTGTTACATGCCCTGTAGTCCCCTGATGGCTGCCCTTGCTGCAGGGGGCCCCCAATGAGTAATGTAATAAAGGGACCAAAAGTTGCACCAAGGCAAGTAATCCAATGCAACCAAAATGACTGATGATTGGTTTCCATGGGTGATAAAACTAAAACTACTCAAAATATTTAAATTTAAAATGTCAGTCATGACTGAGAGGTACAGTAACTGAATAGCCATGGGCTCTCTAACACCCCACACATGCCAAAACCACAACTGTATAGGGATCAGGGTCTTGATACACATTTGGTTCTTAGAAATCTGGGAGAGGCTATCCCTCCCTGATTGTAGGTAAGAATTTGCATAAACACTCACAGAATAATTACATTATAAAGAAAAGCTAAGGAGTTATACTTTGGGACTTAGTACAACCCCTAGACATTTCTTGCAGGGAATGATTTAGCCATGACATTATTTTATTTGACTCTTACCTGATGGCACACCAGGAGATTAATCACCAGCTATAAGTCTCCTCTAATGCTTTTCCACAAAAAAAAGTGAATCGCCGACGGTAAAACCCCCTGTATCTCTTAAATCTTCCAAATTCTCCTAAATTGCCTCAAGAGGAAACTTCATGCGACTTTGGAAGACTGAAGCAACACATGGGTTTTACCACTGGTGATTCACTTTATCACTAGTAGGAAGTCATTTACAAAAGATAAGTTGCCTGCAGAAGAGGAGAGATGGCATATATTTTTAACTCTGAGAAAGGACAGAACCAGTGGCCTAGTGTTTCACTTTTTCATTTGTGTTATTGCGTGACTGCCAGCTTTGTGAAAACAACTAGTCATCAATCACTATGACCGGCCTGCATGCAAGTTTGGCAAATGACTCAGCTGAACCACACCCAAACACTAGAGTCCCGCTAGAGCCAATCTCCAGATCTTTATAGTTATGCTCCTGTTTCTAGAGCCAATCTCCAGATCTTTATAGTTATGCTCCTGTTTCTAATAGGGCTGTAAAATAAGGAATTACCTTGTGAAATGTAGCAGAATGAAAGGAAACATATCAGCAAACCAAAGGAAATGATCATAAATTAAAGAATAAAATTAAAAAGTTGTAGTTATGCCATGGAAATTCACCACCAGCGATACATGCGGCAATAAGTTTTTCAAAGTCGCTCGAAATTGCCTCACGAGGCAATTTAGAGCAACTTTGAAAAATGTGTCGCTGTGTGTGAATAGGCGCAGGCGACTTTAGTGCTAGCGGGTACACGGTACCAGCAAGCCATTCAGGGAGATTAGTTGCCTCAAAGTCGCGCAATTAGTCGCCCTAAAGGTACCAAAATGCTCTCTGTAAAGGCTGCACTTGGTGCGCTCAGTGGTTCCTTCCTCTTATTCTGAATCGAGCTGTTGTATCTATCGGAATGGATGGGATCAACTGGATTTTGGAAAACTTTCAGAAGATTTGCTTCCCATTTCCGCAAAATTTGGACTTTGCTCACTGCACTTGCAAACATAAATAAGCCCCATAATTTCTGTAAATGTACTGTGTACATATGTCAGTGCAATAGAAATAAAAATATATAAAAATACAAATTTATCACTAAGGTATAAACTATGGGACTGTTGAAAAACACAGTATAACTAATTTTCCTATACATTTTCAGCTTCGGTGAACTCTCTTTATTTCATGTATTATATTATTGCATCTTAAATATAATGAAACAAGCTTATGAAAGCGAAGCATGGCTCTTGACTTTGTGTTGAGGAGTGCAGTTTGATGTTGCATCCCAGTGAGTATTTATAAGTATATCTTATATATTTAATATCTAGCCTGCTGGCTTCCAACAGTGGGATCTTATTTTCAAACAACAGCTACAGAACCTCGATAAAAGATTGAACTTTGTAAGGAGGTTCATTTCCCTTTTTGCAGAAGATTCTGTTCTACAAATATAATAAGGATATATGCAGAAGTGTTCATGGTTTATATGTCTGGCCGTGAAATAGTTAAACGGTGACTGCAGAAAAACTGTGCAGCACCAATACTATTATACATGTAAACTCCCCATGAACCAACATGGCAAACAAACTATGGGCAAGGGCTGGGTTGGAAACCGAAACCAATTACTGCTGCCACCTCCCTGGATAGTGTGCAATTCTCCCTTTCTATTTTCATCCAAATCCTCCAACTTTTAGTTGCTTGGTTTCTCAAACATCTTGAGTTAAAGGAGACAGATTGGTACAGAGCCCCGAGGTGGCAGATTTTTTCAAGGTGTGTTCTCCACGCAGAGATGTGAAAAGGGACAAGGAATCTATATGCAAGTCCTGGCAGGCTGCAGAGACAAGTCAAAGGAAGACATGGAAGTAAAAGATGCCCCAGGTGTTCCAAGAAAGAAGAAATTCTTTGTGCTACGGATGTTCCGAAATGCTGACATTAAAGTATCTCTAGTAACAGGGGAAGACAGGGCTCAAAGACTGATGTTAGGAGAGATAGAAAAGGAGTAACAAGTAGGGGCACGGGCTCTCTGTACATTTAATAAAGAACAGGGCAATAACGGTTTTAATTGTGCTGCCATTGTAAGAGACGGGAGGTGAAATAAAAGTTTTCATCCCTTTAGATTTCTAGACATCAGTGTTTTTTAACTTTTCATGACACTTTTATACCAGGCTGGTTTTAGCTAGCTAGCTAGTAATTTTACGCTGGGGGGCTGATGAAGTAATATTGGCAAAAGTTTCCTCTAGTCCAGTAATTCACTATAACTTTTCCATGGTTACATTTAATTTGCCAAATTCCATTTATATTGAAAGCAATAACTAATATAGCAGCAAATTGTGTCAGATATAAAAGAGGAGTCATGACAACAATGAAAGGACAAATGTGGGATGGATATAAAGAGTTCTCGCACATAGACTTACAGACCTGAAACTAATGAAAAAAAATTAATTAACAGAGCAGAAAAAAGCAAGTTACAAAATTAATTTCCATAAAGCAGATCATGCCCACATGTGTTTGTATAGTAAAACTCTGATTGGGTTTAACTGGATCCCGCTCCACCCATTGCAGATTTATAAGTAAGTTGAATTAAGCTGTCACGTGCTAGTACAGGTATGGGACCAGGATCCTCGGGACCTTTCTGTAATTTTGAGCTTCATACCTTAAGTCTACTAGCAAACCATGTATACATTAGAAAACCCCAATATGCTGGTTCTGCTTCCAGTAAGGATTAATTATATCTTAGTTTGGATCATGTACAAGGTACTGTTTATTATTACAGAGAAAACGGAAATAAGTTTCACATATTTTGATTATTTGGATAAATTGGAGACGTAGGGGGAAATTTACTAAAGGGCAAAGTGACTAACGATGCCGAAAATTCGCCAGCGTGACGTCATTTTGGAACTTTGCCGATTTACTAACGGGCACTGGCGTAACTTCGCTAGCGAAGGATATAGACTCTAGCTGTACTTCGCACCCTAATGCCAGACGAAGTTGCGCTCTGACGAACGAATGTAACTACGCTAATTTACTAAGATTGAGATTTGACTAAACATTACCTCTTGCGCCAGACTTTCCTTCTCCAGCTCAGACCAGGCGAAGTGAAATAGAGTAGATTAGCCAACGCTAGCGCAACTTTGCAATCGTTCAACGCCCTGGATGCAACTTCGGAATTAGCGTTGTCCTGGTGAATCTACGCCTGGCAAAGTGTTGTGATGTCAGAGAAGCCGTCGCTGGCGCAATTTCGGAGGTAAGTAAATTTGCCCCTTAGAGAGCTAACTTGCCATAATCGGGACTTTATGGATAACAGGTTTCCAGATTAAGGATCCCATACCTAGCTAATAGAAAGAACTAAATTAACTTGTAACGCTATAAGTGGAAATTTACCAGACCCGTGTATTGCTCCAATGTCACCTTAACAAACACATTTAAGTTAGTCGAAAATGAATAAAAAGTACCGTAATCCATTTAAAAGGGAGCCTTCTCAGATATCAAAAAGGTAGCAATTGGAGGCTTTTAGTTTACAATTTTCATTTTAACTGTGCATGAAATTATGGAAACAGAAAACCCAAATGACAGTGCTTCCCCCCATTTTCTATTTACTTTCACCTCTCTGGACAAAGGAGGATAAACACGGAATGAAGAAGGCGAGACTTGTGCTATTAAGCAGACAGGGGAATGCCTATGGCAAGTTATTAAACACTTTGAAAAGCTTAAAGTAAGAAAGGAAAGAATTATAATTGTATAGAAGCTCTTGCTTAGGAGCAGGCTGCTGGAGGAATTTAATCATGTGAAGCTTCCCAGTAGCTAAGCAATACAGGAGAAAAAATACATTTATGCAGCAGGATAAAAGAGCTGGCCCTGCAGTGGGGACTGTCTGGTTTTATGGAATGGGCTAAATAATAATATATATGTTCCAGCAGCATTTTATCCCGTCAAGTGAGTGACATTTATAATATTTGTATTAATAAAACGGTGATTGCCTCAGCCTCTTACTCTAAATATCAGAGATATCAGTTTCTTCATGAACAGTTACCGAGTGACATTTAATGAATAAATATCTGTTGGCAGTATGTCTACCTTAGATTATTGTGAAGGCATTTTTGGGAGTAAAATGATAACACAGTAGAATTAATCTGGATTTAGTACGGATTCGTGACCTTTTTCACGTGATAAGTGGACCACAGATATAGGATGCGTTAGCAGGGAAATAAAACTTTATTCAGAAAGCTCAGAATTATGGGGAGTCCATCTCCCAAATAGTCTATTTTAATCAATTCTAATTTTTAAAAAATTATTTGTATTTTTCCCTGTAATGGGTATGGAATCCGTTAACCGGAAATCCATTATCCAGAAAGCTACGAATTATGGAAAGGCATCTCTCATTATAGACTTCATTGTATCCAAATAATCCAAATTTTTTAAAAATGTTCTTTTTCTCTGTAATAATAAAACCGTGCCTTGTACTTGATCCCAACTAAGATATAATTAATCCTTATAGGAATCAAAACCAGCTTATTGGGTTTATTTCATGTTTAAATGATTTTCTAGTAGACAAGGTATGAAGATCCAAATTACAGAAAGATCTGTTGTCCGGAAAACCCCAGGTCCTGAGCATTTTGGATAACAGATCCCATACCTTTACTTGAATCAAAATAAGATATAATTAATTATTATTGGAGGCAAAATAATTGTATTGGGTACAAGTAATCTATAAAAAATCTATAAAAAAATATTTAAACCAGTTGAAAAGTTGCTAAGAATAAGCAGTTATATTAACATAAGCAAAATAAAAAGAGAACTATCCATTTAATCAATTACTGATTCATGACCTTTTTCACGTGATAAGTGGACCACAGGCATAGGATGCGTTATCAGGAAAAGAAAACTTTATCCAGAAAGTTTATGGGGAGGCCATCTCCTATATACTCTATTTCTCAATTCTACACTAGATACAAGAGACACTCATGGGAACAGTTGGCGTGTAACATATAATGAACCACATTTAATTAATTGAGAAAAAATGTGTGGTTTATTATGTGAAATCTAGAGGGAAATTCGAGACTGAATTAGCAGCTATTGTCATTGAACTGAATCAGTCGTAACGTGTGGGTTGTTGCAGGCCTGCAAATGGACATCCCTGATTCAGGCAGTTCTTGTTTGGGGACGTTTTGCACTGATAAGGGCCCCTCTCCTTTTATAACTTCCCTGTTCTGAGATATTGTAAATTCTTGAAACATATTTTAAAAAAAAAAACATATTTAAAAAAACATATAACGCACAAAACACAGATTTACACCAGTTTTATATCTCTAACCTGATGTAGGAATATCTGACTGCATACATGCCAAAGCTTGCTCAGAATAATGAAGAAACCCCATATGCGCATTCACTTTAGAACATTAAAGGGTTCTAAGTAAACCTATAGCCCCTTCATTATAATGCTACACTGGATTATTTATGCTTAGGTGCCTGAATACAGTGGCTGCCTGTTGCTCGACATGGTACATCGCTTTCACATAAAAAAGGGCATTTTAGGGACAATGTAAATACTTCAAAGAGCCACATTTTTTAAACGAGACATCTGTATGACACTGTTTTATCAGGGATCTGTCATATAAATACAGGGTGATGGTTGGTGGCTGTGAAAGAAAGGCAGCAGAAAAGATGCATCAAATGGAATGAAGATATTTTTATGTTCAAATTAGAGGTTTTAAGAGTTTAGTGACTCACCCGTTGTGACTGCCACCCAGTTCGGGATCCAGCTTTTAAATAATAACTTGCAGTGAAGCTATGATAACATGAGGAGTTTAAAAGAAGGAACTCTACAAATTATTTTTTCATCCTAACAAACCACTAAGATATGTACAGTACACCAGTGCACCTATAACAATTCCCACCATACATACTATCATACATTTTTAATTTTAAATTGGCTAAGCACTTACAGATATTAGTGACTGACTCAGCCTATGACCTGGGTATGTCTCATTCTGATATGGATCAGGAGGTGAGGGACACATTGGATTGGGGATGTGGTCTTCTACCAATGTTTGATAACGACCCATTTATGACCATCTTTAGCGGCTTTAAAACGCCCTTTTAACAACCTTGAAAGACCAGAATTTATGTGAGCAAAGAGGTCAGTATTCCAAAATCCTAATCCTATGCATTATTCCAACAGAGATGGACGGTGTCGTACCTTGGAAACTAATACAACTTGGCTTGACACTTGAATAAGCAGATACATTAAATATACAAGAGTTCCAGATGCATTTTATGCAAGTTAGGGGCTACTGTATTAATACTCTTAGCACAATGTTGATCAAGGGTCTGAACTGATTGTATTTTGCAGTCAAGAAGGTGAGCCATCTTTATTTCTTCCTATACAGCTATTTAACTATATCTCCCTACTGGTTTTTCTTCCAGTTTTTCTTTCTCTCCCAGCTGTGGACAACCACAATTTCATCATCTTTACAAGTCAAACGATCTCAGTATCTCTCAGTTCTCTTTTTTCCCTTGGTCCCCCCCCCCCGCAGGTGACACTTCTTCCTCCATATTTTTTACTATAGCTCCCTGTTGCTTTACCATGTGAAACATTGGCACGGCATAGATGGAAGAGCTGAGTGAAAATGTAGAATTTATGGCACTGACATTGTGGTCTCTTTATACCAATGCTGTAGATTCTTGCATTAAAATAGTTAAAACACCAAATTGCACTTAGAGGACCAAGCTAGTCTTACTTCTGAACTGCCCAAACCCGAGTGAGCTGCACTTCTTTCTTGGGGCAGTGAAACAAGATTGTTTTGCTCAAACAGGAAAAACAGAGTGTGTTTAGTATGTATTGCTTCTCTGGCATCTGAGCCAAAAGGGTTAACAGTAGCGCATATTTAGGCATCTGCAGCTGCACTTTTATCCCTTGAAATATATGAGTGTACCCACTGCTATAATAAGGGAGAGAAAAGGCTGCTTTTATGCAGTGCACCGGGATTTGATTATAGGAAATCTAAGAAACGTGTTAATGTGTTTTTTTTTTCATTTGCAGGAGATTGTATGATATTTGAGAGGTTTTTATTTCAGGTCTTGGCAGGATCAGGAAATCATGGCATGCTGAGAAGCAGCCTCATATACATCTGAATATAATATTAGTCTTGTAATTCTTACCTTTCTATGACTCCCAACCCTCACTGGCTAATGGGATACATAGGGGCATAATTTAGAGTCAATTTTCTTTCATAATATTCTGAATTACAAAGGGGTTTATAAACCAGTTTTCCATGTGCCCTCAAGGTCAGCAGTATAAAGTGAGCAGACTGTGGCTCACACAGAATAAGGCATGCAAACCATTTTCATTGGTTCATTGGAGAGGAACTGGTCTTTAGTTAGTTATTAGTTAGTTAGTTAGTTAGTTAGTTAGTTAGTAGTCAGGTTGGAAAAAGACACACGTCCATTAATTTCAACCTTTTAACTCTATTTCAACATGTCTAACTGCTAGTTGATCCAATGTAAGGCAAAAAATCCATTTGAAGCCTCTCCAATTTGCTTCAGTGGGGGAAGAAATTCCTTTGTGACTCCAAGATGTCAATCAGACTAGTCCCTGGATCTCCCAGCAATTTTAGGAAAGTAGTACTGAGCTGAATAAATATCTATCAAGGTGTGAGCATCAAGTCATGAATATTCATGTCCATAAAACCAGTCAAATGGTCAGTCAGAAATGGAGCAAACATGGTTGCTAACATTCACAAAGCTGTTTGCGAACGTTTTTTGAGCTAACGATATTACATTCCCCCAATAAGGTGGCAGATTCAGCCATAGCCATTCTTGGTAATCAATGGGTGGTAAAGATCCACCTGGCATCACTATAGAAAGATTAGGGTGCTCATTCGTGTTGGAGGAACTCATATAAATAGAGGATGTCCTATATGTGGCCTTTGGACGGTTGGTCATCGCAGGGGAATATAGTGAAATTATCGTACATATATATGAGTATCTGAACTCCAAGGCTCAATGTAGGGTAGGGGTGCTCAGTTATAACATGTTATAACATGTTATAACATGTATTAAAAACATTTGTAAAAAACTATTATCTTTTTATTACATTGTATCACAGACACTGATACAATGTAATAAAAAGATAAAAGTTTTTTTTTTTTACAAAGGGTGTGCCAGTTGCAAGATATTATATATATATATATATATATATAGTATTTATTTATTAATTATTTATTTATATCCTTTCCATTTTTATCTAAAAATGAACACCTGTTGCCTGCCACAATTTTGGCCACTGCATATTTTAGGGAGTGGAACAAAGGGGCTACAAAAGACACAGGGATTTACCCATCTGCTTAAGGCAGTTGAATTCACCTTTATACTGTGTTTGCTTGGGAATTCGACGGATCTTTTATATAGACCTGTAGGCTTCAACAAACCCTGGAATTCACTGTCCTAAAGTCCTTAAGGAATGTGGCCCAGGGATTTCTAGGATTTAAGAATAAAGCTGGTCCATTATGGGGGAATTTCAAATAATGTTAGCTAATTGGAGTTGTTTTTTCTCTGTTGTCATCAGTTGATATTCCTTGCTTCCTAAACTTGGAGATAAGGTTTAGGTAAAAATACAGCTTTTTAAACAGAATATTTTCTCTGTAATTTGTTCATCAACTAACTTACCATCCTTAATACCACTTTTTTATTGTCGCCTTTTAATTCCGTGCCTGGAAAAAATCTTGTTTTTCTACAGATTACTGTATATGCTGGAAAACACTAACTACTGCATTTTTGAGCAACAATTGCCTGAGTAAACAATATTTAAACTACTTTAGTTTCACAAAAGGGTTCAAGTCTAGGATTTTTCTATTTCATCCTCTGTATATTGTACATCTGCTGCTATAGGAAAACAAAGGCTTTTTAATAAGATGGTGGAGTGGAGTCTTGTTTGTTGCTGTTAAGGCCACTGTATGCATAGGTCCAGGCGTTTGCCATTGTAACGAACGATGGGTGATTCGTCAAATTTTAGTGGTTTTCGAGATTTTTTAAACCACAACTAAGCTCACAAACTCTAAAAACACGATTGTCATTTAATTTATTTAAAGATCGGAATATAAAAAGTGCAAAGGAAAAAAAGCTAAAAATGCTAAAAAATTTGAAAACCTCTATTCGAGTTTTTCGAGCAATTCCCAGTGAAAAAAACCCCGAAACCTCTAAAAGTCTAACTTGATTAAAAGCGGACCAATAATATCTGCGCAGCTCCCACCGACTTCTATAGGACCTCAACAACTTTTATTTGGTGAGAGTAAAGGTTTTTCGTTGTTTTTTTAATTAATACATTTCGAATGTGTAGAGCTTTTTAGAAATATAGGAACACCACACCACACATTTTTTTTCTTAGTAAATGGGACCCCTAGTGTTTTGTCTCCCACCATCTTAGCTTGAAATTTAACAATTGTACTTGTTACATCTGTAAAATTTGTTATAAAGTGTGTAAAAGTGGGTTGAACTATGGTCACAGAAAGGGGCCAACATCAATATTTTTATTTGGATTTGCCTAATGGAAGTGGTAGCAGTTGATTGGACATGTATTTTCCATTCAATATACTTTCATAAGCTTCTGTGATGGTTTTACTGGTTGTGTTTCCAGGTTTTTGTAATTCCACAGGCATTAAATCATACTGTCATGAGAAAACATGTTTTGTTTCAGTTAATAGTGCTGCTCCAGCAGACTTCTACACTGAAATCTGTTTTTTAAAAAGAGGAAATAGATTTTTTATATTTAATTGACATGGGGCTAGACATATTGTCAGTTTCCCAGGTGCCTCCGGTCATGTGACTTGTGCTCTGATAAATTTTAGTCACTCTTTAGTCACCCCCTCTCTTTTCCGTCCCAGCAGTACATCAGCAGAACAATGGGAAGGTAATCAGATAACAGCCTGGCAAGAACAGCACTCAGTAGCAAAAATCCAATGTCCTTTAACACCTTTTGCAGGGGCTTCAATTGTGTTTATACTCACATTACAAGAAGCTAATAGAGCTGTAGTGTTGTATCATCATGGACATGGTCATGACAGCTAGTTGGGGTCCCTGTCACCGTCAGAGCCCTGAAAACCAATTTATAGTACTCTCCTGTAAATAAGAACCCCAGTTTAACAGTAATAAACCTATGGTATGTAATAAACTTGGTATAGAATTATTTTTGGATACAAATGTACTTATTCATAATGCAGCTTGTTTCACATAATTGAAACAAAATGAAGGCCGAGAGGGGAGTTGTGCCCACTGCATAAAAACAAATGCAAGTGTGCGCGTCCGTGCTAGCAAATCAGATGCAAATAACAGATAACATTTCAGTGTCAGGATTGTATGATTTTTAGTAATTGTGATGTTTGTCTGTGATTCAAAGTTGCACACTGTTGAAGCAGCCTGCTGTGGGAACCCTGTAATTACTGCCATGTTCACGGTGGAGGTAGTGCCAGGGTTCGCTTGCATCAATAGGCGCACTTGCATGTGATTCCGCATAAGAGGCAAGACAGATGCAATGGCACTTGTAGCAACTACACAAAAGCACAAGGAGTGCATTTGCAAAACTTCTCAATATTTTGGATATAAAAAGAGGGACAAAAAATTGCCACAACCATTTTTGTGGCCACACCCCCTAATTACCATGTTCATTTTACAAAATTTGGCAGGTTATGAAAGTTTGAACATATTTCTGTGTTTTTTTTCAGTCATTACTGTTTTGCTAGTGAAGTTGAATTGCCCTTTAAGCTGTGAGTCTAACTTCTCCCAAGGGACCTGTTATTTAAATTGTTACAATTACTTATTTGCTTATCTTGAAATTGTTACAAAAGTATCTTATCTGAACCTTGTGGTTGTTCTGGGCTCTCTGCCAAAAGCCAATTAAGTTAGAAACATTGTTTCTTTTTTTTAACTGTTCAATGCAGAGAAAAGCGGGACTTGCCAGTACAAACACGGGTCTGCGGGTTGAGCTAGAGTCCTGTGTGGGTTCATTTTTTGGAACACGTACCCGACCCGTACCCCTGCAATCCGCAACCCGTACCCGCAAACCACATTCTTACCTGCTTGGTACCTTATCCACAACCCGGACCCATGACCCACTGACCATCAAGAATCTGGAAGCAGGGCTGATCCTATCAAATGTGGGGCCCAATTGGGACCATGTTGGCGGGGCCCTAGACAAAGTGTTGCTGGCTACTGACACAGCAAGTATTTAGGAAAATAAGGGCATACAGGCACAAAATAGAAAGGAAAGGGGCAGACAAGGTAAGAGAGTGAGAGGGATGAAATAGGGGCACATAATAGGGGCACACAGGGCCTATCAAGGTTGGAGGAAAGCTGGGCCTATTAGAGTTGGGGGCAGGCTAGACCTATGGAGTTGGGGGATAGGCTGGCTTATCAGAGTTGAGGGTGGGCTGGACCTATGGATTTGGGGATGGGCTGGACTCTCAAAGTTGGGGGCAGGCCAGGCAGCATCTTGTGCTGAGGGAAATATTATCTGTGCTGCCCTGTGGTGCGGGGCCCCCGAGGTGCGGGGCCCAATTGGGCCCAATTGGTCCAATTGGCCTAAGGCCGGCCCTGTCTGGAAGTGCGGTCATTGTAAACCGGAAGTGACATAATCGTAAGTAGACGTGATCAGAAAAAAGGAGTAAAACAGGAAGTGCTGTCCTTGTAAACCAGAAGTGACATCATCAGAAGTCAACGTGATCAGAAAAAAAGAGTGAAAATTGCTATTGAGAAGAACCGCAGCCTAACCCACGACCCACAAACCCACAGAACCGCCGACCTGTGTCTGTACCCGCTGCGTACTGCAGGTTTTTGCGGGTAGCCGACCCACTGCAGGACTCTAGGTTGAGCTGTCAAAATCGGGACTGTTCAGCTGAAAACGGTTGGGAGGTGTGCATTTGGACACGTAGACCTTTTATGAAGATCTTAAATACATGCAACATGTATGTCCATTTTAGCTTTGCCTATGTAAATGAGCTTTATGGTTGTTGTTATTATAAATGCTCTATGTTTAAACCCTGTAAAGTAAAATGTAAAGGCCAGCCATCGTAAGTGTAAGACTGGGGAAGACAGGGTCCACTGGAAAACTAGAGCAAAGGGCCCACCACTCCGGTCTCACGTGCCCCCCAGCTAAAGGCCCACTGCTCCGCATAAATACCAGCACCAGTGCAGATAATTATCACCAATGCATTCCAGCCCCCTATCACACCACCAATGCACCACACAGCCTGCCACTGTGGCCCAACAGGACCGGGGCCCACCAGGTTTTCTCCAGGCACCCAGCACGCCATTTTATAACAGTTTCTGCTTCAGTAATGCATGTGATTTGGACAGGCATCCAACTAGTAATGTAGACAACAGATTAGGGAGACATATTCTTGCTATGCAGTGAGTACCTTATTTCCATTAGGCCACTGGCAAAACCAACAGATTTATAACATATATTTGCTATTTATTTGTAAAATGTAGATTTATATGTAAAGCAGCTAGGCTAGAATTGTATCAGTGTGTTTGGTACGTCAATCACTGTTAATGTATTTCAGGGGATAGGACTTTTCCTCCAGGAAATCCAGGACTGATGTAGCAGAGTCCAGAGCTGACACCACAAACAAATTGTATTTCAGACACTGGGAAACATTGCATGTGTTTATTTAAACAGCTGGAAAAGTCGTGTGTTACTTGGTCGGAAAAAGAACGGCCCCCCAGAGTAAACACTGCACTAAGTTACACAGAATGAAAAATGCCTTCATGAAACTTTTCCACAGAAAAACTAAAACACATTTTGACTGCAAGTAAATAAAGGGAGGGGTGGGGGGGTTACTGCATTCATTTCTACAGAAACGTCCCTCCTACATCAGGCAAAGTTTCTCTGCTAAAAATTGAATCACCACAAAAATACTCCACAACCTGACTTACTGGTATAGGTTTTAGAGGAAATGATTTGTATGTTTTTATTTATATAAGTCTGACTAATCACTCAGCAGGTTCCTGTCCCAGTGGAGCTTACAGTCTACAGCCATTTACACAAAGGGGCAGATTCACCCATCGCAGCACTTCGCCACGTGCAAATACGCTAAGAATATGCTAATTCGCTAAAATGCCAAGTTTTGTCCGGGGCATCGAACGCTGGCGACTTTTAGCTAGAGTTACTTCGGCAGTGTGAGCATTTCATACCAAAGATGTGCTAGCATTCATTTGTGCTTGTGCTTCGGTCTATTTGCATAGGATGGGAAATTTAAAGTTGTATGGATGTCTTTATTATAAATGTTGCTGGAAATGATTTCAGTTGCCGATTTATATTTCACATGTCCAGGGAACCTTAATAAAGGCAAGAGAGTTATTATAATGCCGTACAGATGAGCCCACTAAAAAATGTATGTTCCATATGTTATAAAATGTGTGGAGAAAACCGCTTACCCAAAATAGTTGTGAAAAAAGTTAGGACTTTTGCAGCAAATCTGCTTAAAAAAAGGAAAAGTCGCCAGTGTTTTTTGAACATTTTCGGCTCACAGGATATGATTTATGTGACAGAAGACTGAGGAAGGTCTAGCTGCTTTATAGCACTTCGCCTGGTCTGAGGTGGCGAAACCAACTCTGGTGAAAGAGGTAACGTTTGGTAAAATCCGCATTTCAGTGAATTTGCGTAGTAACGTCCATTCGCCAGAGCAAAAAGTCGCCTGGCAATTAAGTGCAAATACCCATTAGCGCTGATCCCGTTCGCTAGCGAATTGGTGACAACACTGGCGAAAAATCGCTAGCGTTAGCCACTTCGCTCCTTAGTAAGTCTGACCAATACAGACACAAACACACAAGGGACAATTTAATGAGGAACCAAACAACCAATTCGTAGGGTAATGACACAATTATAAGTAAATATCATGGAAATGTCATGGACATAGACGAAGTCAAGGTGCAAAAGTGCACACCTTTATGGTCATTCAAAGACCACCTCTACCCAGGCTTTGTCTGCACCTAACTCCCAATTAAAAGTCTGACACAAGCCTCAACACAAGGGGTAAGTGCAGGGCCCCATTATGGTCTGTGCCAGGGTTGCACGCCAACTGACCTCCCCCCTAATTGCAGGCACAAAAGGTAAGTGAAAATGTAGGTGTAGCGGGGGAGGGTTGTGGCCTCTGGACAGGTCAAGACTGGGATGGGGACCTCTAAGGGGATGGGTGACCATGAGTAGGCATCCCTGGTGGCCCAGACCCTACAGTCCAACCTTGGCCTGCACCACCCATTTGTGTAGAGATGAAAAGACATTTTAAAAACATGGAGCTGCCCCATGTCACTAAGTAACAGACGCAGAAATCCCAAAAATCAAAATCTGGGCCTTTTTTTTAGTCTGACCTTTTCCTGGCTTCACAGACAGAGGCTCCCGTTGGCACATATCAAACACAAATAAACATGCACATTTGTATGAAGCGCTAAGAAGTATATTTTATTCAGGTATTAAAACAAAAAGAGAGGAACACTAAAATGACCAACTGCAACTTTGAGGCAGAGTTCAAAATATGGAAACACATTTAGCAACAGTATTCAGGGGTTATGATTTTTGTTTTCAGAGTTTTCAAGCACTGATCTTGCCTAGATAACAAAGATGCACAAAACCTATGTTACAGGTCCCAAACAGAGGAATTCACAGATAGTGACCTACCTATAGTTACCAGTCAGCTATAACTTTTCCCATGCAGTTTCTGGAAGCAAAACTCATTTGTACTGCAGAGTGAAAACCTGATAATTTATGTCATAATAAGTGACCTGTCACATACATATCAGTAAACATTATGATGTTCTGAATTCTGACAATGCAGCTTCTAAATGTAAGATAGAGAAGAAGACCCAGCTCTGTCTATTCATTGACAGTGTTGTACACATATGTTTTCACACAAATAAGGAGTCTGGACTTTTTAATTTATTTTATTTTACCCGAGAAGTGATTATGATATGGTGAGTACTGGTATCTACAGTGACTACAGTGACCGATCTTGGATTGCACCCAAGCACGCTTGACCTCCATTTCATGAGTGCCGGTTTTTTGCTTTATATATATATATATATATATATATATATATATATATATATATATACATATAGGGGCAAATTTACTAACCTCCGAAAATTCGCCAGTAACGGCTTCGCTCACAGCGCAACACTTCGCCAGGCATAGATTCGCCAGGACAACGTTAATTCACTAAAATCCAAAGTTGCATCCAGGGCGCTGAACGCTGGCGAAGTTGCGCTAGCGTTACTGTGCCAAGCGAAGTGAAGTTGTGCTAGCGTTGGCTAATTTGCATACCGTGTGAAGTTAAAGTTCAATGGACGTATATGTTGCAGCAAATACATTACACTACACAAGCCCGGGGATCCTTAATAAAATAAAGTTGTTATATTGCCCTACACATGAGCCCATTGTATAGTTTATGTGCCATATGTTAGGAAATGTAGGGGGGAAGGCGGTTACCCCCAAAAAAAATTACCCTATTTTTCAGTCTTTCACCCTGAAAAAGGAAAAGACGCTATCGTTTTTGGGACTTAGAAAAATTTTCATCTATTTTTTGAGGAACTCCTATCTATTCTATTGCACTTTGCCGGTCTGAGGTGGTGAAGGCAAGTCTGGCGCAAGAGGTAACAGTTCAGTAAAAACCTGCATCTTAGTGAATTTGCGTAGTTACGTCCATTCGCCAGAGCGCAAATTCACCAGGCTAGAGTCAATCTCCTTCGCTAGCGAAGTTATGCCAGCGACCGTTAGTAAATCGGTGAAGTACCAAAATTACGTCACGCTTTTCGCCCTCGTTACTCACTTCTTCCTTTAGTAAATTTGCCCCATAGAGAGAGAGTGTGTGAGAGAGAGAGAGAGAGAGAGCAGTTATCGGCACTCATGGATAATGTGGTATTGAGTGCCTAGGTGCAGTCAACGGAAGTCTTAAACAAAAATCGTCAAGTGGAAGACGCATTCACAGGTCTTGTGAATAATTCATGTAGTTTATTACAGGCAACAAAATAACATTTCGGCTGGAACACCAAATTTTTCAAAAAGGCTGTTGTTCCAGCCGAAACCGTTTGTTGCCTGTAGACATGTATTACAGTATTCACAAGACCTGTCAGTGTGGCTTTTACTTGACGATATATGTTTGGGAGTTTTAACCTTGAAAGCAGCAAGTAGGTTGCAGGTAAAACTTAGTCACTGTGTAAAATGTATAATGAAGCAGCAGAATCAGATGCTATTTGAGTGTAAAGGTCCCCATAGACGCAAAGATTTCTCTTGACTTGTTTTAGCGAAGTCCGACCAATCCTTCAAAATTATCGTGCGGTTAGTGGGATTTGAATGATCGAACATCTTACGATTTTTCGGCCGACATCTGTCAGGAAATTGATCGGCCAGGCTAAAAAAATCTTTATCAGTCCCAGTGGAATCTCTGTTTGCAGGGCCAAGCAGGCAGCTACCTTTTGTTTTCCTGGCAAATTGGTCTTTTTAGTTGATGGACAATTCGTACGATCGTTCCGAGATAATCGTGGTCTCACGATGACAATCGGATCTTTTAAAAATCATCTATGGCCAGCTTTAGACTGGCCCGATATGGGATGACTTTGACGTAGTTGGCCAGCTTAAATATATTGCAATATATGGACAAACAATCCCTGTTTTGTTTAAAGGGTAAGGCATTTTTTAGTAGCTTAATGCACATAGGGGGTTATGTAATAAAAGGACCTCTTGTATTTGTCTATGTGTATTTTGTGGTCACAGCCTCATAGCACCCACACTTAATGGTTTTAAAAATTACTGGTGAGCACAACTTCCCCTTGTTTGTTATATATATATATATATATATATATATTTAAGATATGTAAGAGAAGGGTCATATACCAAGAACCCCAGAAATACTAATCAATACACCATCATGCTGCCCCTTTCTTAAATGCATAAAAGCCAATTAGGCAGAATTGTGTTAATGCATCTGAATATGCATAAGGGCTGACTGGATATTTTTTAGGGAGAATATGACAGTTTAAGCCAAAATAAAGAAACATACTGTTGCTTATGTTCTGTAAATAAATGCCTGCTGTGCATTTTGATAGGGCTGTTAAATTGCTTGCCTCATTCTTCTTGCCAGGAGACTTTCCTTTCAATGTATATTTGATAAACAATCCTTAAAAAAACATTCTAACTGTTGAGTGTTGTTTTTTGTCACATCATAAATCTAAATTTCTGTTACATTTGAGGAATGCAAGATTTTTATAACTACTTTTATACAGAACGGGTATTCATTGAAGAATGGCTGCTGCTTGCTAGGTTTTTGGAGACTATGTGGCTAACCCATGTGCGTCACCCCTCAAAAGCTTTCAAACAACGTATTATATTCAGTTTCCTTGTGTGAAGCTGGCGCATTATTTATTGTGGCTCATTTGTGTTTTTTTTAACTGCTACATTTTAGTTAATTGTTGGGTAACAGAGAGCATAATGGCTATAATAAAAAGAAAGATTTGGATTAGGGGCCGTGCAGTGTAGCACCCTAGGTTTTGGTTGCCTCTAGACACGCATGCTATAGGGCTTATGTACGAGTGCAAGTGCTTTTTGCAAGTGCAATTTAATATTTTGTACCCCCAGGCCAGCAGTGGTGATGTGCCTGACTTAGCACCTATAATTGCTCATTCGCTTCAAACTAATTGGATACAACTTGCAGTTGGTCTCTAAATGACATCCAAGCCCAATTATTTAGGTGCAACTTTGCTGCATCAATTGATGCAGACCGCTGTAACCTTTGAGGCTGGTTGTATCCCAGTTCCTCTGCAGAATGGAGGTACAGTAGAATTCCCATTTTATGTTTTTCAGGGAACCAGAAAAAAATGGTGAAAAATCAGGGAAATGTATTATGTATAATATATAGGTGGGACCACAAAACAACAATGTAAAATGGGGGAAAACTTCAAAGCAGGGGATGTAAAATTGAGGTTCCACTGTATTAGCTAGGGTTGCCAGTAGCCACTTTTCTGTGCCGATAATACCAGCCTTCAGGTTGAGGCAGTGGCGTAACTACCATGGGGCAGGGGGTGCAATTGGGCCAGGGCCCACACCCCCTCAATGACCCCTGGCAGAAACTAATTCCGCCGGTTCCGGGAGTACGGTGGGGGGCCGGGGGGCCCGGCTGCGCATCCCGTGCCAGGGCCCGCCCCCTATAGTTACGTTGCTGGGTTGAGGGGTGGGAGGTGATGTGATATAGGGCAGGCCGATGATACAATGGGGAGTGGAAAAGGGTGCGTTGGGCAGGGGTGAATAGAGCAGGCAACCCTTGTTGCCGATAAAATACCGTCCTGGTGGCAGCCCAAGTATTAGCACCAAGCTTAACTATAGACACATACAAGAGTCCTCTGCACTCAACCCATTATCAATATATTTAAGACAGCGACATTTGTGCATACTGCTACTGAAAAATGCCTTACCCTTTAAACAAAACAGGGATTGTTTGTCCATATATTGCAATATATTTAAGCTGGCCAACTACATCAGTCATCCCATATCTGGCCAGTCCTATGCTCAGTTTTATCCGATTCATTAAGAATTCTATTGCTTCATTATATATTTTACAAAAGGGACTAGTTTTACCTGCAACTTACTTGCTGCTTTCAAAGTAAAACTCCCAAACTTGGCTGCCCTTTTATTAGACACCAGTGGGATCACCTGACTATAGCTGGGAAGGGTGGTTGCTACAACATGGAGCTGGTCACTGCTCCTGTATAACTATAACAAACAAGGGAAAGTTGTGCTCACCACTAATTTTTAAAAACATTAGGCGGGGGTGCAATGAGGGTGTGACCACAAAATACATATAGACACATAAAAGAGTCCTCTACACTCAACCCATAATTAAATATATTGATAATGGGTTGAGTGCAGAGGACTTTTGTATTTGACTATATGTATTTTGTGGTCACAGCCTCATTGCACCCCCGCCTAATGTTTTTAAAAATTAGTGGTGAGCACAACTTTCCCTTGTTTGTTATAGCACCAAGCTTAACTATGTGGAAGTGCAAGGAGCAGTTTTAGATGCAATTAACTTGAATAGTTTTTTTCATGCAACAGTCCTGTGCAAGTTTCACATCAAATAAGTGCATTTCAATAGCCAATTTACCCCCATTATAAGTCTCTGGAAACCGGAAATGATGTTAGTATTTTTGGGCCGGATGGACACGGGAACCAAAGATGACAGGCAAGATCCCTGGGAAGCTAATTTTTTTTTCTTGTGTTATGCTTTATAGCTGCCTGCAGATTACTCTGTTCTCTGCTGGGTACCTTTAGACCACCCGCAAGTTCAGGACATCAGAGCATATCTGCCTGAAACCTTACCGCTTTATTGGTAGTTCATGGGTACCTACAGGTACTCAACCCAATTCAATAGTCTGATTTGCTTAACCTCAAATGCGGTAGCTTTTCCTAAATGACTCCCATACTGTATATTGTGAGGGGGTTGGATCAGGGGCGTAACTACAGAGGAAGCAGACCCTGCAGCTGCAGGGGGCCCAAGAGATACAAGGGGGCCCCCTGAGGCCCTAATTAATATGCAATTTCTTATTTTTGTGTATTAATATGCAATTTCAATAAATATTTGTTAAACAGGACAACCTCTGGATATTTTGGGGGCCCTAAAATTTATTTGCTGTGGGGCCCAGCAACATCTAGTTACACCACCCGGTTGGGACACAAAAAGGTAAGCTCAATAGGAACACAGAGGTTCACTTATAATCACAGTACAATGTGCAAAGAGTAAAAATCAGATGCTACAGGGTTTATATTACCCACAATGAAGAATTTTTATGCCACACTGTTTTTTTACATTAGGGTTCCATTCACTTCAGTCAGTACCTTTATGAATTGTGCCAATTTTATGTCCATTTTAGAACTTTGCACTGGTCTTCATAAATAAGTCTTCGTATGTTTCATTCCCTAGGGCCAGTTACAATTAACTGTCAAGAGTTTAAAACTACCCAAGATTACTCAAGTCTCTGGTTTAAACTCAATTGAATCAAAACTAAAGTTAAAGACTGAATGATAACTCTTTCATTTTCCTTATCTGGGAAGTTTACTGAGATTTATTAGGCTGTCACTAGTGCTTATTGGTACTTAATTTCTTTTCAGTCTGGTGGAAGACAAATGAGCAAATGAAAAATTGTATCAACAAGACAGAGAGTTGGTTTTGTTACTGACCCAAAGCAGATGCACCTGGTTCAATGCTGCGAACACAGACGATTGGATTGAAAACACTTACAATTTGTTATTTATAGTAATCACACTAACTGAGTGAAACTAAATAGAATGACTGTTTGTGTTGTAATCCCAGATGGCTGTAATCTTGTAATCAAAGGCAGATTTACTATTGCTAGTTTTGTGTTCTATGTAATCTGTGAGCTGTAAATGATTAGAAACGGTGCACTACAGGTACATGTGCTCACATTGTGCTTCTAATACAGTAATATGGCACTGCTAGTACATATGTTATATGGATGACTTTTTTCTATGGATTCATAACTTTAGGTTGAAGTTGTCCAATAGCACCTCTAGGTATTGGCTATGATGTATGTATGTATGTATGTATGTATAATTCTATTTATAAAGAGCTACAAGAATACGTAATGTTATACAATATTACAATGTGCAAAGTACACATAGGGAGGTACAGGGGCCCCAGCGGGGGTCTGCTTTCCTTGGTAGTATGTGCGGCTGGGGATAGCGGGTGACCCTGAGTATGGGCTCCGGAGGATATCGGGTCTCCAGTGAGTATTGGTGGTGGGGGATCATGGCAGCAGGGAGCCTGGGCCTTCCCATGTTATGCCCCTGATAGGGAAGACAAGTATTATAATAATTATAATAAATACAAAAATTATATAGATAAAGTGCCATGTGGCATGAAACACATTAGGAAGGAGGTTCCTGTGCCGTAGAGCTTAAAGTTTAAGTGGGTGCTCATAAAGCCAGCTTAGAGCAATTTTCCAGTGACACTTGCAGTCATTTGGTTGTCCCTAAGATAGCCAGCCACATAAATTATAGGTTATTGAGCATGGGTCTCTTTCCTCCAACTAACACCCGTAACATCCCAGAAGTATCTATCATAGCTAACAATTCAATTATCACCCCGTCTTCCCAGGCATTGGGGTTATTCTAGATTCTGCCCTGTCCTTCACTCCTCATATCCAGTCAGTTAATAAATCATGTCACTTCCACCTAAGGAACATATCCAAAATTAGATCACTTATCAACCAAGATGCCATCATATCAATTCTAGACTTATATTAATACTGTAACTCTCTTTTAATTGGCCTTCTCTGCCAGAGACTGTCACCTCTCCAGTCCATAATGAACACTGCTGCCAGGCTTATACACCTCAGCAACCGCTCCTCCTCTGCTGTGCCACTCTACCAATCCCTGCACTGGCTTCCACTACCTTTCAGAATAAAATTCAAATGAATGACCCTGACATTCAAAGCAATTCATAACTCTGCCCCCCTACATCTCTGATCTCATCTCTATATACTCACCCTACCGCTAAGTACGCTCCTCTACTGACCTGCTCCTCAACTCTTCTCTCATTACCTCCTCACATGCTCGCAACCAAGACTTTGCAGGGGCTGCCCCCCTCCTCTGGAACTCTCTCCCACGGTCTGTCCGACTTTCTCCCAACCTTTCTGCTTTCAAACGATCTCTTAAAATGCACTTATTTAGAGAAGCCTACCCTCGCTATGCTTAACTACCAAATGCAACACCACATACAGTACCACATCTCTCATCCACTTCATTCTGATCTTGCCCACTCCCACACATTGTGTCTTATTCCCTTCCCTTTAGATTGTAAGCTCTTTTGCACAGGGCCTTCCTAACCTTTTATACCGTTATTGGTCATGATGTATGTAACTCCATATGTTCTACACATGTAATTCATGTGATTTAGTTGTATAATCACATTTACTTTACAGCGCTGTGAAATATGTTGGTGCTATATAAATACATGTTAATAATACTAATAATGTAAACATGGGCATTCTTAGTACCTGTACCATAGTGGCACATACATATGTCTGTATTGCAGTGTTTACGAATATAGCATTTATTGGTTGGTTGGTTGGTTAATTGATATATATATCAATCAAAAAGATCCCTATTGGGATTGAAACGTTGGAACAAGATACCATGTCACAATAAAAGACGGTTGATTTTCACCAAAAAAAGGGAGTGCTGGTCTGGAAACTTTTTGCTGTATGCTAATATTACCGTGCACCCCTCCTTATCCATTGCCTCGGAGTGCGGATACTCATCCAAGAAATATATATATATATATATATATATATATATATATGAATCTTAATATAAAGTATAACATACACACACACACAAATATATATATTATATATACAAAGTTAGTAAGACACTACCAAACAAACAAAAATCAATAGCCCAGGTGCATCCAATGAAATGTATAATCCATATAATAAAAAATAAAGTGAAGTGAAATTATTATTAACCACCAATAAATAATTTTACTTATTTATGAGTCCCATGAGAGCCCTTTTACAAAAGTATTCTGAGCCAGTGGCAGTTAGCAAAGATTTGGAAATGTGTTTGCTCAACCTGTCCTTCAGCAATTCAGGCCAACAAACCTTCTTCTGCCCACAAGCCCCCGATGATATGTTTCGCTAAACATCTGAAAGGGCCCCAAGTTCCATTAATTGTAGTTGTGCTTGCAGCTGTGCTCTACCAACAGGTTATTATTATTATCCTTTATTTATACAGCGCTGTCATGCTCTTTATTTGTGTAACACTAGAGACCACATAGAGTTGTGTTTTAGGGTAATTAATGTGTTTTGTTAAATTCTAAGAAAAAAATATCTTGATTGCTAGGTATGAGAAAGGGGTTCATTTAACACAAAAAGGTATTTATATAGTAGTTGTCCCTTTAAGGTAAAGAATCCATGATTTATAGAGCATACAGTACATATCAAAGCAATTATCTCTATTTTATTCTTAACTACATGCAACTAGGAAAAAAAAAAGCAAATTTTCCGGAAATTACACCTATTTATAACTAGATGTGTATATATAGATTCATCCATCAAAATTAGTTTGACAGAATGATTTATGGCAATCATGAAAATGATCTGCAATCTGGAAATGGTCGAAGTACAACATTCCACAGTCATTTTGACTTTTATAAACACAAACCAAAAGTGGATTGCGGAGAGAAAGGGAGCCTGCTGTGCAAACACAGACCTGAAATATACGTCCTCTAATCAAAACAGGAAGATCTCCTATCAAGAATAAACTGCCATCAAACATGTCTGCCCTGTGCATACAAATAAATATTCCCCTGCTGTACTTGGGAGAGTGTTTGCCTTGGCACACTTGGCAATGTGCAAAAGTGTTATGCTGACGAGACACCTACCGGAGGCATAAAGTGAGGCAAAGCGTTAAACAAGGGCCAGTGCCATACAGGATCTGACTGATCAGCCCATGGACCACGAGGACAGATTCCATACAAATGACTATGTACACTATGACCACATTACTAGTGTTATACTTGCTCGCGTTATTGGCACAATCCATCTGAGCAGCAGAAAATGAAGTGGAGCTGCGGATCCTCCACTTCTGCTCATACACTGGTGCATGTGGGCAAATCAGCGAATAATTTGGCAAATACATTGAAGTCTATGGGCGATAAATTTTTTTTGGGCGTGTGACAATTTTTTTTTGACTTGCAACTATTTTTTTCACCCAGAACAAGTGGCAGGTGCACTTGGATACTTTTGTAACAATTTAAGATAAGCAAAGAAACAATTGTAACAATTCAAGATAAGCAGGTCTCTTGCAGCTTAAAGGGCAATTCACCTTCATTAGCAACATTTTAATAACACATAAAAAACACAAAAATGTGTTCAAACTTTCATAACCTGACAAATTTTGTAAAATGAACATGGTAATTAGGGGGTGTGGCCAAACAAATGGGCGTTGTCATCAGGGCCGGAACTAGGGGTAGGCAGAAGAGGCAGCTGCCTAGGGCGCAACAATTGGAGGGCGCTGGGCTGCTACCCCCTCAGCCTACCCCCTATACTGGACCTGGCACTTGACCTTTGAGCGAATGCCGGTACTGCGCCTCTACGTGCATGCGTGCACAAACGCCTCAATGTGCATGGGCACGTGAACGCCTCTACTGTGCATGTGTATAGAATACCGCTACTGTGCATGCGCGCAAACGCAGCTACCAGCGAGACAGGAATGGGGGGCGATCTGGCTAGCAGGTCTGCCTAGGGCGGCCAGTCAGCCTTGCCCGCCTCTGGTTGTCATAATATTATTTCCACACAGCAAATCTTTTTGTCCATCTTTTCCCAAAATGTTGGGAGGTGTGGTATATGGATAATGGTGCCACCAAACACAAATGCAAAACTTTGTGTAATGTGATTTTATCATTATATGTATGACCAGCTTTACTCCAAGGTGCTTTCATTTTCTGGGACAGCTTCCTTACCAGATAAGGTGTGCTGAGTGCATCTCAGCTATAATATGTCAATTACCCTTGTACAGGACTCCAGGGGTGGGTCCTGGACAGCAGGTATATTTCCCCTTTATTCAGGTACCTGGAGGGTGCACAGCAGGGCTAATTACTGCAGCAGTGCAGGAGTTAAGAGAGCCCTGAGAGTTCAGGAGGGGGGTTGGTAGACACACGTGAGGTCTGCACAAGAGAAGTTTGTTTGGGAACTGCTCTCCTGACTGGGAGTTCAACATTTTGCAAGGCTAGGTGAGCCTGATCCCTGAATGGGAAAATGAACTGTTTAATTTGTCAGTTTTGCTGAGCATGAAAGCCAATGTTAATTTATGCTGAAAACTGTGTTCAAACTGCCATTTTTACCTGCTGAAGATACAGCCTGTTTAAGTTGTCATTTGTACCTGCTGAAGATACAGCTTGTTTAAGTTTGACTGCGAAATAAAAGGACATTTATACTACTATTGTGTTGTGGCTGTAGTGCATGGGCGATCCCTCTCCCCCTGAACTTTACAACTGGTGCTCGGATGCGGGCATTTGCACTACAGAAAAGGCCAAAAAGGAAAATTTGCCGTTTAAAAAGTGACATTTAAAGGGCCAGGCTCCTGTTTATCATGGAGGAGTTGCTACAGCAAGTGGCCATGGCAACAGTGCAGTTGCAGCAAATCATGGCAGCTCAGCAGAAAGCCACAGAAGTGCAACTGGCTGCACTCAGGGAAGCTACTACAGCTCAAGCCACTGCCCTGCGGGATTCTACAGAGGCACAGTCCGAAAATGCTGGCTGAGGCAGTACAACAGCTAGCTCATGGGCGAGAATCAGCAGTGGTTAACCCTAACAGCCAGACAATAATAAGGGCAAGCAATTTCCTGCAAAAGATGATGCCCATAGATGATGTGGAAGCCTTTCTGATGACCTTTGAAAGGACTGCAGAGCGGGAAGGATGGCCCCGAGACAAATGGGCTGGTCTCCTTGCCCCATTCCTGACTGGGGATCCACAGAAAGCTTACTATGACCTTACCTCTGCAGATGCCCTCCACTATGACCGGCTCAAGGCAGAGATCCTTGCCCGTCTGGGAGTGACCACAGCAGTCAGGGCACAGAGGGTGTACAGCTGGAAGTATTGGAAAAATATTCCACCGAGGTCACAAATGTATGATTTAATACAGCTGGCAACAAAGTGGCTGCAGCCTGAGATACTCACCGGTCCACAGATGGTGGAACGCTTCGTGCTAGACCGGTTTCTGAGGTCGCTGCCAGTTGAACTACAGCGCTGGGTCAGTCATGGAGACCCTAAAACAGCGTACCGGCTGGTGGAGATGGTGGAGAGATACACCACAGTGGAGGAGCTACTACCCCTGACAAGTCATCTAGACCCCGCTCCAACCCGGGCCCGCTGGAAAGAGTTCTTCACGGAACCCTGGAACCAGCATAAAGGACAGCCACAAGATATTATCCACTGTCCCTCCTGCAGTACAGCCAGGCCCCCCAACACCCCAGAAGTCTGGGGGTGTGCAGTGTTGGCGGTGCCAGGCATGGGGCCACATGCGGGCTCAGTGTCCCCTATAGGTGGAATGCAGTGTGATGTCCTACGGAGAGTATCCTTTTATGCTCAGCCAGTTTGCATTGCAGGTCCTGATTTGCCAGAAGGATGTTTTGAATGTAAAGTGTATGTGAACTGTGTTTCTGGTAAAGCCCTGCTTGATTCAGGGAGTATGGTTACACTTGTACAAGGGAACGTGTCCAAGAAGATGCGTCAGAAAGCAAAAACTCTCAGTGTTGTTTGCATACACGGGGACACTCAGACATATCCACTACTGCCAGTGACAATTGCCACTGCTTCTGGCACCATTACTCATGAGGTTGGTGTGGTAAAAAAATTGTTGCACCAGGTAATTCTTGGGCAAGACTTTCCATTGTTCTGGGAACTGTGGGGTAATGTACAAACTAAAGTGTCTGAACCAATACAGGTTATGAGTGAAAACGACACTTCCACAGAACCCTTAAAAGAAGGAGATTGTGTGGAACTGCCAGAACAAAATGTGGTGAATCATGAAATTGAAAAAAGTGTTCCTGAGGGAAAGGTTGGGTCTGAGGACTCAAGTCTGGAGACTAAGGTAACCTCTGAGGGGGGGGGAATTTTTCCCGTTACAGGTCATACTTGGGGAGGATGATGAGGAAACATCCTCCCATCCTGTACTTCCAGACCTAGATGTTTCTGGGGGAGCATTTAGTACTGCCCAGATGCGAGATCCTACTTTGGTACATGCCAGAGAACAAGTAGCGGTGATAAATGGGGTCCCACGAGAGCCTAAGCTTGATAAGCAATTTCCACATTTTGCAGTTAATGGTGACCTCCTGTACCGTGTCACTCAGGTCCGAAATGAGGTGGTTGAGCAGTTACTAGTTTCCCAGCCATTCAGAAGGATGGTACTGGATTTAGCCCATAATGATGTACTAGGGGGGCATTTGAGGGCTGAGAAAACAGAGGCACGTATAGCTGATCGGTTCTTCTGGACTGGGTTGAAGGCAGAGGTAAAAAGATATTGCGCCTCCTGCCCCACATGCCAGTTGACTGCCCCTGGCCCCCACTTTCGAAGTCCTTTAGTACCACTCCCCATTATTGAAGTGCCATTTGAGCAAATTGCTATGGACCTGGTAAGTCCTTTGGTGAAGTCCGCTCGAGGACACCAATACATTTTGATTATACTTGATTATGCTACCCGGTACCCTGAGGCTATTCCTTTACGGAATTCCTCATCCAAAACCATTGCTCGCGAACTATTTCATATGTTTACAAGGACAGGTTTTCCCAAAGAGGTCCTTACTGACCAAGGCACACCCTTTATGTCGAAGGTCATGGCCGACTTATGTAAGCTATTTCAAATTAAACAGCTAAGGACCTCTGTCTATCACCCACAAACAGATGGCCTGGTTGAGAGGTTTAACAAAACTCTGAAAACAATGCTAAAGAGGGTAGTACATAAGGATGGGAAGGACTGGGATTGCCTGCTTCCAGCTTTGCTTTTTGCCATTCGAGCAGTACCCCAATCTTCTACGGGATTCTCGCCCTTTGAATTGGTGTATGGGTGTCGACCCCGGGGGTTACTTGATTTGGTAAAAGAAACATGGGAGAGTGAGACCACTCCATATAGAAGTGTTGTAGAGCACATTGCCCAAATGCGGGAGAGAATTGCTAATGTAATGCCAATGGTGAAAGAGCATCTCCAGAAGGCCCAAGAAACCCAAAGTAGGGTGTATAATCGGTCAGCCAAAATAAGACATTTCCAGGTAGGGGACAGAGTGGCTGTACTCATCCCTACAGTAGAGAGTACGTTCCTAGCTAAGTGGCAAGGACCTTTTGAAGTTGTTACAAAGGTAGGGGAGGTAGATTACAGGGTGCACCAACCAGGGAAAAGAAAACCCTACCAGATCTACCATGTTAATTTGCTAAAGCGCTGGAGGGATAGGGAAGCAGTGTCTGCTGGGGCTACTGCGAGCTTTGACAAAATAAGGTAAATACTATAAAAGTAGCTTCTTCCCTGTCAAGGTTTGAGACTCAACAAGTTAAGGAGTTTTTGCAGAGGAACAAAGATGTTTTTTCTGAGTTACCTGGGCTTACCAATATCATAGAGCATGATATAATCACTGAACCCAATTTGAAGGTGTGTGTAAAACCTTATCGCATTCCTGAAGCTCGCAGATAGGCAGTTTCAGAGGAAGTAATGAAAATGTTACAACTTGGTGTCATAGAGGAGTCACAGAGTGAGTGGTTAAGTCCAATTGTCCTAGTCCCCAAGCCCAATGGGACTATACGGTTTTGTAATGATTACAGGAAGTTGAATGAGGTATCCAAATTCGATGCCTACCCTATGCCTCGGGTTGACTCATTGAGAGGTTAGGACCAGCCAGGTATATCACCACCCTTGATCTTACTAAAGGGTATTGGCAAATACCTCTAACCCGAGAGGCAAGGGAGAAAACTGCCTTTTCTACACCAGAGGGGCATTTTCAGTACAAGAGGATGCCATTTGGGCTACAGACTGCCCCCGCTACTTTCCAAAGGGCAATGGACAAATTATTGTGCCCTCATTTTAAGTACACCTCAGTCTACTTAGATGACATTGTAATTTTCAGCACTGATTGGGAATCCCATCTGCCAAAAGTCCAGGCAGTGCTAGACTCTTTAAAAAAAAGGTGGATTCGCAGTAAATCCAGAGAAATGTGCCCTAGGGATGGAGGAAGCCCGATATTTAGGGTACATTGTAGGCAGGGGAATGGTAAAACCCCAATTCAATAAAGTAGAGGCAATTCTGAGTTGGCCACGGCCTTCTTGGGCATAGTGGGCTACTACAGACGGTTTGTGCCCAATTTTGCTACCTTGGCTACCCCTTTGACAGACTTGACTCAGGGCAGGAAGTCTGTGATGATTAAGTGGAACGACAATGCAGAACAGGCTTTTAAAGAACTTAAGTCTGCATTGTGCCAACACCCCATTTTGGTAGCCCCTGACTTTAGTCGAGAGTTTATAGTACAGACAGATGCCTCCGATGTTGGCCTTGGGGCTGTACTTTCACAGGATATCAATGGGGAAGAACACCCGATAGCTTTCCTCAGTAGGAAGTTGACTCCTGCAGAGAAAAATTATGCAGTAGTCGAAAGGGAGTGCCTAGCCATAAAGTGGGCCCTGGACTCCTTGCGCTATTACCTTCTGGTAAGAAAATTTCATTTGGTCTCAGACCATGCACCCTTGACTTGGATGAGAAAGAATAGAGAGGCCAATGCAAGGGTGACACGTTGGTTCTTAGCCTTCCAGGATTTCAGTTTTAATGTAGAACACAGACCTGGAAAGCTACACCAAAATGCAGATGCACTATCCCGGGTACATTGTTTAGGGACCTGGTTTGGCTCCACCTCCGGATTGAGGCAGAGGGGGGGGATATGTACAGGACTCCAGGGGTGGATCCTGGACAGCAGGTATATTTCCCCTTTATTCAGGTACCTGGAGGGTGCACAGCAGGGCTAATTACTGCAGCAGTGCAGGAGTTAAGAGAGCCCTGAGAGTTCAGGAGGGGGGTTGGTAGACACACGTGAGGTCTGCACAAGAGAAGTTTGTTTGGGAACTGCTCTCCTGACTGGGAGTTCAACATTTTGCAAGGCTAGGTGAGCCTGATCCCTGAATGGGAAAATGAACTGTTTAATTTGTCAGTTTTGCTGAGCATGAAAGCCAGTGTTAATTTATGCTGAAAACTGTGTTCAAACTGCCATTTTTTCCTGCTGAAGATACAGCTTGTTTAAGTTTGACTGCGAAATAAAAGGACATTTATACTACTATTGTGTTGTGGCCGTAGTGCATGGGCGATCCCTCTCCCCCTGAACTTTACACCCTGTAAATGGGTCATCTTGTAAGAGGGCATAACCAGTATAAGACTGTGGGCACACAGGCTGAAGGGCTCCGCTGTTGTCAACCTGTGTATTTTTGCAGGCTGAGAGAAATGAATCTGCTCAGTGCCCCTGCTGCATTTATTTGAATCCAATCAACCTGCATGCACACACAGCAGAGCTGAAGCAGATGTCAGCCCAAATACATGATAGGAGGCATCTTCAGACTGACCACCTCTCTGCTCTGCTGTGTGTGCTCACAGGCTGATCAGATTCAAATAAATTTGCAGGTCCATTTCTCTGTTCCTGCAAAACTACGGAGGTTGACAAAAAAACAGAGCCTTCAGCCTGTGTGCCTAATACTTGAGTTTATTATATTGCTTTCCTATTAAAAAGTACCTTTTTTCCCTTCATAGATATTTCTACTTTATTATCAGGTATCCTTCTGTGCGTAGCACAATCCAGCATATTCTACACGGATAGTGGCCCTTTAAAACTATTCTGCCCCTATACAGTTGTGTATCAGATATTTTGCCTACTAGCGTATGTGTACCAAAATTGGGACTTACCATCCAATCTTAGATCCTTGGATACATTTTACTATACTATATAATACTATAAATTTTACATGCCAAGTAGTAAAATAAAAAGCAATATTTATTCACAACCATGCCAAGTCAAGTGAATTAAAATGACATACAATTAAAAACAAGCAGCACTGCTAATGGTGGAAGGGATCCCTTTCATAGGAACATTTGAACCCCACTGTCTGATTAATTGTAAATCAGATGTGAGAAAGAAAGGTACATGCATGTAAAACTGCCCCCACTGTTTGTCCAAAAGATACTGTATAATATGGCTAAAGAGCCTGCATGATGTACATTGTGCCAAAGCAATGGCTGGGGACTTATATCCAATCATGGATGATAATGGAGTAGTCCATCAAATAGAAGACTTGCAGTATATTAAGGAAGTGAAATAATGGGCGATATGGCTGTTATCCCAACCCTTTTGGTTACAGCAAGGTGTAGAGCAGGGGTGTCCAAACTTTTTGCAATGAGGGCCAGATTTGGTGAGGTGAAAATGTGTGGGGGCCGACCATTCAGCCTGACCTTCTTTGAACCATTAACATCATTCAACTCATTTAAACAAGGAATCGCATAGCCGTAGCAGTAATATTTGGGCACATTAGTGAAATGATCTGTCACTTGGTCTATACTGCTGCCTGTGTGCTGAAGGTGTTAGTAATAGACACGTACTGGCATGTAGTGACGCACTGCTCTTGAAGACTTCTTTAGTTTACTGTACTGGCGCGTCCGAACATCTATTCACACCTTCAACCCAAAAGGTGAACAGATAAATAAGTGCTTGGTTATTAAGGTCTGTTTGTGGAGAATAGCACTAGAGTGTGTGTCCATATGTAATCTGGTCAGTCCATCGACCTAATTAGCGATTTAACAATCGCAGCGTTGACAAAGTCCATGCAGCGCTAATAAATCTGTGTTGTGAATACTGTGCCACATGTGAGATACAGCTTGGATCAAAGTTAGAAAAGTTCATACAGTTATCCAGAGCACATTGTCGCCAAAGCATGCAATATCTATCGGATCCGCCCGCTGTCCATTGCACCTTGGAGCCTCATGTACTGCATGTCCCACGAAAGGGGCCCCGTCCCGCCAGTGCAGCGCCGCACCTCTATAGCCTTTTCGCTACAATCGTAGCTTTGTCAACTATATCAAAAAGATAGGTTAGTTCTGCTGTGTGGACCCCTTTCCCACCTTACCAACTTATGCAGAGAATACGCTCATTAGCAGATTTAACAAAATGTGAGATTAGAGCTCACTATAGAAAAACTCACCCACATTCTATTCATTCCTATGTGATTTTCAAAAGCATATTTACCAGATGGTGAACTCTAACCTCCACCCATTAACAAATACTCTTGTAAAAATCACATAGGAAGGAATAGAAAGTGGGCTAGTTTTTCTGTAGTGAGCTCTAATCTTACATTTTGATAAATATGCCCCTAAATAACATTATTATTATTATTGTAATTACTGATACAGCAATATCATCTCCTGCAGTTTATATAAATAACCATTTATATATATATATATATATATATATATATATATATATATATATATATATATATATATATATATATATATATATATATATATATATATATATGAAGTATGACGTGTATGTGTGTGTGTATATATATATATATATATATATATATATAAAAATATACAAACATTTACCCAAAATAGATGCACAGTTATGTTTGAAATGTTTAGAGACATTGGGGGAGGGCCCTGCTCACAAGAGCTTACAATCTTACAGGGAGAGGAAATGAGACATATGGTGACCGGTGTGACTGAAGAATTCCTGTTGGATAGGGTAGTAATCATTTTTCCCTAGCCCCTGATGACTGTGCAAGTATAATACATGCATCATGAGATATGCTGTTTTGTGATGTGCTTGACATATAACAGTTCGCTAGTCGCCTTGTGATACGTTTCTGCTATGAGTCACACGTCTGTTATCTTCTAAGTATTATCAGGATAATGGTTAATGTAGATCCTGCTGTGGGTTTTGAAGATATTGGCTGAGAACTGAATGGCTAAATTTACATTTCACACTCTGATAACAGAAAAGATTGAAGCAAATTAATCACATCTACAGGAGAATATATTTGGATCATGACCCTTGTTCCACATGGAGAAAGGTCCTTATAGTTTTGGTTATATTCTCACTGGCCTGACAACATCTCTTATGTTTTTCTATCATACAAACCTCCCAAAGTGTGTAATATATGTCAACAGCTTACATTTCTATATAAGAAAAAAGAAAAAAAGGCATTTCCCTTGTTTTTATACTAAGCAAGGGGATATTATAATTGTGTGAATGCACATTAACGCAAATACTAAATAAGTCATATCTCTTGAACTGTTAGAGAGCTGAATAACTGCTTTTTAAAGGCTCTTACACACAGGCATTTTCAAAGGAGTTTGCTTTGTAGCTTTGGACACACCTAATCATATAAGGGGCTAATAGGCCTCTTAAGAAAATTATTAGAAGGGGGTTTATGCTGCTGGTCCGTATTTGGGCAGCAGAGTAACAGGGACCTGCCGCAGTTCCCAAGGCACAATTAAACCTTTAACCAAAATATATGTGCCGTGGCTCATAATATATAAAAAGTCCAAGATTTATTCAATTAACATTATAGACAAGTTAAAAAGTTAGCCCATACTTACCCCATACGGCCCACCTAACGTGTTTGTACCCTCCGGTACTTAATCATAGGTGTCTATGTCAGTATCCCATTAATTACGAAATTTAAAACCAGGGTAATCCCATCCAATTCTTCTTAAAGGAGAAGGAAAGTCGTTAACCACTTGGGGTGCCAAATGTTAGGCACCCATAAGTGAATGTATTTACTTACCTGAAACCCCAGCGAGCACCATGGAACTATTCTCTTCCGTCTTCTTCTTTCTTCAAAGAAAGAAGATGCATGTGCAGTAGAACAAAATAGGCAACTTTTAAGTTAAAGTTCGGCTTTTCATTCTAATGCGCATGCGCAGTCACGAGAAGACAGAAGAAACCAGAAGAGGATCGTTTCGTGGTGCTCACTGGAATAACCCCGGGTCGGTGCAGTTTTCTGCTGATAGGAGAACTGGCCCAGGGTTTCAGGTAAGTAAATACATTCTCTTAGGGGTGTCTAACATTTGGCACCCCCAAGTGGTTAACGACTTTCCTACTCCTTTAAAACCAATAAATGAAGTTAGCCCAACCTCTTAATTTTGGCCATACATTTCCGCTGTACTGGTACTATTCTCTATGTCCTGTATAAACAATAATGGCTTCTATTAAATTTATATAATCACAAATAGAAGCCATCAAGCTGTTGGCTTTGGCTATCATCATCCAGCTGTTGGCTCTGATTATTGTGTATTTTTGCAGGCTGAGAGAAGCAGATCTGCTCAGTGCCCCTACTCCATTGATTTGAATCCAATCAGCCTATGTGCAGCCACGCATAGGTTGAGGTCAGCCCAAATACTGACCTCAGCTTCAACTCTGCTGTATGTGACTGCACATAATTACACAGGTTGACACTAGCCAGAGCCAACAGCGTGAGTGCCCATGGTCTTATGGGTCTATTTATCATGCAGTGTAATAACAGCATAAAAGCACATCACCAGACATCATTGTGTAAAAAAAACAGTGTGTTCATCAAGCTGTTAATTGATTTTCAGCAATCACATATATCTTTGTATAAAAATCTTGTAGACAGAAAAGCCTTTTGAAAACACTAAAGGGCGAAGTGGCTAACGCTAGCGTAAATTCACCAGTGTGACGTCATTTAGTTACTTTGCCGATTTACTAACGGGCGCTGCCGTAAATTAGCTAGTGAAGTGGACCTACTCTAGCGCTACTTCGCACCCTTACGCCAGGCAAAGTTGCGCTATGGTGAAGGGACGTATCTACGCTAATTCACTAACTTGCGCATTTTACTGAACATTACCTCTTGCACCAGACTTGCTTTCGCCACCTCAGACCAGGCGAAGTGCAATAGAGTAGATAGGACTTGCTTCAAAAAAAGTTTACATTTTTTCTAAGTCCCAAAAAAACGCTGGGTCTTTTACTTTTAAGGGTGATAGGCTGAAAAAGATCGTAAATTGTTTTGGGGGTACTCTCCTTCCCCCCCCTACATTTCCTAACATACGGCACATAAACTATACAGTGGGCACATGTATAATATCAACTCTATTTAATTTTATGAAGCTTTCCCAGGCTTGTGTAGTGTCATGTATTTGCTGCTACATATACGTCCATTGTACTTTAACTTGGCGCTGTATACAAATTAGGAATCGCTAGCGTAACTTCGCTTTGCTTGACTAATTAAAGCTAGCGCAACTTCGCTCCCTTTCGCCTCCCTGAGCGCAACTTCGGATTTTAGTGAATTAGCGGGCCCATGACGAAAATTCACCTGGCAAAGTGCGGCGAAGCTAATGCTGGCGCAACTTCGGAGGTAAGTAAATTTGCCCCTATGGGAAAATATGCCATTCATCAATTTTTTACCACCAGAATTTACTTGCTGCTTGAATTTTTCACATTGACTTTAATGGATTACGCAAGGTCTGAAGTGGACGAAAAGAACAACGTCAAATCCTGAGTTTGGGCAGGGTAAAATAAAACGCACACCTTGAAAGATTTACCATTTATTTCACACTGATTTTACACCAGGAGTGCCCATACTTTACTAATGTGAGGTTTACTTTTAGTGATGTTGTCCCATTATGATCTATATCCATAAAAGCATTGTTAGCATTCTGTTCCATGGAAAATGTTACTTAAACATTGATTTATGGGAAAATGTATATTGCTATATTTAACAAACAACTGTTTCTTATGTAACCATAATATAATAAATATCCGAATGAAAAGCATGAAACAGGATTTAGACAAGCTGTTTGTTGACAGTGTCTTGAGATCTACTGATCACCAGCTAAAGGTCTAGTGGTAGATCCAGAGCTAACTTTTGGGCACCCTTGTTTTCCACCGTTTTTCTGGTGCTAATTGTTTTAACCAGGATAATAAATAGGCTCCTTATATGTTGATGCCTGTGTGCGTCTTCACCACATCTATGAAATCAGGCACAGTTGGTAAGATTGTAATCAATCGGGTGCAAGATTCCCAAATGTGCACAAATGTTGTGCCTGCATAATATGGGATGCTATGGGCACATTGTTGTTTGAAATCTGTAAGAAAGCACTGCATATTGGGGTGGGAAATATCAAAGCATGCTGTTTGATTGCACTTTGCACTGGTTAGTACATCCGCCATACATCTCTTCCCATAGCTACAGGTGACTCACAGCTTAGGTGCAAACCCAAGTGTATACAATACCAGAATGCTATCAGACTGTAGCCAGTAAGTGCTTTCCTTTCACATTATACTATGGCCGATACAAAAAATGTTTTCTGTTCATTTACAGGATACCGGTTCAATATTGTTCCCACACTAAATCCTTGTTCTAATCCCTATGCCAACAGTATAATGTTCTAGCAAATAACAGGTGCCTGGACGTCTTCTAATTATTGTACTGACAAAATGTGTGTACATGTCAAACTCATCATTTATTCATTTAAAATGAAAAGTACAACTCTGGAATCATTTCATTTTTAATCTGTTTGACTAAGGACAATGTGACACACAAACTTATTGTCGGGACTGCACAAAGGCTGCATTTACTGAATATCACACTCCTATTGGTTCAGTGAAGCTGATCAAGTGTAGTGTAAAATAGTGTAAAACTATACTTAACAGGTAACATAAATATCCTCCTCCCTCTGTAATTTTCCATATGGGTATTTACTAGTGATGAGCGAATCTGTCCAGTTTCTTCGAAAAATTTGTGAAATTGCGAAACAATTTGAGAAACGCATTGTCAATGAAAATAATTTTATGGGCGACAATATTTTCTCACTCCAAAAGCATTAAAGTCAATTGGTGTTTTTTCTTGTGGCGACTTTTTTGTCTTGGCGACTTTTGTCTCAACGACTGTTTTCTGCAAATACATTAAAGTCTATGGACGTTTTTTCTTTGTTTTTTTTTGTCTTGGCACCAATTTTTCATTGCACTTTTTTGACGTGGTAAAAATTTTCACAGCAGATTTTTGCCGCAGTTTTTTGCATACAAATTTACAGATGGCGAAGTGCAGAATTACGCCACAAATCCATGCCTGGCGAAAAAAAATCCCTTATCACTGGTATTCACGTTTTTCCAGTATGGTTTGGGGGTAAGAGACATTGACCTAGATTCAATTCAATGAAAAAAGCTTCTCTCCTTATTCAGTTCCAGATATTTTTCACAGATTGCAATGGAGTTGTTATACAATAATTAATGAGATACATGTTCTTTTATCATATTGGAACTGGCCTTACCATGGGCTAAAGTGCTACTAGTAGTGTTATAGAATGTAAAATCCAACATGTTTGGTTGGTTTAAAATGACCAAGCACACATGCATTTGTTTAGGTGCCAAATATGTTGACTTAACAAGGTAATAGCAGTGGGATCACAATGTATCCATCTTGGACGAGGGGCTGTTCGTAATCCCTTACAAGACCAGAGGAAAATGGAAGGTAAATGGGGAGGATAGTTGTCTGTAGGAAAAGAAAGTACAACAACAAAAAAACATAAAAGGGGACATTTCCATTTCTATACAATTTCATGGCAGGGTGTAAAGTAAAGTAATTTTCTGGTTTGAGCAGCCCTCCAGATATTGAAGCCATACCTATTATAAAATGCACACTACATATTAAGACATGCATTAAGAATACTGTGGGGCTCAGCATTTGGCAAATTGGAATCCACTATCTTATTTTTTATTTTTTTGCTGTATTAATGTCAGTCAAGATGAAATCTTTGGAATGTCTGGAATACAGTGGGAGGCATTAGGTCTTGCACTTTTTCTCCTGCCTTTGGTAATTACAGGGACACACTGTCCATTTGCACACAGCCTGCTGCATGGCTCACCTGGCTTTAGCATCTTGCACATTAAAGGGATACTGTCATGGGGAAAAAAATTTTTTTTCAAAATGAATCGGTTAATAGTGCTGCTCCAGCAGAATTCTGCACTGAAATCCATTTCTCAAAAGAGCTAACAGATTTTTTTATATTCAATTTTGAAATCTGACATGGGGCTAGACATATTGTCAATTTCCCAGCTGCCCCGAGTCATATGACTTGTGCTCTGATAAACTTCAATCACTCTTTACTGCTGTACTGCAAGTTGGAGTGATATCACCTCCTCCCTTCCCCCCCTCCCAGCAGCCAAGAGTCTATGGGGCAGATTTACTAAAGGGCGAAGTGACGATTCGCCAGCATTAGCACTTTCAGGGACTTCGCCGATTTACTAAGGGGCTCAGGCATCACTTCAAAAGAACAATGGGAAGGTAACCAGATAGCAGCTCCCTAACACAAGATAACAGCTGCCTGGTAGATCTAAGAACAACACTCAATAATAAAAACCCATGTCCCACTGAGACACATTCAGTTACATTGAGAAGGAAAAACAGCAGCCTGCCAGAAAGCATTTCTCTCCTAAAGTGCAGGCACAAGTCACATGACCAGGGGCAGCTGGGAAATTGACAAAATGTCTAGCACCATGTCAGATTTCAAAATTGAATATAAAAAAATCTGTTTGCTCTTTTGAGAAATGGATTTCAGTGCAGAATTCTGCTGGAGCAACACTATTAACTGATTCATTTTTCCCATGACAGTAACCCTTTAAATTGCACTACAGGTATGGGACCTGTTATCCAGCATGCCGAGGAGCTGAGGCTTTCCAGATAAGGGGTCTTTTCGTAATTTGGAATACATTGTTTACTAAATAATAATTTAAACAATTTAAACATTAATTTAACCCAATAAGATTGTTTTGCCCACAATAATGATTCATTGGGGCTCATTTATTAACGCAGCGCAGCGCATAAGTGGACGCAAAAGATTGTCTGCGACATCACGAGTGTGATCGCTAATATATTTGCGTGATATTGCGCATAACACAGAGCTTTTGCGATGGTTTTGTTTATGCGCATTGCGCAATAGATTGGGCATTTATGTCGCAAACGATGCCGTGGTTGTTAGGGGCGTGGCTGTGGGCGTGGCTACAATGCGCTTGCACTGCGGCCGTCGCAGATTTGCGTCTGTATATGTGCAAAACTGCACCCGGTCAACAGCACCACAATTTTTACGACTGCCTCTTTGTGGCGTAATAGTAACGCTCTTCAAAATGCGCATTCCTGCCCAGCTGCGCTAGCAGAGCCACACTGCTAAACTGGGTTCTGGCAAATACAATGGTGCTGCTGTTGGTGGGGATGTTTGTTAACTCAAAGTTTACTCAAAGATGAACAACCCCTGTAAAGTGCATATTAACCACGCCTTCCACCCAACATGTTTATATTGACCAAGGTTCCTTTAAGGGTATCAGGTAGGCTAAACACCTTTGCAACCAAACAAATATTAGCACAGAAACAAATGCAGATGCGTCTAAGTGAACGCAATATGCGCAATATGTGACGCAACTAATTAAAGCAGCGCATTCATACATGAGCACAACTAATCCTTACCTTTGCGGTATCTTCCTGTGCGCACAATTTATTATAAGCACTGCGACAGCTGATACGCAGTTTCACACAGTTTCACAAGTCGCACCTACATTAGCGCACAAAATCGCACTGTTAAGGTATCGTGCGCTACATTATTAAATACTCGCATGCGCTGGGCAAATGTCAGGCCACTGCGCTCTTTTTAGCACTGCGCTGCGTTAATAAATGAGCCCCATTATGCCTTATTATTACTATCATTCATTATTACAGAGAAAATGCAGATACATTTTAAATTTGAATTATTTGAGCTTTCTGGATATTTGCTTTCCATGTAACTGATCCCGTACCTGTATTAAACTCCCCACAGTATAACTCCTTTGTTAGCTACATATTTAGGCTACTATAATACTAAGACTAATAATATGAAGCTGTAACTTGTGCAAGATTTGCAAAAAGTTATGAATAAGGCTCCGGTATTATAATATTATTTGACTTACAGATGTTGCAATAATGCTGGTAATTTAGAGAAAATGCTGCATTGTAGGACTGGGTACCTATAAGACCTCATTTCAGGACCTTGGTCCCCAGGTAAAAGTGTCCCCATGCAGAGTCTCCAATTGCATAAAAATGTCTAGGTTTTTGGACTCACCAGTACTACAAATTCACATCTTTTGCATTGATCGCAGTGTAATAATGACAGCAGTGTGACAGCAGCAGTGACATGATATTTATTAAATAGAACTTCGTGGGCAACTTTGAGTATGGGTTGTCAAGGGGGTTGTGTCAAAAAGTTGGCACTTACAGATGTATTTTACTTGTACTCTGGAAACCTAATTGTAAGAATCAAAATATTGAAGATCACATTGATTTCTGCAGCTTGATTCTTTCCCAATGTTAGAGGCAGCTTTATCAAGGATCGAATTTAAAATTAGAATTTGAAATTAGAAATTTTAGATTTTTATGGTCAAAACTGTCAAATTCAACTAGGGAGTTCTTCAAATTCGAAGTTTTTCAAAAAATTAGATTTTTGGGATTTATCATACACTGGCCCTTTAAGAACTTAAATTCGACTATTTGCCACCTAAAACCTGCCGAATTGCTGTTTAAGTCAATGGGAGACGTCCAGGGATCAATCTGGAGTTGTTTGCAACCTTCCTGACATTCAAGTTTTTTTCGGAGAAAATGCTCATTGTGAAACAATGTGTTGATGGTCTAAACCACTAGTATCACTAGAACAAGATTTTCATCCAAGACAGAGCTGCATTACTGGTGTAAATCTACAAGTGTTTATGAGGTCCCTGGGAGAAAAGCGTGCTTGCCAAATATCTACATGGGAAAATGTTAAACCTACAGAAAGAACACAGTTAATCTGCCATTTAATTGTTCTGTAAAAGCCCATTTTACTCTCTTAGGTCCTGGAATGTTTCCATTCAATTATGAAAGAAGGAAAAAACAGTTGTTGATGTGAGTGTCTGACACCGTGTAATAGTCTATAGTTATTATATCGAGCAAGGAACTGATGATTTGTACCTACTATTCCAGTTGCAAGTGGAAGGAAGGTGGAAGCTTCTACCGATATGATTCCAGTAGTGGAGGTGGCAGGTCTGCAGATACTTATAGTTTACCTCTTTATCTTTTGTATTGGTCAGTACATACAAATTCCAAGTAATCATGGAGTGAAGGAATAGCGCTTCTCTGCTATGCACGTCCCCTTTCACTCCCAGCAACCCAGTTCAGCTGGCTTCATAAGAGTCTATGGGGCAGATTTACTAAAGGGCGAAGTGACGATTCACCAGCATTAGCACTTTCAGGGACTTCGCTGATTTACTAAGGGGCTCAGGCATCACTTCGCTAGTGAAGGAGATAGACTCTAGCAGTGATTCGCACTCTAATGCCAGGCAACTTTTTGTTATTTCGAATGGACGTTACTCAGCAAATTCATTAAAATGCGGATTTTACTGAACGTTACCTCTTGTGTAACTGGTTTACCCCATACATTTTATAACATATGGGAACATAATTTAACATTGGGCTTTTGTGTAGGGCATTATAACAACTCAATTGACTTGGCATGTGTAGTTATCAGTGTACAGTAAATGTAATGTATTAGATGCAGCATGTAACATAAAGAGGTCCATTCAACTAAATTTCCCACCGTATACAAATTAGCCTGAGCGAAAGACCTCTAGCGAAGTTGTGCTAGGTAGTTTCGCCAGCGTCCGACACCCAGGATGAAACTTCGCATTTTAGTAAATTAGCGTTGTCTAAGCAAATTTTCGCCTGGCGATAATTTACTAACGATAGCTGTGAAGCCGTAGCTGCCTAATTTTCGCCGGTTAGTAAATTTGCCCCTAAATGTTAACTTTTATTAAGACATTCGGCTAAGAAGGTGGACACACACCTAAACACCACAATTAGATCAACAAACTCACTGCATTTCAATCACGTGTGCAGTGTTGGATAATATGCATAAAATCACTTAAGTTAAAAAAGCGCAAAAGGTGGAGTGTGGACCCATTTAAGGGTAATAACAAAGTATCAGGTAAGTTTACACCAATAAAGTATTGGCTATGTGCTCAAAGTAGTATACACAGCCCCCTCCCTTTCATTGTTCCCATTTAAGCATAATTCTGCCTGTCAACGTTGGGAACAGTGGGAGCTGATCTCGCCACCATCTACTTATGCCATCTGCTAAAAAAGTGCAAAAGGTGGAACGCTGGCCCACTTAAGGGTAAGTATCAAAGTATTATAACAGTTACTGCCAATAAAGTATTAGCTATATGTTCAACAAAGTGTTCACAGACCCCCTCCCTTCCATTGTTCCCATTTAAGCAAAAATTCTGCCTGTCAACGATGGGAACTGATCTCACCACCATCCACCTATGCTGCCCTATGCGTTTCACTGTACATCATCAGGGGCATTTGTTTACAACCCTGCAATTTTCGCGGGCGTTTCACGAATTTATTCGCTGGCAGCAAATCGTGCAAATTCGCTGTGAATTTGTGCCTGGCGAATAAATTCGCCCATCACTAAACATCGTTCAATCACTAAATATGGTCAGTGACTAACATTGTTTTGCATCTTGGTAAAAGTTACAGAATGGAGATAATGTAAACAATGAAGCACCGACTGTACAATAGGTAATTTTTATTAATTTCATTAAATAAGACCCATGAAGATATCCAGGCAGACTGGAGGTCCCACTAGGGAAGGCAACTCCGACCGGGGTTTAGTACTTTCAACAGTATTGGCTGAATCCCACAGTTAGGGAGTATTTGATTTACAATGGCTGCAAGACCATATAAATAGTCTATATATGTAGGACATTCATCCTCTTTATAAATAGAAGCTAAAAATTAGTTTAATACAGTGCACTACTGATAATTATAGGAATATATACAGGAGTATACCAAAAGCTAAGGAGAAATATATATATTTTAGACATGGATAATCTCCAGAGCAAAGCACTGAGATGCCAGTGATAGGTGTGGCGAGAGTTAGGGGAATTTATAATAAGCCAGATGTAGACTGGAATGTGCCTGTTACCAATTCTGAGGGAATAGATATATACTGGACTCCCTGTACAAGGAACCACCCAAACAAAGAGAAAGGAGCCAATGCAAATGGAGGCAGTCCTAGATTAGGGGTATAGTTCTCAAAAAGGCATAATTTAGCTCCAAAAACATGTTCACTATTAGAGGTTTGTAGTGTTTTGTAGACTTCCATCAACAAATACGATATGCTGTGCTATAAAATTCCTATGCCTGGAGATATACTGGGCAAGATCCCAACTGATGATTTCTCTGGAAAGAGCCATTACAGTCTGAAGAGAGACCTCGAGCTGACTAGAATCAGACTAAATCTGGTCTACTGTCTGGAGCTGACTCTAGAATGAAACTAAATCTGACCTGTCGACAGGAGCTAACTAGAATGAGACTAAATCTGGTCCATTGCCCTATCTCAGGCCGAATAACATTCTTGGCTAGGCATAAAAGACTAAATACCCATTAGGATTTATTCACAGGGTTTAAACAATACATGAATGCTTTCCATGTGGCTGCAGCCTAAGGGTCAGGCCACACAGGGCGTTTTGGGGATATTTGGTCGCCTGGCGTTTTTTTCAGCAAAACACTTTCACTGAATATGTGCCGGCTAAAATGAAAAAACACCGGCGCTAATCACACGTGGCAATTCATCTTCCGAAGTCGCCCGAAGTTTCCTCGTAAGGCAACTTCGGGCGACTTCGGAAAACAAACCACCGCGTGTGATTAGCGCTGGCGTTTTTTCATTTTAGCCGGCACAGGAACAGGGAAGGCGTTTGGGGAGATTGGTCTCCGCAAAAACTAGGCGATTAGTCACCAGGCGACCAAATCTCCCCAAAACGCCCTGTGTGGACTTACCCTTAAGAGTCACTGCAGAAGTAAAGTTTAAATAAAGTGCATGTTAATTAAAACAATGTGGTTGATATAATACAGGTTGTAAACTGCACAAGTGCGGGTGCCTGTTTAACACTAATTAATGCCAATCTCTCCCTTACTCGTCACTACCCCTCCTACTATGCCTTCCCTCAATTGTGCCCAAGGCACGTGCCTTTTCTGTTGAATCATTGACTATGTGAACCCTTGATTTATACTTTCATACTGATTGTGGTGGTATTTCCATGGTTCAACCCAAAAAATGTGAAACAGGCACTCAAAAACTACGATGAAAAATTAATTAAAAACAAGAACTTATATTGGAACTACATCGCTAATGCCTTACGTGTTGTGTGCTTCATGGGCACTTAATCATTGGCCTATGAGATTATGATTAAGTGCCCTTGAAGGACGAAGTATGCAAGTCATATGAGACCCATCTGTTTAGGAAAGCTTATTCAATGTACCTTAAAGGAACAGTTACTTTTTTAAAAAAGCCTTTTAAAATAACGAACATTTAGAGGCACCTTTATCAAGGGTCGAATTTCGAATTCATATGAGTTTTTTTAAACTCACCGAAAATCCCATAAATTCGAAATTCAACTAGTCGAAATGTATTAATAAAATCAAATTTGTTAAACTCGAACTAATTGAACTAAAATGAACTAACGACGCAAAAACTCGAATTGAATTAGATTCGAATGATAAAAACTTGATTCGAGGCTACAAACATCACCAAATTGGCAAGTTTTAGTTGGTGAATAGTCGAATTCGAGTTCTCAAAGGGCCAGAGTATGATAAATCTTGAAATTCGAATACGAATTAAAACTCAAATCGAGTTTGGATAATTCACAATTCAAATTTGAGAGTTTTGACTAAAAAAAAAAAAAAAAAAAAAGGCACAGGATATACAGCAGATAAGCTCTGTAGTATACATTGGGATTCTTCAGAACTTATCTGTTATCTACTGTGTATCCTGTGTTTGAATATCTGCCCTCATGGCTACACAGCAGTTTGTTTAAATAAACTATAGTAGAGTTTCTGAAGCAAACACAGCAGTTTTACCACTTTTACTGTTCCTTTAATTAAGCAGTCCTAGCTGTATCATAAATTACAAATTTGTTTCTGAAATTCTCATGTCTCAATTGTACCCTGTCCTTTAGTTTGCAAACTCTTGCAAGTAGGCTGCTCTATTCCAATTGTACTCTGTAAACCCTTGTTTGTTATTCACCATTTGTTCCCTGTTCATTATAAACTAATGTAAAGCACCAGGTAACTTGTTGGCTCTATATAAATAAATGATGAAACGATGACGATGATAAAAGTTTTTGTTTGAAACTTATTTTTCTTGGTGACCTTCATGGTTTTTGAGTGCCTTTTCCCCATTATGGTTTTCCACACACTTCGCTGAGGGCCTGGGGCTAGTGCACTTGGCCTATGCCTAGTGTCCTAGTGACACGAAACGCTCTGACATGAGTTGGCATGAGTTGTTTATACAATTAAAATATATAAAATTTTTACCTACTATTAGTCTGATCTATGCGTGACCTACTTAAAGTACCTTGCTCCAACATTTTGTTTTTCTACATACAGCTAGTGCACTTAGACTACACTTTATATTTGGTGAGTTTTTGTTTATACTCATTATAATATTGGGGTTAACATTTAAGTTGTTCATATTTCCAGGGTTCCCAAACCATGTCATGTCAATGAGTGCAGCAGACTTGGGCCAAAATATTTGTCAGTTTTAACACCAAGCCCCTGAGGTGCCACAGTCTCAACTCTGAAAATGTTCACTGCAACTTGCATCTGATTTGCTACAACACACACGTGCAATTTTCATTTTGATGCATCTGGCGCACTTACAGTAGACAAAACTCCCTGTGCAGCTGCATGAAGTGAATGAGCACTTTTGTGTCAGTTTTCCCTAGACTGACATTTACAGTGTCGTCACTGTGCAGATAGGTGCATTTGCTTATTAATGGTGAGGGGTGAGAATTTCCATTCATTAACACTCCCCGTTCCTTGAACTACCGTCACCCACGAGGTTAAATGGGGCAGAACGTTTGTTTTAAGGGCTTACATCTCCGATTGAAGTGTTATTAACTGCTCAGGCCAGCTCCGCTCCTCAGAGCTTATGTTTTCATTAAACCTTCTTAAATGGGACGTGTGAATAATTGTGAAACACCGTTTGCACAAAAGCAAGCCTTGTTGGTTTGGTGATTAATCCGAGGTTTCTATGGCAATGGATAGCATGCAACAGATTAGCTCCAGGTTTAAACATGTACTAAGCGGTTCTTTTTTCAGTTTGCAATTAAAATCGCTCCTTTCTCCCAAACAGCCCCACTGTGAGGGTACAATATGTAGGTCAGACTTTAGAGTTGAGCCAATAAAGTGTGCGGCTACACCATATCTGAGTACCTCTGCCACTGTGCTAAAGTTAATCAAACTAGCAGGGGAGGTAACACCTACACAAATGTAGTATATTTGGGTCCAGTTCTCTCTATGGGGAAAGGGTACAGAAGCCTTTGTGGTGCCTCTCAAGGTGGGAAGCAAAAATACTGTTATGTTCGCTATCTATTTTTGTATTTTCTGGAAAGCTACAGCTGAAGCATAGCAGGTAAAGTAAGGCGGACAGTGTCAGCAAACCTGACTAATGCCAAAAATACACTAATAAGTGACCCAGTCCTCGAACGTTAGCTGCAACTTGTACCCTATATTTAAAGCCACCAACACAAAATTGTGTTCTTTTTGCCACAAGAAGTGCAGTTGCAGATGGACACAAATTAGCGATCAGTGGCAATGATGCTCGGATTCTGGGGAAAAAAGCAAATTTTGGGGAAAAAACATAATTTGTGTCTGATAATTGCACTCTCGTAACAACAAGTTGTATTGGAAGGATGTAGTGAGAAAGACAAGTTCAGCTGGTTGTTTAAAAAAACAATGCTCTGACTGACTGATGATTGTTAGTCTAAATATGCAACTGGGATTTCCCAACTTTCCACCTTTTGTTGAACTTCAAGTAATAAATAACCCCGGTTTATTGGTATTAGGGAATTGGCCTCCTTTATGGTGAAGGGTGAATCTGTCCCATTTCGATTCGATAAGAAATTTGTGAAACTCTGGAAATTCTGCAAAACACTGAAAAATTTGCAAAGCATATTGAAGTCAATGAGCCTCAAAATTGTTTTGACGCGCGACAATTTTTACACGCGCAACTCTTTTTGTCCAAATGGGTGTTCGAATCATTTTGATGTGCGACAATTTTGACAAGTTACAATTTTATTGTCGCAGAGAATTTTCCCATAGCAAATTTTCGTGATAATTTCGCAAAAACGCTCACCAACGACGAAATCCGAAAATTTTCTGCAAATCTATGCTTGGCGAATAAATTTGCCCTTGACAAATACATGTTTGGGTGCAAATTTACAGAATCACGAGGAATCATATTTCTCACAGAGAGTTGCATCAATGGTCACACAGACTTACGGCAAAAGAATCATACACTAATGCCATTTTTACGCTGGCAGCGACTCAACCCCAAAGATATAGTGCATGTTTTATATAGATAAAGTGATTGTGCCATGTTTTTGTTACCTAGTATTAATATGCCCACTGTAGTGTGGAGCAAGGTGAAGTGCATAGAGGTGCAAGGGGGTGAAAAACTGTGGTTAACCAATCTAGGTGATCCAAGAAGGATCAATAAGCTGTTAGGGGGGATGTGAAGAGTTATCAAGAGGAGTGATAGAAGCTGTGCTGATCTACAGGAAATAGAAGGGAAGAAGCTTCAAGAAGAGAGATTGGACTGATCTGTTATAGGGGAAAGAAATGGTGCGGACCAAGGCACAGGAATTCTGCTCCACAACTACTTTTTTATGTTGTTTCACTTCAGCTGTTGATCCAACCTGCAGACATAAATTAATTCGATCTGTTAATATGAAATATTTTTATTAATTTTTACGAGTTAATCATTTTGTTTTACAATTTAATATGAAATAAAGAAAATGATGTTTAAATAGTATATGAACTATTTGGATTTGTTTCCAGTATCCGTTTTTTACCTTGTGATTCTTCTTCAAAACAAATAAATGTTTCTTCTGGTTTGCCACTTCAGGCTGAAATGTGAAATCCCCATTTATTTTGCTATGGGAACAAGTAATTGTGTAAAAGAATGCAACATTGTCTGGAGCTGGTCTCATATTTGTCTGGAGCTGGTCTCCAAAGGAGAACTAACGCTAAAAAAATATGGTCTAGACATGCTATACCGTATATGTTGGGGTTCTGTAAAGTCTAGCAGTAAACAGTGAGTATTTTATATATACAGTATATATATATATATATATATATATATATATATATACACATTTTCTTGTGTGAAGTGGTCACTACATGCTAGAAGTCATCTCCAATCTGACAGAGTGATTCATGTCTATGGGCTGAGAAATCCGAACCTTTGTGTCTCAGAGGTTAAATGAAGGGTCATTGTACTTATTTACTTCACACCTGTTTTCCGTGAGTGCCACACCCTGTGCATTACAACACGATTGTGTGAGAAAGTGAATGTTCAGTCCCATACAGATATTTGTTTGGCACAAGCCCCCGGTGAAGACCTCACTGAGTTACTTTCTCACACACTCACACACTTGAGTGTTCAAACATTCCTTTGTTAAAACAAATACCTAGCCATATCTCAGTCACTTGTAGACCTAGCTATGCACAGTTATTATTGCAGTGATACCATTGATTGAGCCAATATAAATATTATGCAGAGATGTCAATGGCCGTAATCTTTCAATGCAAACTCGTCCTGAGATCTAGTATCAAAACTTACAATGAAGTCTTTCAGCTCTGTAAATAACAGGTTCCTTGTTAATTTGTTTCCATATTTTGTGCCTTTAATTAATTATTTGAATGGGCCGCATTTACATGATTCACCCGAATGTGATTATAAAACCCAAGTTATAAAATGTATTTCATTGTCATTTATATTTAGATAATTTATCCAAATCCAAAGACTTGTTTCAATTCTCATTGTGTCTGTACAGGGCTGGACCAAGTCAATAGTGTGCCCCAAACAGAGTGCCATTACCAAGCCACCCTCCACCTGTGATATGTGCTAGTAGGGGGAGGCAGAAGAGGGTCGCTAAACCTTTTCAGGAACTAGGGTCTGCCAAGCAGAAGAAGTACAAGCTTGGCATCCCTTTACCTTTGCACCCTTGGCTTGTGACTCTTCTGCCTACCCCTAGCTCCTACCCTACGTCTGTATTTACAATGAACCTTCACAAAATACATTGGTTAATATTCCAATACGTCTTAGGTACTATAGATAGGGCTGATAGAGGTTTCACACAAAATTATTTTATTTTGTGTGAAAGAATAGTTAGTGCATTATGACCAACTCAGGATCAGACTGGACCAGCGGAACACCGGGAAAAAACATTGTGGGCATCCTGGGCCCATATCTTTTCTTTCAATGGGTGCTCACAACTAGGGTTCAGGGCTCCAGTGCCATCCAGTGGGACCCAGACACCCCAGTCTGACACTACAGATTCTTAAAGATAGGGTGAGACGATTATGGATTTCGGCAGGCCAAGAATTTGATCGTCCGCTGCTCCTACTCTGCCTGCCCCACTCTGGTGCCTAGCAGACACTGCTGATTTCAGAGCTGAAACACAACATTTTGTATTTCGAGCCGATATCTGCCCTGTCTGAAGAAACAAAGGGGAGCAGCTGCGCAACAGATTCTCCGTTTGCGGAGAATCCACAATCACCTGGCCCTAGCAAAAAAATTAAAACAGGTGATCTGATCCAGAAATCCCAGCTGATTCTTTAGTAAAGCAATAAAATTGGCACAAATGGTCATGTTTTCTGCTCATAATGCAACATTGTTTTTCAGAATTTCATCATACCTGCAACCATCATTGCATCAGCTGTGCAAAAATAGCTGTGCAGCAAAATAGTGGCAAGTGCAAGTAAGCACAATTGCGTTGTGTATGACAGTTTCTAGTGATTGTAATGAGCCCTATCATTTTTTAAAAGTACAAAAGTTTCAGAAGAAAAAAAAAATATATATTGTAGGCCTTTTAGAGGGGACCACTAAAAAGGTCTTTCAAAAATGATATAATGAAAAATATCCTAGGTTTGCTTAAAGAATAAATCTTGTTATGGAAGATACAGTAGCGGGCAATGGCTAATCAAATTCAGTAGCCAGTTTATACAGACAATATGGCATCATATTGCCCATTGCAGTTTTTCTCATATTTGGTAAACAATGGTGAGTCAAGTAAAACACTGTAAAGATAAATTCCTATTTTAGCCTTTTTAATGATGATGAGGCCTCATGAGCCCTTAGAACTAAACTATTCCATCTCTGCTCATAGGCTGCTGTTTTAATCTTGGTAGAAGGAATTTATGAAATACAGGACTCCATAACTGTACAGAAATATAGTAAAATGCAATCAGTTTAACATATGGAACAATGCAATGTTTTAACAGTCAAGCCAAGTATGTTCTTTCCACATCCAGTGTTTGTCCCAGACTGGAACATTACATGTGAAAACACAGTTGCCGGTACTTTCTCACACTGAATTCACACGTCAGTCTAGGTTGGAAATAACCATTTAGCCATACATTTAACTTATAAACTGGATTCATTTAGTTCAAACTGTTCTGTGTTGAATAAACTACAGAACAAAAGTGGCTCTTGAGAAAAAAAGGCAAAAGAGTAGCAAGATTATGGAAAGTAAATATGTATGTAGACATTAACATGGTCAGGTCATAAATCTAATAATTACACATGATAGCAGTTCTCAGACTTTTAAAAGCAAACAAGAAAACCTTATCATGTAAGGCAGAACAATATCTATATGTTGAACAAAGTAACTGAAACAGGACTGAATAATTTATTTTATAGAAAGCCTTGGTTTATCTAGCATTCAAAGAGGAATTCCAATTCCAATATCTTCTGTGATTTGAGCAGTAAACTGGTGAAAGCAAGACAAGGGACTTGATAAACGGCCCTTATTTATTATATCTTACAACAGAATTGTGCTTGGAGCTAGGGAGCTATCCTGGTTATGCAAAGTGCAATTTATGGCCCCATTTTGCCTGTTGTATCCATGTATGGATACATAATAAAATCCATGTATCGCATAATAAAATTGTAAGGGCTTGCCCTGCTATCGCAACTTCTGTGTGCCAGTGAAATTCTTCTTACAATTGTATCCATGTATGCACATACCACACACCTTTTTGACTGCTAGGTTTGGCCCCATTCCTGACAACTAATTTCTATAAACACCTGAAATAGGACCTAAAAAAACTAAAACTGTAGTAAAAAAAACAAGTGTAAAAATGTCATTGTCCACCGTATGTTGCACAATTGACTGTTTTGACAAAAGTAGTGCCAATTTACCAAAAAGCAGGCTTGGACAGAAAGTTGACTGGGCTGTGGTGGTTAGACTTTCTGATTTCTTCTTTCAGTGACTTCATACAAATCTCTACCTCTTGCCTTCTCATTTACTTCCTTCAATCTTGTCAAAGGAGTCACCATCTTGGAAATTGTCTGTGACACTGACATGCTCAGTAGGCTCTGAGCAGCTGTTGAGAAGCTAAGCTTAGGGGTCGTCACTAATTATCAAGTAGAAAATCAGGTTTGTCTGTAATATAAGCTGATGCTACATTGCTGATTATTCAATTCTGATGCTAGTTGCACTGTTTTTTGTAGTAATGTAGTAATTATCTGCATTAATTACTAATCAACCTTATATTGTGTCATTTGTATTCTATTTGTACTAGGGATGCACCGAATCCAGGATTCGGTTCAGGATTCGGCCAGGATTCGGCCGAATCCTTCTGCCCGGCTGAACCGAATCCGAACCCTAATTTGCATATGCAAATCAGGGGTGGGGAGGGAAATCTTGTGACCTTTTGTCACAAAACAAGGTATTACATTTTTCCCCCTTCTCACCCTTAATTTGCATATGCACATTAGGGTTCTGATTCGGTTCGGTATTCGGCCGAATCTTTCACAAAGGATTCGGGGGTTCGGCCGAATCCAAAATAGTGGATTCGGTGCATCCCTAATTTGTACTGTATATCATGAGTGGGTCCTGAACTCAGTAAGTGACAGCAGCACAGAGCATGTGCAGAGAATCAGCAGAAAAGAAGATGGGGAGCTACTGGGGCACCTTTGGAGACACAGATCTTCCCTGCTAAAGGGCTGTGGTTGCCTTGGGTTGGTACAGAGGCCCAAAACATAATGTACAACATTTCTAGCCTAATTCTTTGGTAAAGCTTTAGTTCTCCTTTAAACAGCAACACATTTAATCCATTGTGTTAATTTCCCATATTTAAAACCCTTCTACATTCCCTTAACCATCAGATCCACTAAGCGTTCCACACTCTCATCAAGACTGATTTCTATAAAAACTTTTCTGAAAAAGTTGATGCTATCCATAAATATGGACATACTGTGCTTACTTCAGCTTTCACACATGTATTTAATTGTTCCATAGCTATTTGGATCTTCCGTTCAGCAATGAAAACGGTGCCAGCCTGTTTTTAAAATAGGCAAACTATAGCCCCTGCGGCAGATTCACTAAAGGGCGAAGTGGTCATCACTAGCAACAATTTGGCAGAAATCTCATCCGCAGGGAAATCGCCAATTCACTATCAGGCGTAGAGGACAATTCACTAGTGAACGAGACCGTCGCTAGCGTTCGTTCACACACTATCGCCAGGCGACTTTTCAGTCTATCGAACAGTCGTTACTCCGCAAATTCACTATGATGTGAATTTTACTGAATTGTACCCCTTTTGTCAGAGTTTACTTCACCACCTCAGACCAGGCTAACTGATAAAATAAAGCTACATCTTCCTCAATCCTATGTCAGTGACATCATACCCTGTATGCCGGAAATGCATTTAAGTGGGATCATCTTCAAAATTCCAAACTATTAAAGATTTATGTGTGAGCAATTTTTTAAAACTAATTTCAGGGGCATGCCACATTTGTTTAAGGGTGGGCTCATGTCTAAGGTATTAGAAGATCTCTTTTGTCTTCATTATGGCTCATTGGACATATGTTTGAAAAAGTGGCCACTTCAAGCATTTGCACCAACATTACTATTAAAGACGTCCATACGACTTTTGGGTACCCGCCTTATTCAAATTAACCTAAGCTCAAGAGTACTAGCGAAGTTTCGCTACGCAGAAATAAACGCTAGCGAAAATTCCCTAGGAAATACTTCCCCAGCCGAAGAAATGCTAGCAAAAATTTGCCAGCGTTTGGCTGCTAAAACACAACTTTGTATTTTAGTGAATTAGCGTAGTGGTAACAAATTTGCAGAAAATGAAGATTTCACTGGAGAGCTGATTTAGTGAAACATGTCCGAAAACATGTAGTGCTAAATGCATCATGAATAAACGTCTTCACTGTTTCACTAAATCAGCTCTCCAGTGAAATCTTCATTTTCTACATGATACCTCCTTTCTGGAAGTGGCAAAACCAGATAATTGTTGGATTGAGCTACTACTGATACATACGGTTTGTGGCAACAAGTTATTTGTATTTTTGGACGTAACAAATTTGCACCTGCCGCAGTGGTGCGGAGTGTGGCGAATCAGTCCATGGTGAAAATTCTCCTTTTAGTGAATTTGTCCCTTTGTGTTTCTCTGCCTACTGCTCATCCTTCTTCTAGCCTCTTAACTGCTAGAACATCTTTTTATCTGCTAAACCCTATGCATTCTCCTTGATTTATTCTCTGCATTTTATACCACTAACCATTCATTCCAAATAAATATTTCCCAGTTCACTTTTTCTGTCAGTACTCAAACCACATTCTGGTTCTATTTTTACTTTTCTAACTGAACCTTCTATATCTGTTCTGCTAACAAATCCTCTTTTCTGATTTAACTGGGTTTTTTACTCAACACTCCTTTTCCTTGGGGAAGTCTTCATCTGGCTTTAAATAAAATTGCATGCAAAGAATAACCAGATTTTTTTAGACTGCCTTCCAGCAATCTCCTCCTGGATGAATTGTTGGCATCTATAACTGAACCTAACAAAAGCTAACCTAATTGTCTTTCACCCCAAACCTTGTTCTGCTCTTTAATTTACAATTATTCCTTATGGCACACACATTAACCCTGATAATTGACCACTCTGTCATGGGGACAGGCCCGGATTTGTGGAAAGGCCACAAAGGCCCAGGGCAGCAGAACTTTAGGGGGGTGGGATGCTGCCCAACTACATCTGCATTGGTTAGGAAGCACTTGGGACTTGCAGGAGATAAAATAATTTTTTAAAAAATTCCCTGTGCACCAATGCCCAGTACTTTGGACCCTGATGATAAAAATTTGTGCATGTGCACAAAGGAAGGGGAGGGGACTGGGGTGATGAACGGCAGCGGGCCTAGGGGTGCCTGCTATGTAAATCCGGCTCTGCATGGGGATATCTTTGACTCTTCCATATCTACTTAAATCAGACCTGTCCTTTCCTCTCCCTAAGAACTACAGATACACTTATCCATGCCCTTATCCTATCCTTTCTACATTGTTGCTATAAACTATTAAGCACTCTTCTAGATTTATTTCTCAACCCCCATTTTAGTGTATCTCAAACTGCTGCAAGAATCCTCCTGCTGTCAGTTAAAAAAAAAAATATGCTCTACCACTGTTAAAATCTTTATAATACACAAAAGCCATAAATATCCTGTAAATTATATCCCTTTCAATTGGTGCTTATTTATGTAATTTCTGTCCCCCAAACTTACTGGAACTTGCATATTATAATAAAAAATACACCCCTTGTCATAAAATATGAGGATATCAGAAGTCACGTGTAGTCCCATGACAATGTGTGAAAGCATACGGCTGAAGTTTTTATATGGGTCTTTTATATATGCTTTTATATAGGTCATGGAACTCCAAGGACATAATATTCTTATATTTCAAAATAGGGGGTATTTTATTCTCTATAATATGACTCCCTTTTAAGCTTCTAATACTTTTCTGATTGTTTAAAGCCCTTCACTTCTCTGTATTCACTGCATCTCTTCACTTGTGTCTCTATATATTCTTGGTTGTCTCCTCTTTTCTTCTCATAGTCATGACCATTCAACAAAACTCACACCACTTCCCATCCTAGACCTCACTTCCGTTATTGATCTTTAGAATTCCAACCCAGAATTTGAGAGGTTGAGAGTATCCTACATTCAGCATCATCAAAACTAAACTCAAATCCACTTGTCAGCATCTAAGTCTTGTCATCTTCAACCACTATGAATTGTATTTATGCCTGAAAATAAGAACAGCGCTGCATATATAAGTTGGGATATCTCTCTCTCTCTCTCTGGGCTCTCTGCGTAAAAGCAGAATAATGTTTTGGAAACTTTTTATCTTTTTTTGGCATCAGTTCAGGAGATCAAACAGAAACTCTGGACTTTTTAATAAAGCTCTGGGACTGTGGGCTGAGCTGTCAAAATCGGGACTGTCCCGCAGAAAATGGGACAGTTAAAGGTATGTCTTTAGTCAGGGCCTCACTTAGCTAATAACTCAGATATAGATACAGTATAGAAAAACATCGCTCTACAGGTATGGGATCTTTTATCCAGAATTCTTGGGACCTGGGTTTTCTAGATAAGGAATCGTTCTGCTATTTGCTTCACCACACCTTAAACCTACTAAAAAATCCAAAAGGATTGTTTTGTCACTAATATTCATCAACACAATTTAGTTAAAATCAAGTACAAGGTACTATTTTCTTACTACAGAGAAAAGGCAATTATTTGCTTAAAATGAAATTCATATTGTAGGGCATATGTAATTCAGAGTTTTCTGAATAATAGGTTTCCAGATAAGGGATCCTATACCTGTATCATCAAATATATATATTCAACAAAAATCTCACATGTTGGGGCAGATTTATCAAGAGTCGAAGTTCGATGTTAAAAAAACTTCGAACTTCGAATTCAAAAAAGACCAACCGAATAGAGGTCGAAGGTTTTTGGGGGTTGAAGTGGTCTATATTCGGCCTACTTCGAATCGTACAATCAATGGAATATCACCTTCGATCTACTTTGATCCTAAGTTTTTCCCCCAAAAAACTTTGATCTCTCAGACTCCACCAATTGCCTCCATATAGGTTCTAGGAGGTCCCACATAGACTAAAACAGCACTTCAGCAGTTTTTAGGTGGCGAATTGTCAAAGTCGAAGTTTTAAAGAGACAGTACATGATAAATTTTGATATTCGAATTTCGAAGTTCTTTTTCAACTTCGAATCGAAGTTGGACTATTCCCTAGTTGAAGTACACAACAAATAGCTCGAAATTCGAAGTTTTTAACTTTGAAAATTCACCTCGACCTTTGATAAATCTGCCCCATTGTATGTAGTAGATGAAACAGAAATTTCCCAGAGCCTATAACTGGCGTTCAGAGTACAAGTACTGCCTCACAGGCCCCATAAGGGGGAATGTTATAAAAGTCTGTAATGGAAAAAGTATTCACAATGGGAAAAGTTATGCTTTTGAGCAAACCAATTTTCCTTTGCACAAATTTAATAAAGCTTTTGCTATATTAGCTTTTAACGACCACGCCAACAGCGGAAGAAAGATTGATTACGAATTGCGCCCTAGGCACGTGCCTCTTCTGCCTGCCCCTACTTCTGGCCTTGCTGAAAAAGTTGTTACATTTGTGCCAAAAGATTATACCACCTTCAAACACATCTTAAAAGTGCAATTACTCATTCAGAGTAAGCACACATTTTTAAATATATGCATGGTATGCTGGCAGAGCTGGGCCAACCTGACAAGGCGCCCTAGGCATTCTGGCCGGCCACTGCGCCGGCTGATAGCACGCTCGATTGCGCAAAACTACACTCGAAGCACGCATGCACGAAACTGCGATCGTACGCACATGCGCATTTCGGCACAGAAGTTTCAGCAGCAGCCGGGGAGAGATGGAAACTGCGCAGAAGCACATTTATGCACTGAAATTCCTGCATCAGTCGGGGAGAGACGGGACCGGACATGAGCGGCTACGTGCCTGGTGCCCCCCAGCTTTGCGCCCTAGGAACGTGCCTACCTTGTCTACCCCTAGTTCCGGCCCTGTATGCTGGGAGTTGTAGTTCTACCACATCTGGAGCGTGAAAGGTTGTTAACCCCTGTCTTGTTTAATATAAACATGGCTGGTACCTTGGCAGTAGACTCCTATTAAGCAAAGTCAAATGGAGACATTCTGTTTTCAACAAAAGCCTTGTCCTAATTAAAATGCAATCCAAACACGACGAGCATTGTTCTGCTCAGCTCTCACTTACCTCATATAGCCCTTACAAGACTCAGTTCAAACTCTCACACTTCTCTGCAGGGTAATGAGGACAATAAAACACATTAAACACTGAGTCAGTCTGTAATATGTTTATAATCATTATCTAGGGGTAGCATACTCTGCAATGTTCCATAATCATGTGCAGCTTCCCAAGCCCACGAAAAGGGTTAAATGTGTTTTCACACACTTCCTTTCTCCAGGAGGCCTCTGGCCCAATCACAAGGAAGAAATAAATTGCCAGAATTGTAGAGTCCTCAATAAGAGCTTTTGTGGTATTGGGGCATCTCCAAAAACTCCAGAACTGTTCAGAAAATAGAGCGTTTCTACACTCCTCCGTGCAGCTTCAAATTACAAAACCTCTAAAGTGACTTGCAGGAAAACAGATGCAATAGCCAAGAAACACAAGCACATTTTAGCATTCAGCAATAACAATAAACTATATCGGTAATGCTCAAGGCCAAGCCGATGCCTTAGTCTTGTTTGTCAGGAGGTAATGATAGAGAACTGCTGATTCCTTTTCTTTTTAATATATATATAAAAAAAATAAAGTGCTTATCTGAAAGGAAGCACGGTACTGTAATCGGAGCTTAGGCACAGTCATTAATTTGACCCTATTCTTTCTTCTGCGGAACAACAATAATCAGCAGTTTTGGGCCAAGTGGCCAGCTGGAGCCTGCTATTTAGAATTGCTGATGGCCTCACAGAGCCAGAGGTATAGCATGATCATAGTGATGTGATTTCAGGTGAGGAATTAAAGCTTTCTCTCTTTGTGATTCAATAGCTTTGAAAGTCGTAGCTGGTATACTTCCTACAGTTATCTTCCCTTGGAAATAATGGCTGGTTTCCTGCAAGCTGAATTAACAAACCAAGAAAAACTCTGCAGCCTTTTCACAGTCTCTGCTGTTAGAACGGCTGTGTAGCTGATACAGAGAAAGGCTGTTTATAGTCCTTCATTTAACATTGAGCACTGACTCCATCCCTACAACAGATTTTGCTTAAACCAACAATTTTTGGGCAGAGGGGGTAGAGGTTTGCTATCCCAGGGGATAAAGCTATGAAGAAACTTGCATTCTACTACACACAATTCTACAGGTTAAAATTGTGTGTTCTTGTTGTGCTCGGACATCCAGTTTCAAGTACAGTTATGGGATACTTTATCCAGAAACCAGTTATCCAGAAATGGGAAAGGCCTTTTCCCGTAGACTTCATTTTATCCAAATAGTAAGAATTTTAAAAATTATTTTCTTTTTCTCTGTAATAATAAAACAGTTCTTGATCCAAACTAAAATATAACTAATCCTTATTGGAAGCAAAAACCAACCTATAGGGTTTATTTAATGATTACACCACTTAAGGTATGAAGATCGAACTTACAGAAAGATCTGTTATCCAGAAACCCCAGCATTATGGATATATATATGGCAGGAAGCGTAAATACAATTTTTACAACAGAATGAATTTAAGCAACATGCCTACATAGTTTTATGAAACATTTCAGTGCTTTTAAGGTTATTTGTAAATATAATTGCTATCGAAAGTGGTGTTTGTGTTGCTGTTTATATTCTCTGCACTACTAGTTCTGACTACTGAAACAATGTAGCAGGTCAGCTGATTAAACGACCCGAAAGAGAACATGTTCATTGTTTCAGTGGTTCAAAATAAAGGGATGAATGCAACTTTAAATTTCAATAATATTTACAAACAACATAAAAAAATAACTAAAGCCTAAGTACTATGGGTCCCCCTCAGGAGCCACCCCCTCCTCCCAAACTGCCCTCACTGAGCGGACACTAGGAAATGTGTCTAATACTGACACTAAAAACTACCTTTCAAAATATTAATGTACATTAATTATTAGGCTACTTATAGGACATGGTGATCGTTTATTGCTTAAAGGGGGCTGCTTTTATAAGTAATTGTTACAAAACTGGACTTTTTTGTCAACCTGACACTTCTTGACCTGTCAGTTTCTAATGCTGACAAATTACTGATGGCAGCCCCCTAAGGGTCTGGCCATACGGGCAGATTCGGGGAGATTAGTCGCCAGGCAACAAATCTCCTCTTCTTTGCGGCGATTAATCTGCCTTCCCCTGCGCCTTCGCCCAAAAGTTTCCTTGCGAGGCAATTACGGGTGACTTCAGAAAATCAAGTGCTCCGTGTGCCTGTCCCCGTGTGCCTGTGCCTACATTTTAGCCGGCAGAAGGAAGGGGAAGGCAGATCGAGGAGATTAGTCACCGCCAAGAAGAGGAGATTTGTCGCCTGGCGACTAATCTACCCGAATCTGCCTGTCTGGCCAGACTGTTATAGAGAAATATGCAGGAGCAGGAAAACATTGGACAAATGCTTTTATCAGTCATCAGTCATTATGTTAGTAAAAAATCTCACTGGTTAGTATGTGGGGTCTGGGTGCACATGCCCCAGACCTACAGCTCAAGGTGGAGGTATCATACAAGAAAAAAGAAAATGGCAGGCACAGATCCCACAGAACAGGCAAGTGTAAAATAACTGCAGATTTAGGCAAATAACAGAGAGACACTGTACGCGTTTATATATATAAGATATATATAATATAGGCCTATGATTAATTGCCTGTGGCAACGAAATGTGTAAGGGGCAGTCTCTCTATTATTTGCCTAAATAAAAGTTTGTAGTTCTTTTACACTTGCCTGTCCTGTTGGGATCTGTGATCCCTGTTTCTGGTACAAATCCTTTTATGGCAAAATTATCAAAAACGAATCTGGTGTCAGTATCTCTTTAATTTACTGTATATATTTAAAAGTTGCTTAAAATTATTATTTTTTCATTGTCCAAGAAACCGTGAAATTATTGTATAAATATATGTTACAGAATTGTTTTTACTAAAGATTTTTGCCTTTGCTGACCTTTAACCCCTCCAGTGCTCATGACAAGTATAACCTGACAGGTTTAATCACAGTGGTGCGACGTCTCCTTCGCTTATGATTGCTAATGATGAGTTGCATGTGTCCTGTTCATAACTCCATGACTGTCCTGTTAATTCCATTGCAGAATATATGAGCACCCCTAGACATTAATGTGCATGGGGACATTGGCTATACAGCAAATTGGTTAAATGTATAGCTTTTGTAGTACAAGATGTCTAGCTGATTTAAAGCAGTGCCCATCTCAAACACTAGTACTTTCCTACGGCATTAATCAGAATTAGTGACCCTGTTCTATGTCTGTCAAAAAAATGGTTGTTCAGCAAACAAATATGAGGTGGTATGACCTGTGAGGTAGCTAAGAAAACAATGTTTTCACCAGCAAGAACCTTGATCTTTCAGACATCACATAACTCCTTTTCAGTCACCCAGAAAAGCTCTGTCAGTATAGGCTGCCTTTGGGATTTTTGGGGAAATGTAATAAAATGTACAACATCGTTCAGGTCCTGATATCTGATCCCTGGAATTACACTACACAAAACCCCATGCCTATATGATTGTATTATAATGCTGCCTCTCCACCTTTATATGGTTAAGAATTATAAAGGTGATATTTGCAAAGTTTTACACTGGTTATAACTGCAAAAAGCTTTGGCTGAGCCTCCTTTTTGGCTTTAGGCCCTGGGCACACAGAGTGTCAGCTCTGCTGTTCTCCACCAGCTGTTTCTCTGCTGGGGGAGGAAAGTGGACCCACTCCGTCTATCTGCACTGACAAGTAAGCTTCCCGCAGAATGCAGTCCCAAAGATGCTGCTCCATCACCTGCACTTAGGGTTGCCACACCTTACCTGTATTTTACCTGCCTGGCGGGTAAAAATGATGCTTGATCCCAACGTTATTAATAGGGAAAAAAGATAAATATATAGGAAGGCCGGTATTTTTTTCCAGAAAGGTGGCAACCCTACCTGCACTCAAATGGTCATGTCAGTGCAGATACACAGAGCTGTGTGCTCAAGACCTTAGGAGACCTAAAGAATGCATCTGCATAACAATGGTAAATGCCACAAAAATTGATCCAATACATGTAAAAATAATAATGCTTTAATTATTTTTTATTCAACAATTGTGTAAAGAAATCTTGTGTCCACACCGACGCCGTTCGGCAATCCAAGATGGCGCCCTTTTCTCCCACGAGGTTTCCTCAGGTGCATCGATGTGAAGCCAGTGCAGTATCAGAAAGGACGCCAGCGCCTGATTTGACGCCAGCATTAAGATGGCAGCACAATGACGTCACCATGTCAGTTTGTGGCGCCAAAGGAGGGCTATTTAAGACGCCAGAACGCTCCTGACCTTGCCCTACAATAGGTTCCACATTGTGAGTTCCTGGGTGCGCTATACTAAATTCTTCTATTGATTCTGATCTTGACCTTGCCTGTAAAACCGTGTATTGAACCTTTGCCGCCTGTACCGACCCTTTTTGCCTGGACCTGACTTTGCCTCCTCTTAACCCCTTGGATACCTCAAACTGGTTGGACTGTGCTTCCTCCTTAGTCCGCTACTCCTGGCTGAGCCTTCGGGCCCCTTACAAATTGTAAGCCTTTCTTTGTACAATCTATATACTTGCAACTCTCTTCTCATGCTTTTCCTGTTGAACACTATAGGGAATGTACAGGGATACTCTTTTAACTACAGGAATGGGACCTGTTATCTAGAATGCTCAAGACCTGGGGCTTTCCGGAATAACGGATCTTTCTGTAATTGAGATCTTCATACCTTGTCTACTAGAAAATTCTTTAAACATTAAATAAACCTAATAGCCCAGTTCTGTTTCCAATAAGGATTAATTATATCTTAGTTCTTAGTACAAGGTACTGTTAAAACGGAAGTCATTTTTTAAACTATGCATTATTTGGATAAAATGGAGTCTATGGGAGACAGAGATAAAAGGATTCCGGATAATGGATCCCATACCTGTATTTGGACAATGAGGTACCTTTTCTGAAAAAAAAACTTTAATTTTTATCTTTCCTCCCTATTAATAATAACTGGCATAAAGCATCATTTTAAATACTGGCCAGCTGGCAACCCTATTCACCATTTTGCTCAGTCTCACCTGTGCTAATGCAGAGTAGACTCTCTCTAACTGTCTGTTGATGGTATTTTTAGTAATACCATTTTGACCTCGTGTAAGACAAAACTCAGTAAAGGAAAACCTTTAGTAATAGTCAGGCAATTTATTCTTACATAATACAACATAACAGTTTTGTCTGGGTAAGCTGTTGGAGTAACACACAGAATGTCAGCCAAGGACTTACCAAAGACCCACCTCTTGGTCCAGGCATTATATAGCTTTCAGAAGGCATTTACAGTAATTGTGACAAGGGGTTCACGGAAATACCATACATGGTCTGGCGAGGAGACTTACTGACATATATTTGTACATTCCTGGAAGATGTGCAGTTTTGCAACATAAGAGATTTCTGGTTCCAACTGTCCACAGCCTTGTAGACATCTGTTGGCTAAACATAGCCATTGTGGTACAGACAGCTATTGAGCAACACTTCTGCAAAAGGGCAAACGAGACATGCTGACACTATGCTGACACTCTTCTAAGTAACAGAGTGGAGATCATTTATTTGTATGGCCTAGTATAAGTTATATGAGTGACCATTGTCCACAGTTGACCATTTAATCCCTTTTTAGTCCATCCTGCCTTAGGCCATATAGCGTTATGGCGTCATAGAGGGCGGGGGTGACAAATATCAACCCTCTGACACTAGCCATTCGTCCGTCAAAGGAATTAGACCGTTCCAGACATCAAATTTCACTGACATACCTCTCTTGAAACATTGAATATGTTTCACATTAGTAATTACAGGCACAGTAAGAGTGCTGAGAGGACCCCCAGGAACAAGGGAGGTCTATTATAAATGGGACAGTGGTGTATGCTGTTGTGAGTTACAGTTCAACTATTGTGGCAGCACCAATACAGAAGTGCAGCTGAAAGCTGAAATCAGTGAAAAGAAAAAACAGGAAGCTAGGGAGCTACAGATACATCCTGTTTCATGAAATAACTTGGTTAAGTGCAGTTGGGAACAGAAAACCCTATAAAAATGACAAAGAATATACAATATATATGTAACATGTTATAAGAGACTTATATAATACTGATTTCATTACTATTGAAAAGTAAAAAATTATTCTTTCTTTCTTTCTTTCAAACCTCCCCAGATATGGCTGAGAAAAGCTTTATCTTATAGCTGTAAATCAAATGTGAGCAGAAGTTGGAAGGTACTTATAGCACAAATTCTAACAGAGAAATATAGACCAAGTATTAATGCTAGGATGACATGGATAGACTTAATGAAACTTCCAATGGAGTTGTTTAACCAGCTATAAAATTTTACCTAATCATTTGGAATAACTGAACTGTTCTATAAAAAGATTACACTTATTGTTGCAGCTCTAAAACTTTGACTATATGACATTCAACAAACATTTCAGAAACAATATGAGTACAACCTTCTTTTTCCTATCAAAACACATGATAATCTAAAATCATACTATTTTGGTCAGCTACTCTATTTATTTTGAACAACCTCTATGTTTATAGTTACATAGTTAAATTGGGTTTAAAATAGACCATAGTCCGTCAAGTTCAACCTCTCCAAATGAAAACCCAGCCCCATACACACACCCCTCTCTACTTTCACATAAATTCTATATACCCATATCTATACTAACTATAGAGCTTAGTTTATTATGGGCGGGACTATTCTTGGAATCTAGACTCTACTCAGTTCTAATATTAGCACATGACAAAGTTCTATTATTATGGGGTCTATCATTTTTTTCTCTATTTTTACTACGTCAGTGCTGTTTACACACAACCAGCTACATATAGAGCTGAGGACCTGGGGTAATAATACAATTAAGTAATTACAGGAACCTTCCCTTCTAAAACCTTTTTTAAACAGATACAATTTTACCTTTGTTGTTTTTATAACTAATCTAAAACTAAACATATAGAGAAAATGTTACATTATCACATTCCCATTGTTCTTATAAATTGCACACAATTTAACTATATCACATTCAATACTGTATGAATCTTAAACTTAAAATTAACCCGTTTCAATATCAGTCCATCAGTTCATTATAGGGGAAAGTCCAATTAGAGAGACATCATGGCGGTGGATAGACATATGAAGAAATATTCAACAGTCACTTGTATTCAGTCAATGCAGCAGTCTCCGTACAGTTCTTAAGAGTTCATAATCAGTCCATGGATTCGATATTAGGATAGGCAAAAATGTAAAGACATCACAGATATGAATGGCAAACTTTGGAATGACTCTTTGTATGCATGCAGAGTTTCTTTCAATGAGTGGTGTGATCAATGATAGCTGTTCTATTTAGAATGGATTGGAATAATCTCAACAGCTACTGATGGAATTTTGCTCAGATCACCAACCTGGAAACAAAGAGACAATGTGACAATATCTGGTGTTCTGGTAATACTGACTTATCTAGTGTACTAGCTAAAGAACTCTACTGAAACTACTGTATGAACTGTCAGTAATGAGAAGTGGTTGTACATGTATGATATGAGTGAAGGACTTTTGTTTTCTTGTGGTTAATTCATATGAAGAAAATCCACAACACCTGATAGGATTGTTGCAGAGAATTGACAGGACAGCAGGGAGTAAATCCAACCAAATGCTGCCAGTGATTGTGTTGTTGGAAGTGGGATGGTACAAAGACACAATTCCACTTAATATCAGTGTAATTTGCAAATTTGTAACAGAATCGAAAATTGAATTGTTTAAACTATCAAATATAACCTGTACTGTTTCCTCTTATAACAAAATAATATTGATTAATCATAACCAGGAAAAACATTTAACAAGTTCTCTCTTGTACCTTTATATATTTATATTTATTTATATTTTTAGCCTATATGAGAATGACATAGACCCATTTTAGTAGCATCATTTATTTCTACAAATTTGGTAGTGAAATTACTGATTATCAGTTAAATCAACAATAACTCTAAGTCACTTCTGCATTTTCTTACACTTGCAGACTTGTGATACAAGATACACAAGTGCAAAGATTACGGAAGAATTTTTTTTTTTTTTTTTTTTTTTTTTAGCAGCGGCACAAGCACATAAGCTGCATTTTTATGAACTGAAACTTATTTAATTAGAAAAAATAGTAACAACAACATAACCCACAATATAATACTCCTCTCTTGTTGTACTGCAAATGCAGTACAATAATATGAAATAATAGATTCACATCTGTCTAGAGAATAATGAAAGGAATTTAACCTGTACCAATGAGTGAATCGGGTATGGATCCAAACTGCATCAAGTTTCTTACATGTTGGTGAAAAAGATCCAGACGCAGGAGATACAAAAAAAAAAATACAGATGAATATGAAACGGTAAAGTTAAAAATATTTGCTGTGGTTAAAAGTTCCTGAGCCAGCTGCCTGACAAAAGAGGAAGTTACAAAACAGTGAGAGAAGTTAATAATCTGAAATATCGTGCTACGGAGGATTCTGGGAAATGTAGTTTTTATGACAGTACCAGCAAATAGAATCCTTCTTGTTATTAATTGGACTATGAACTAGATTTTCTCTTAAAGGGTGCTGTAAGTCTAATGCACCGTTAAGTACTTCAGTGTGAAACAACTGACCATGATTTATTTGGTCGTCAGGACATTTGTCTTCAGAATATTCAGGGGAAGTACTACTGTTAATAAGCTTAAAACATTCTGAACCATTAACTCAATAAGAATCTTCATTACTGGGGCTGCACCGTCTGTGGAACCAAAAGTTCTGAGATTGTGTAACCTGGTGTCACTCTAAGGTTGCCAAAAGACATATTTAAATGGCATTTAATTGCTCCTGGGTATCCATATAAAGGACTGGATCTAAGTTTGCTGAGCAAGGAGCAGAGAATAGGTGTAATGTCTCAGCTGAAGTATATGTGAGAAATATCACTTTCTATTGGTTGGAAAAAGCCTGCTAGATCTAATAGCATGCAATTTGTATAATAAAATATTTACTCTTCCACATATCCTTTATCTGTCACAGTATAATTTCAAGTTGTGAGGGAAGAATACTATCGCCTTCTGGCCAGGAAAACGCAGTCTTGTCCCCTCCACTGTGACACTGAACAAAGGCTTTGAAACTTAAAATGTTTTGGGCACTCAACTAGCATATCTAGGAGGATTGTTAGATATTCTAAACTGATGGAGCATGTTTTTTTTCAGATCACAAGTAAAACATAATACACTTAGAAAAGAGTTATCAATCTGACACATAGAGATAAAAAAGAGAAGTAAGGTTTGTTTGAGACAAAAAACTTCAACAGAGAATATTTAAAGAGACAACACTAATATTTCTGTTAAAATAGAAAGACAAGTGGAGTGAATTAACCTTATTCACGAGTAACCCATTCACAAACAGAAATACCAAGAGAACTAATGTTACTATGAGAATAAGAACAAAGAAGACTATGTTAGGATAAAATAAGAATAGTGACATGATAGTCTAAGACAAAATTACAATATTTTAGTGACAGACACATAGAACAAATATTATATTTCAAGAGGTACCTATGAAAACATAGAAACATTAACGAGAACCAAAAACAGTAAGGCAAACATATTCATTACAGACACATCAAAGTCATATAACCGTCAAGTCAAGTCAAGTCAAATCCTTTTCTTTCTAACATACACACAAGTATTACATTCAAAATATGCTCTAACAGACCTGTAGGATGCAAAAAAGCTTAGCAGCGAGCAATTAACATTGGTTTATAAAACAAACAGGGAAACAAACAGACATATAAACTGGAGTCACCTGCAGGAAAAATGATGTTATACTTTTCTCTGTAATTTAGAACAGGCTTACAATTGAGTGTAAAGGGAGAAAACAGGTTTGAAGTTGCAGATGGACAACACCTAAATGTTTGTAGGGCTATTGTTTTTCATCTGACAATTCAAATTGACAGGAAAGTGATTCACACTTCCCACTCTAAAGAATTTCCTTCAGAAAACCTAGTCCTGAACAGCAGGCAGACTCTGAGATAGAGCCACAAATTCTCTCATACACCATCATACACATGACAGTTACACTAAAGTTATTCACGCACTCAGCTAGGCAAACATTCAACATTCATGGATCCTTTTGCATTCATTAAACAACATACACGTGTAATTTCTATTTCAAGATGTTTTAGACTACACTTCATGATAAGGAATAAGAGACATACAAAATACAAAAACAGGAAGGAAACTACGGATTCCTATCATGAATGGCAGATAATTTCAGCTGATAAACACAACAATTAACAAAACAATAGGCAAAAAGAAGAAGTTAGAAAAAACATATATGCCCAACCCAGTGGGCACTTACGCGCGTGTATCCATCCGTAAAGTAAAGCTCGACGGGGAAACCTTCCTGGAAAAGAGATATCCACGGGTATCTACAGACATCCGAGAACAAAGGTCCTCAGGTACACTCCAGTAACACAGCCTGGAGCCCTCCATTGCCTGAAAAAAATGACTGGAAAAAACTGGATCACAGTCGGCGGGTCACCATATGATGGTATTTTTAGTAATACCATTTTGACCTCGTGTAAGACAAAACTCAGTAAAGGAAAACCTTTAGTAATAGTCAGGCAATTTATTCTTACATAATACAACATAACAGTTTTGTCTGGGTAAGCTGTTGGAGTAACACACAGAATGTCAGCCAAGGACTTACCAAAGACCCACCTCTTGGTCCAGGCATTATATAGCTTTCAGAAGGCATTTACAGTAATTGTGACAAGGGGTTCACGGAAATACCATACATGGTCTGGAGAGGAGACTTACTGACATATATTTGTACATTCCTGGAAGATGTGCAGTTTTGCAACATAAGAGATTTCTGGTTCCAACTGTCCACAGCCTTGTAGACATCTGTTGGCTAAACATAGCCATTGTGGTACAGACAGCTATTGAGCAACACTTCTGCAAAAGGGCAAACGAGACATGCTGACACTATGCTGACACTCTTCTAAGTAACAGAGTGGAGATCATTTATTTGTATGGCCTAGTATAAGTTATATGAGTGACCATTGGCCACAGTTGACCATTTAATCCCTTTTTAGTCCATCCTGCCTTAGGCCATATAGCGTTATGGCGTCATAGAGGGCGGGGGTGACAAATATCAACCCTCTGACACTAGCCATTCGTCCGTCAAAGGAATTAGACCGTTCCAGACATCAAATTTCACTGACACTGTATAAGGTGACAACACAATCCATAAAGAACTCATACAAATATCTTCCACTCTTAATTGTAGCTCCAGGCTTGGCTGACTGCACTTTAGCCCTCTACTACCCACAGTTTATATGATCCTATTCTCAAGGGCATTTATAGCCTATTCGTACTGCAGAAGGAGGCATTATTGAGCAATTACCTGGGACCACCACATGTGTTTTACATGCAGTGATTCCAACTAATGTGAAGGGGCAGGTATTGGCATGTGTTTCATCACAAGAGAGGAGATTTCCCACTGGGCAATGTAAGACTTTTCAGAATACTTGATGGCACTGTATTTACTTGTCCCTTGTTACCCTTCAGTTAGCTGTTGAGAGTAAAGAACAAATAGTGTACTGGAGTGTACTCTGGTGGATACTGGACCTAATTCATCAAAAACATGGAAAATGCACAATAATGAGATTAAAGCCAAAAACAGATCTCCAGCAATCTGAAATGTATAGTATGGTGTCCAAATAATAAATCTGAAAATTGTTCCAGTGTTTATATTGGTTCAGACTAATTTTGGATCATTGAACTAGATTTTTTTGAGCTGCGGAATCGTGGGAATTGATAACCTGGAAAATTTCAGACATGCAGCAGAAGAGAAAATATTCATTCTCACAGGATATTATACTGTAGCATAACATGTTGCCCACCAACCCCATGGCTGATGCCCCAAGGGGCCTCAAAGCAGGTGCTTATAAGTAATGCAATCTGAAGCCTCAACTAAGTTAATTGGGGGGAGAGGTAAGCATATGTATTTGTTAAGGAGTCTAGCCACTGAGACCTCTCTTTAGGGGGATCCCAGCGGGGCAGCAGGTGTAAAGTAGACTTAGGGGGTTATTTTATCAAAACTACTTTTTTTCACTATTTTCTGAAAACTACTCCAAACAAATCTGCATGGACTTTTCCCCTTATTTATCAATACATTTTTCAGAAAATGTCTGGTGTGGGGAAAAACTCAATAAAAAACCGAATCATGCAAATTTTTCGAATTTGTTGCGGAAAACTAAAACTTTTTCAGATTTGCCGCCCGAAACCTGTGACATTTTCAGATATGACAAAATCTTCAGATTATTGAATGAAACCCAGGATATCAATAGGACATCTGCCATTGACTTCTACATGAACTCTGCAGGTCTGAGTTCAAGTCCTTTTTTATTCGGACTTTTAACAACATAGGGGTTTAAAAAATCTTGAAAAATTTGAGGTTTTTTTCTATGAAAAAATCGGGGTTTTCCTTTTTAAAAGTCCAACCAGAAAAAATTGGACTTTAATAAATAACCTCCTTAAAGTGACAAGCCACAGGGTTTGCCAGTGTTACATACAGTAGGAGCAGTAGATGGGCCTGGGACATAATTTAATATGGACAAGAAGGGAGCAGCAGCACTACTGAGTCCTTTCTTTTCTAAGGGGGTTATTTAGCAAAATCTTGAAAGTTTTCATTATTTTCTGAAAACTATTCAGACCAAATCCGCACTGACTTTTCCCCCCTATTTATCAATACATTTTCTTGTGCAGAAAAATTCACAATAAAATTGTGAAAAACAATCCGAATTGTATGATTTTTTTTAAAGCTATGATTTTTTTTCATAAAATTGCCCAAGAGCTGTGATTTTTTTCAGAAACCCAGCAAAATTCAGAAAATCTTCCAATTGTTAATGGGACATCTGCCATTGACGTTTATATGTTCTCAGCAGGTTTGCGTTAGAGTATTTTGTTCATCAGACTTTTAACACCATCAGATTTTAATAAATCCCAAACATTTTTTGTTTTTTTTCTCTTAAAAAATGGTATTTTTAAAAGTCTGACTATAAAAATGTGGTGCTTATTAAATAACCTCATAGAAATACACTGTGCAGTGAGATAGAATGAGAAGAGCTCATTTATCAATGGGGTTAAGTTACAAAGTCCAAATATTTTGGCATGATGTCCACAATGTTCCTGCCCCTTCCAGAAGGGAGCTCAAATGGTTTTCATGTATCTCTGTATGTCACCATGCACTATGGTTTTCAGTTCTGTACAAAACAATAAGCACAGCACAGTAAACACAAGGGCTAAGTATGGGGTCTAAGGGGCCACTTAATATATGTAATGGTGCCTCACTTAGCCTCTTTTACCCAAGGCCCTGCCTTAATATGTGAGCTACAAAAATGTTTTTTTGAAATGTAAGGAGCAGTGATGGGTGAATAAATTCACCAGGCATGGATTTGCTACGAATTTCTGTGATTCGCTGTCTGCAAATGTTTTCACGAAACTGCATGAAAAATGTAAAATCCACTTTGACAAAATAAAATTTGTTGCACGCATGAAAATTGTTGCACGGCAAAATTATTCAGACACCCATTGACTGTAATACATTTGGACAATATAGTCGCAGGTATAAAAATTGTCGCTCATGGCAAAAATTGCTGCATGTCAAAATTATTTTGACACCCATTGACTTCAATGCGTTTTGCGAATTTTCACAGTTTCTCAAATTTTCGACCATCACTAGTAAGGAGTTTAAATAAAAGGAATGTAGTAGATGGATTGAATATCTGGATTTTTCTCATGGGATTTAACAGCTCAACAACAACATGTGATAAATTAAAGGGTTTAAAAGCAGCGAGTAACATTTGGGGATGGTTAAAAACTGGCTGAAGGACAGATTTCAGTTTTCTATTGTCAGCGGGGCTCAGCATGAACAATGCAATACTTCTGGGTCTCGTTCTGGGAGCACATATTTTCTGGATTTTACTGGGTCACTGACAATAATCAGAAGATTCCATGCCTTGTTACTATTTTTTTGTCATAAACATTAAAACAACATTGCAATTGTAATCTTTTCCTGGTGATATGTTAAAATGAGTGTTCTGAAAAAAACTGAAAACTAATATACTACTATAAATAATATGCCAGTTTGTAGTGGAGAGGGGACGAGGGAGGGGAGAGGGCAGTGAACATGTACTAGGGGTAGGCAGAAGAAGCTTAAAGGACAAGGAAAGTCTAAAATAGAATAAGGCTAGAAATGCTGTATTTTGTATACTAAACATAAGCATGAACTTACTGCACCACAAGCCTAATCAAACAAATGTTTTATGCTTTCAAAGTTGGCCACAGGGGGCTGTCATCTTGTAACTTTGTTATACATCTTTACAAGACTGAGGGGTAAATTTATCAAAGAGTGAAGTTCCGCCGCTAGAGTGAAATTCCGCAGCTCTCAATTCATTTCTATGGGATTTTGAAAGGAGTATTTATCAATGGGTGAAGTGAAAGTTCACCCTTTGATAAATACACCTATAAAAATCCCATTAAAATGAATGGAGAGTGGTGGAATTTCACTCTAGTGGCGGAACTTCACTATTAACTTCACTCTTTGATAAATAAACCCCTAAGCCTGTGCACATGCTCAGTGTGGTCTGGGCTGCTTAGGGATCGTCATAAACAAAGCTGCTTGAGTTCTGCATGGCTGGGAAGTAAGGCGGGGGCTCCCCCTGCTGTTCATAAGTAGGATTGTTTCCCTGCTCAGCAGTTAGGGACCATCTGACAATTCCTATCTACAGCAGTAAATGAAGGGAGAATTTCACTGCATACAGTCAGGTTTCTTATAAAAACTGTACGCATTTTTTAATTAAAGTATATTGGAGATAGGTTTCTTTTTAATTAAAAAAAGTAAAAATGGGATTTTATTTTTTTGCCTTTCCTTGTCCTTTAATAGGTACCTGCCAAGCATCCCTTATCCTTGTACCCTAGGCAGATGCCTTTTCTGTCTAACCCTTGTTCTGGCCCTGGTTCTGGCTTTGACAGTATACTAAAGACTCCACAAAAATATTTATCTAAAAACCAAACTAAATCCCAAACATATCATATCGATTTTGGAAGGGAATAGATTGACACTGCCAGACCTAGGGGTCATTTTCTTAGAGTGCTATGGGACACACTTATTCATTAAGCACGGGATAAACAAACTGCACAATTTGGCATGAAGAGTTTAAAGTATATTACCAATGCAATAATATTGTCACAGTTTAAAATGATAATTCAAGGTTTCAACTTCTTTCTAACTCATTAAAGCTTTACTTGTTTAGGTTATAAAATAACACCCTACCCTAATGAGTGATCTCAACATAAACATTTACTCAATAAACATTTGGAGCAGTAAGGCCTGTATTTTCTTCTTGTAATCACATAAATTAAAGAAAGTGTTGTCAAGATTATTGTACCACCTCATCCCTGCTCCAAACATTGATGATAACATTAATTGAGACACGTAAGAGCTTGACTATTGCTTTTAAGATGTGTGTCTCCATAAATTACAGGGAGGAGTAATCATTTAGAGGCAGCAATTAATATATAATGCTTTAATAGAACTGTTTACCTTAAGCAAAAGGGTGAGGGTGAAACAAAGTGTCTATTACTCTTCTGTGTTGCTAAGGCTCTCCCCAGTTCCAATGCCATGCCAAGCCATAGGTCAAAGTGACCCAAAAAAAAAAACGCTTTCAACGTGTTTTGGATAGAATATTCTTAAAACGTATAACTACATATTTTATTTCATCTACTAACGTCTAGGTTTCTACCAAGACCATAATGAAACTTTCATATATTTTGGCAAAATGATTAATTTATACATATATACAAAACCACGTCAACTATGTTAAGGAATCCAAGCCTACCATTAACAATCTGGACACATTTTCTCAGGTAAATTCTCAATACCGTGTGTGTGTGTTGTTGCACACTTGAACTACTGGTTTAATTGACAATTGACTTGCATCCCTCCTAGTCCACCAGTATCTATTACTCATATAAAATTTCATCAACCATGACATGAAATGTTGATAGATTACAAGATCTGGACAAAGATCCTTTTTAAAGTAGGTGGGCCAAGAAAATACAGACATTAGTCTGTGGCAATTCAGCATTGATGTCAGGATTAGGACAGAACATCTTCTACAGAGAATTGAAAGCGGAAACATGTATGATTTAGGTAGCAGGTGTTTTGTTGTTCTGCAATAAAGCTGTTCTATGACAGAGCAAAGTTTCTGATATCCCTCGCACCCACACATTCAAAAATGTTACAAATGGTAAAGACCTTCTAACTGCAGAGCTTCAACCAGAAAGAGATGAGGAACATCCTATAGCATTTACTCTAGCTATACAGCTAGTCAGAGGGGAGTGTGCAAGTGATGTAAACCACCTTGAGGTCTTAATATGTGTTAAAGTAGACCTGTCACCCCGATATAAAAAGCTGTATAATAAAAGTCCTTTTCGAATTAAACATGAAATCCAAATTCTTTTTTTTTTTTTATTAAAGCATTCATAGCTGAAAACGCATTTAAAAATATCAGCTGTCAATCAAATATTGCCTGCCCCTCCTCTAGGCCTTAGGCATAGAGGTGGAGTAGGCAATTACTTTCACTTTCCATTCAGCACTTATTAGATATCACTGCTCTCCCCACATTGCCCCTCTCGCTTAAACATTTAATTGTGTAACCAGGGCATGGGGATAGACATCAGGTCCCCCATTCTGGTGTATAAACAACTAGTGATGGGCGAATTTATTCGCCAGGCGCGAATTCGCGGCGAATTTGCGCGATTCGCCGTCGGCGAATAAATTCGCGAAACGGCCGCGGAAATTCGCGTCAAAAATTCGCTGGCGTCAAAAATGTTTTTTTCGAAAAAACGGACGCCGGCGCCAAAAACGGGCGCCGGCGTCGAAAAAACGGGCGCCGGCGTCAAAAACGGGCGCCGGCGTCAAAAACGAGACGCTGGCGCCGTTTCGCGAATTTTTCGCCGTTTCGCGAATTTCGCGCGAAATTCGCGAATTTTTCGGCGAAGCGAAACTGCACAAATTCGCCCATCACTATAAACAACATTTTGAGATGATATAAGGCTTGAATTAATAAGTGTCCACAAAATAGTGCCTGCCTGCTTGCTGTAATTATGAATTCCCAGACTGAACTAAACAAGATTCAAATAATTTATATAGTGTAATTAAAGTTTATATTGCTTGACCTAGGTCATAAAATAGTATTTGGAATATTTTTTTTGGGCGACAGGACCCCAGATTTTATGGCAAAATGTTGGCCAGTGTTCTTTACTCACAGATATCAGTGTACACAATTTGTGGATATATACCAAGTGATTTTGTATAGGAATTAATTTTGCTGTTAGTAACTAAAGGTTGCTATGATTTCATGTGGTAAAGGCATACATCACATTTTCCATCTGGCACACAGCAGGCCTCTCAAGTTGAATTCAGTTGCTATGGTTGGTACACATTTTATTTGATTTGTTCTCCATCTTTCTCATATAGCATTGCCAGTACAAGTGAAAGCAACATGTTCTGTATCATTGCTTACATACATGGAAAAAATGCATAAAGAATGTAAACACAGGTGCCATTAAAAATCCCCTTATTTGCCATTTGCCTTCACATTGTCATATTCCATGGACAATGGTTAGAGCTCCAGTTCTTGCAGAAAAACAAATTTAAGCACAGCCCATAGTAGCTGGAAGGATTACATTTTCTCGATGTTATAAAAATTATAAAAAGAGAATTAAAGTGACAATGTTATATTTTTCCAAATCATTAAAGGGCATTAAAGGGATTCTGTCATGTTTTTTTTTTTATTTCAAATACACACACTTACAAATAATTCACTCTACCATATTAAATTCTATTCCTAAACCAACAGATGTATTGGTGTATTGTATTGATGTGCAGGCAGAAATCTCTGGCATTGTACTTAATGCTGTGAAGAGAGCCAGCACTTCACAATAGAACTGCTTTCAGATAAGCTATTGGTTCTCCTACTCAGTGTAAGTGGAGAAGTCACAGTGGGACTTGGATTTTTATTATTTAGTAATATACTCATATTTACCAGGGAGGAGCTATCTTATGTCAGGGAGTTGTTATTTGGTTACCAGCCCATTGTTCTTTTCGCAGGCTGCTGGGGGAAAAGGGAGGGGGTGAAACCACTACAGCTTGCAGTGCAGCAGTAAAGAGTGACTGGAGTTTATTAGAGCACAAGTCACATTACTGAGGGCACCTGAGAAACTAGTCCATGCCAGATTTCAAAATTAAACATAAAAACATCTGTTTGCTTTTTTAAAAAACAAATCTCAGTGCACAATTTTGCTGGAGCAGCAGGAAAAAAAACAATGCGTTTAAAAAAAAAAAGTTTTCCCATGACAGAATCCCTTTAAGTTTCTAGCTTTAATATGCATTCCTGTACTTCCACATATTTGCTTCTGTCACCCTGGACCTGGCAGCTGCATCAGAGTTCCCACAGTAGGTTGTGTCAATAGGCACAGTGAACTTACACGTGGGGGCACATTTACTATTGGTCGAATATCGAGGGTTAATTAACCCTCGATATTCGTCGTCGAAGTAAAATCTTCCGACTTCGAATAACGAAGTGGAAGGATTTACCGCAATGCGTTCGATCGAACGATTAAATCCCTTGAATCGAACGATTCAAAGGATTTTAATCCATCGATCGAACAATTTTCCTTCGATCCCAAATTGCCTAGAAAGCCCTATGGGGACTTCCCCATAGGCTAACATTGGTGCTCGGTAGGTTTTAGGTGGCGAATTAGGTGGTCGAAGTTTTTTTTAAAGAGACAGTACTTTGACTATTGAATGGTCGAATAGTTGAGTGATTTTTAGTTTGAATCGTTTGATTCGAAGTCGAAGGTCGATCCAAGTCGCTAAGGGTTAAGTCGCAGGGTGACTAATCTCCCCTTCTGCCACCACCCTAAAGGTACTTGTGTCAAAAGGTGCTCCTTGCACATCTGTATAGTTGTACTTGGGTGCCATTTGACTCTTCCTGCTTCCATTTACAAATCAAGAGCAGTTGTGGCTACTAACCCAGGGGAACGCTAGAGTTACCGCCAACTTCAAGCCAGGTGGTAGCTCCAGTGCTTCAATCCCTGCAGTGCAATAGAAATTTGTGTTGAAGCACAGTCTCAATTGCCATTGTGGCAGGTGAAGCTCTTCCTAGTGACTGCAGTGACACAGGGCTAAAATCACTGCTTTGTGGGGTGAAAAACATGCCGCTTGTGCTTAAAATTGCACTTGTGCGTTTGTTAATGATTCCTTAAGTTATATCAAAATAGTTATTTTGGATAAATGTATGATTTAAACCTGGCCCTTCACAAAACCCCCTTCTTTTGTAACATGGAAACAAATAAAGCACAAATTAAGAAAGAAAGGAACAAAAACAAACAAACAAAGCAAAGAAACAAACACAATTCCAAACAGTTTCACAGTTAAAAAAAATGATTTTTGCTGTCAGCACCTCTAATGAATCTCATGTGGAATTGTAAGATGAACACAAGAAGATTAAGTAGGGGGCTGCCATTGTCTGCGAAGCAGCACTTCTGCTTTACTTCCTGTGTCCGTGGCAGGGCCAGAGGCGCCTATAGCTCTTTCTTGTCAAGTCTCTCTCTCTTACTCTCTTAAAAAAATGGATCTGGATGGTCATCAGTCATATTCTACATTACTAAGAAATGCTGTAACCGACCATCATTTGTTCTATGGCTGTATGCCTTGTTGCAATGTTATTGTGCCTCTGTGTAGTAATACACAAATTATACCGCTCACATTCCTTCTCTTAACCACTAAATTCCTTCAGAGCTTTCTGCTTGTGCCAGATGAAAGACTCCTCTCAGACTCTCAATTGCTTTTCCTTTTGTACCTTTTACTGAAATTAATTTGGCACAAACATTTAAACCCTGTAACTTCATTACATTTTAATTAAAAATACCCCAGGGGAGAGATGTCTTTTTCTTTCTGGGTTTTCCACATATATAATGATCTATTGTGGGTAGATTTTGATGTTGCTTTTTCAGCAAGGAAATTCTTATTCAGTTTAGGGCTTTAAAAGAAGAAAAACAGAACAGTGATTTTTGTGAGTCATCGGGAGTATCAGAAGAATACTGCAAGATTTGCTTCTTATAACACATTGTTGTGGGGATTAAATAGCTATTGAGTAAAGTTAATATAGCTAAATATTGCACTACCCATGGTTGTTACATTCTGTATAGAAATGGACCTATAAGCTAGATAGAAGTGTAATTACTCTGTCCTTAAGTGTCATGTGCATCTAACATATTACATAGCTTTGTGTAAATAAAGAAATAAAAAAGTTAGGTATGTGTGTATAAACACTATGGGGGTTATTTATTAAAGTCTGAATTTATCTCAATATTTTCTGAAAAAAACTCAGACAAAATCCGCACGTTTTTTTGGGCTTATTTATTAATACACTTTCCTGAAAATTTTGTTTGCGGGGGAAAAATCCCAAAAATTTTTTTTAGATTTTTACGATTTTTTTGGATTTTTCATCCGAAAACTCAGAATTTAGCCCGAAAACTCGAGGGTATTGCCTGCGCACATCAAAAAATCATTGGGACTTCTCCCAATGCAACCTTGACAGGTCTGAGATGCCAGATTTTCAGACTTTTCCATTCTCGGGGGTTTAATAAATACTGAAAAATTAGTGATTTTTTTAAAAGACAGATTTTATATAAAAAAAAAATCACGAATTTTTCGTGATTTTTGCATTCGGAGTTTAGTAAATAACCCCCCTATATGTGTATAGTCAAAATAGTTCACACCTTTGTCGAAGTTGTCAAACTTTGTCAAACATCCAGGTGCTTTAAATAAAAAAAAAAAAAAAATTTGGCACAGCTTAGAACTTGCCTCAAATAAAATGATATCACTTTTTTTAAGGCCTGAGGAGTCCCAACCCAGGCAGAAACAGGAAGTACATACAAACTTCTTCCTGTGTGGGGCGAAACTAAAGTACCACTTAAAACCCATGCAAGCAAAGGCAGACATCCCAACATTTTGGAAATAAAAAGAGGGACAAAAAAGTTGGCGTGCGTAGTGAGGCGAAAGATTTTTGACCACACCCATTTTTGTGGCCACACCCCCTAGTTACATTTTCATTTTACAAAATTTGGCAGGTTATGAAAGTTTGAGCATATTTCTGTGTTTTTTTTTTTAAGTTATTACAGTTTTGCTAATGAAGGTGAATTGCACTTTAAGCTGTGAGTCTAACTTCTCCCAAGGGATCTGTTATCTTATATTGTTACAATTACTTATTTGCTTATCTCGAAATTGTTACAAAAGTATCTTATCTGCTGCTGTGGCTGTTCTGGGCTCTCTGCCAAAAGCCAATTAAGTTAGAAACTTTGTTTAATTTTGTGGCTGTTCAGTGCAGAGAAAAACAGGACTTTCCAGTACAAATGAGGGACTGCGGTTGAGCTGTCAAAAAAGGGACTGTCCCTCTAAAAACGGGACAGTTGGGATATATGGATATAAATGTCTTGCAAATATGCTTTGCCTGTGGAACCTATAAACACAGTACTGCAAAACAGAAAGGCTAACCATCGTACCACTGTGCTGCATGTTTTCATGCAAATTTAAGTAATTGCCTACATTTTTTCAAAATTTTACTCAGACTTAGGAGTTGTCCTAAGTCTAAGTAGCTAGGCGAAAACTCTCAAAAGCCATATACTCAGCAGAGTAGAAGGTATGTCTCTAAAGTCTGGAGGAAGGAGACTGCATTTCAAAGACATGTGGTGACCAGTAAGGGCATCTGTTTTGGAGTCTACATGGGAATATCATACAGACAGACGAGAACCAGTGTTTGAACTTTGAACACAGATTCCCAATTGTGTTTCTTTATTAGGAGGATTTAAGAGGAGACTTTTCAGTGGCTTGGAATTACAGGTTAAATAAGTGGTTCTCCAAGTACTTTTGCAATTTACATTTATTTTCTGTTCTATGCAGTTTTTAAGATATACAATATGCATATTTGGACTGCTAATAGCAGAGTCAGCAACCCTAGCGTTAATTGGATCCAGTTCAATGACAGTTAGGGTCACTGACACTCTGGGCCTTCAAAACTGTTGTTGAGCTGAAAACCTACCTACCAATATAAAACTGTCTAAAATTATCAATATCTCAGAAACTACGTCAAACGAAAAAAAAAATGCTCAGATGACCAGTTTGAATAAGTTTATAGCAATTCATTTTTTTGGGCTAATATCCCCTTTGTAGTTTTTTCCATTCATTTTTATATGACAGCAAATGGAATTTGTGTTTTTGAGGGATAAGTAGGGAAAATATTTTTTGGAAGTAATTTAATAAAAGTAGCATTGTTGGCACCAGGTTTAGTATCGAGCTGCAGCAAATCAGCAGGTAACATTTAATGGTAATTTGTCTGGAAGCAAATATCTGACTAGTTGTTACTAAACCAGGTGCAAACTTTGCAAGTTTTGATATATCACCCCACTAAAGTATTATGATCAAAATAAGGTTATATTTGTTTGAAAACAATATATTTTCAGCTTGTGCAATGGCATGTATTCAATCTGATGTCCTTCATATCAGTAACAGAACCCCCTATCAGGATTTCCAATATAACTGTTATCCTTGATATCTTAATAATATGATAAAAACATCTCACAAGACTAACTGGAAGTTGAGTGTAATCTCTAGTTGAGCCTAGTTGAAGCTGAAAAGTGAAACTGTTTCTTGAAAATTTTATTGAAATTGGAAGTCACATAGTAGAAATGGGCACAGCGCTTATCCTGTTTATAAAAACACAACACTATCCCCAATGATATATCTTCCCCAGGCTTTTAGCGCTGATTATACATTCTTAAAGGTATTAACAGAATCAGTCATGACATCACCCGGCATGGCATTCCACAACTTCGCTGCCCTTAATATCTTGCTTCAAAAGTTCTGTTCCTCAGTTCTAAATGGGTGGTCTCTAGTGTGGAGCAAATCTGTCCTGTTTTGCTTCACTGAAAAATTAACGAAACTATGAGAAAATTCGTGAAGCACATTAAAGTCTATGGGCAACATTTTTGTCATGACGACTTTTTTGTAGAAAAATACATTCGAGTCTATGTACGACTTTCTTGTCTACCGCACAACAATTTTGTCTACTGTGCAACATTTTTTGTTGCACATGAAACTCACTGCGTGGCGAATTTTTGGTACCGTTCCACAAAACTTTTCACCGGCACCAAAACTCTGAAATTTGCTGCGAAACCATACATGGCAAAAAATGTGCTCATCACTAGTGGTCTCTGGTTCTTTTCTGTGTGAAAAAGATACCCTGTTTTCTATCTATAAAATTGGCACAACCTTGTGTTTAAAGGGGAATTCAACCCCCCAACTAATAAAAACCCCTACCCTACCCATAGTTCCCCTCCCTGCTCCCCCCACACAGGTGTTAACATTTGTAAATGCCACAAAGGTTGTAATTACCCCTCTTTGTAGAGTCAGCGCAGCGGAGCTCACTTCATCGATTCGGTAATCTTCAGTAAGTAAGTGCCGTATTAGTACATGCGCAGTTGGAGCAGTCTTCCTCTTCGTGATAACTGCGATGCGCCGAAAGTGGCAAAAATTACCGAATCGCTGGAAGAAGACCCAAAGATTATGAAAGTGCCGGAAGATGGTGCCTGTGAGCTCCGCTGTGCTGGCTCTGCAACGAGGGGTAATTACAGACTTAGAGGCATTTACCGGTGTTTACACCTGTGCGGGGGGAGCAGGGAGGGGGACTATGGAGAGTAGGGGTTTTTATTATTTGGGGGGGGGTTTGAATTCTCTATTAAACACATGTTGTACCAGGCATGTCCAAAGTCAGGCCCGGGGGCCAAATGCGGCCCTTTTTCAAATTTACACCGGCCCTCAGCCTCCATCATGAAATTAATAATAATGCGGCCCGCCAGCACAGTGCAATCAGGAATGGAGTAGCCGTAGCAGTAATATTTGGGCACATTAGTGAAATGATCTGCCACTTGGTCTATACTGCTGCCTGTGTGCTGAAGGTGTTAGTAATAGACAAGTACTGCCACGCAGTGAATCGATGTTCACGCATACGTCTTTCCTTTACTGTACTGGCACGTCAGTATGTCTATTGCACCTTCAGCCCTAAAGAAGTATGTGAGAGCAGTGCGTCACTACATGCCAGTACGTATTACTAACACCTTCAGCACACAGGCAGCAGTATAGACCAAGTGGCAGATCATTTCACTAATGTGCACAAATATTACTGCTACTGCTACATCTAATGGAGAATTCAACCCCCCAACTAATAAAAACTTTTCACTGGCACCGAAACTCTGAAATTTGCTGTGAAACCATACATGGTCTCTGGTTCTTTGTTCTTTTCTGTGTGAAAATGATCCCCTGCTATCTGTCTATAACAGGGGTGTCCAAACTTTTTGCAACGAGGTCCAGATTTGGTGAGGTGAAAATGTGTGGGGGGCCCAACCATTCAGCCTGACATTCTTTGAACCATTAACATAATTTAACTCATTTAAACAAGGAATCCCTTAGGCTAAATGATGTGCTAAAATCACAAAAGTGGTGTGAAAGGAAGTTAAATATCTTCTGTGCAATGACATTAGAATAAGAGGAGTTAATGATATATGTTGGTAGTACAGATTTAGGGAGTCTCTCGATTGCCACACAACAAAAGCTTACTTTGAATGTCCACCCTTTGGGGGAAAATTCTATATGATTCCCTAGCTCTTTTGAAACTTTAGCTTCCAGCATTTCATCTACTGTATATGTTCAGTTTCGGACTGGGACACCAGGGGCTCACCAAAAAACCTTAGAACAGGGGCCCACTCTCAGTAATATTATTCTTCCTCTCCTCGCTCAACCTTTAGTCTCTTTTCTTTACATACTATAATACATTATTCCATCTATTTAGCCTCTTTGTTCTCAATGAAATAGGTAATGGCCATGAAATAGGCCAAATGTTTAGCAGCATGAGGACCCACTGACACCTGGGCCCACCAGGAGTTTTGTATGTTTAAGGGATGCTGCAGTTTAAAGTTTTATATCAACCAGGGGACTGGACACCTGATTTGCTGTATAAATATGAGCCTATGTTATTTAATCGGAGTTCTGATCACTGTGGTTTGGAATGTGGGAGTTAAATGCACAGGGTGGTTTATAAACAGGAGACATACAAAATGAATGAGGAATAGTTGCATAGCTGTTTCCATGGCACAAGAAATGCCAGCAGTCCTAAACACTATGCTTGTGCCTGCGTACCCTGTGAAAATGTGGTTCTCAGTATAAACAGCCACAAAGAGTATTAAGTGGGGGGTTGGAAACGTAACTGAACTAAAATTCTTACTAGCATATGTTATTTGTGTACCCAGAGTACAAAACTCCCCCGTATAATGAGGAAGTAAAAAATGTATGTTTCTAAAAGTCTTACCTACGTTTAAGGCATGCCCTGGAATTTACAGTAATTATCCACTTCACCCTGTTTAGATGGTCTCACTTCATGGTAAGCTGATTTCATAATTGCTGAGAAAAATACATGAAAAAAACAAGAGCTATACATTTTGGGCAATCTGGTTTATTGTACAGGGTTGTTCTTTAGAGCAGGATAATAAAAGGCTATAAGTGGGATACTGGAAGTTGTAGTACAACAACAACATCCCATAAGATGATGGCCCAAGCCTTTCTGCATAGCCATAGATCCTATCTTCCCATATTTCAAACCTGTGTTTAAAGGGGAATTATCGTGAAAACAAAAATTTAATATAAGCTTCATCACACTGAAATAAGAAGCTTTCTAAATACAATCAATAAAAAATTCTGTACCGTTTCTGAAAAAAAAATCAAGTTTATCTTTATTATTCCTCTCTCTGATTCTGTCTTTATTCAGGAGTTGGGTGTCAGACTTTCATTGACTGTTAGATCCAATATATCTTATAGGGGGGCTCCTTTTGCCTAGAAGATGTATTCACTCTATTAAAATCATGAGACATCATGTCTCTCTACATGCAGGATTTGTGCAAAAGGCAGTTATTTTGTTAGATTTTGTTTGTACTGGAATCAGTTATTTGAGTCAACTCTAATTCATCTGCTAGGAAAGGAGCCCCCTATAAGATCTAACTGACAATGACTATCTTACACCCAACTGCTGCATGAAGACAGAATGAAGAGAAAGAAGCTGAGAGAGCGATAGTGAAGATAAACTTGAATATTTCATAAATAATCAGTGTCGGACTGGGATGCCAGGGGCCCCCCAGAAAAACTTAGACTGTGGGCCCACTTTCCAAACTATTATTCCTCCTCTCCAATTCTCCTATTCTTTTATCTCTACATACTATACTCTATTCTTCCATTATTAAGACTCTTTTTCCCATAAAGAAATAAGGAATAACCATGAAATAGGCCAAATGGTTAGAAGCAAGAGGGCCCGCTGACACCTGGGCCCACTGGGAGTTTTCCTTGTATCCCGGTGGGCCAGTCCGACGCTACAAACAATGCAGAATTTTTAATTGATTGTATTTGGAAAGTTTCTTATTTCGGTATGATGAAGCTTATGTTAAATTTTCATTTCCTCTTTAACTACAGCTATGAAGTGACAGCTGAACCAAAAGTCCAGAATACAAATACCTTTTCTCAGAAACTGCTGAAGTAAATGTACATCATTGTTTTTTAAATTAGAACTTCATTAAATAATATGTTATTGGAATCTCAGAATGACAAAGCAGTTTGCAATGCCCCAATAATACAATCATAATGCTCTTCCAAAACAATAATTTTGTTAAATGTTTCTAATTCCCATAGACCAGGGGTGCCCATAAAGTAGATTGGGATCTACCAGCAGACCTTTAGTTTATTGATAGGGTTGCCACCTTTTCTGGAAAAAGATACCGGCCTTCCTACATATTTGTTTTTTCCCTATTAATAACATTGGGGTCAACCATTGCTTTTACCGGCCAGGCCCGTAAAATACCGGCCAGGTGGCAACCCTAGTTGGCGATCAGTAGACCTCAAGACGCTGCCAACAACAGCTTGTCCAACCCTACTGTTTCATGCTTTTCATTCAGACATTTATCCTAAGGTTACATAAGAAATAAGTTGTTTCATAAATATAGCCTTTACACACTTCATTTGTACAGCGAAGCAAAATATATGTTTGTTTTATATAGTTTATAAGTATTTTAGTGTGTGGGCATAAATTTATTTCTATGTAACTTGCGGTTGCCACCTGGCTGGTATTATAAAAAAAATAATGCTGATCCCAATGTTAATAATAGGGAAAAAAGATAAATATATTGGAAGGCCTGTATTTTTTTTACCAGAAAAGGTGGCAACTAGAGATGGCGCGAACTGTTCGCCGGCGAACTTGTTCACGCGAACATCGGGTGTTCGCGCTCGCCGGAAGTTCGCGAACGTCGCGCGACGTTCGCCATTTTGGGTTCGCCATTGTTGGCGCTTTTTTTTGCCCTCTCACCCCAGACCAGCAGGTACATGGCAGCCAATCAGGAAGCTCTCCCCTGGACCACTCCCCTTCCCTATAAAAACCGAAGCCCTGCAGCGTTTTTTTCACTCTGCCTGTGTGTGCTGAAGAGATAGTGTAGGGAGAGAGCTGCTGCCTGTTAGTGATTTCAGGGACAGTTGAAAGTTTGCTGGCTAGTAATCGTGTTGATACTGCTCTGTTATTGGAGGGACAGAAGTCTGCAGGGGTTTGAGGGACATTTAAGCTTAGGTAGCTTTGCTGGCTAGTAATCTACCTTCTACTGCAGTGCTCTGTATGTAGCTGCAGTGGGCAGCTGTCCTGCTTCTGATCTCATCTGCTGACTGCTGCAATAACAGTAGTCCTTGTAAGGACTGCTTTTATTTATTTTTTTGTTGTTTTACTACTACTACTACTACTACTACTACTACTACTACTACTATAAGAGCCCAGTGCTATTAGTCTAGCAGTGTTGGGGAGTGGGACTGGTGTGCTAATCTGCTGCTCCTAGTAGTTCAGCAGCACCAACTGTAATTTTTTTTTTTTAATATTCATTTTTTTTTTATTTTACTTTTTTTTATTTTACTATCGCTGTAGTAGTGTATAAGTTGACCTTTTAGGCATTATTTGCCCTGTAGGCATTTTTTGCCCAGTGTGTTATTCAACCAACAGCCATCTAGCTGTGTGACCTTGTTCACATTCTGTCTAAATATCCATAATATTACCGTCTCCAGAAAAAACACCGGAGTGACTTTTTTCAAGCAGCCATAATAAATTTTACGTAATCCGTATCCATCGCTGTAGTAGTGTATAAGTTGACCTTTTAGGCATTATTTGCCCTGTAGGCATTTTTTGCCCAGTGTGTTATTCAACCAACAGCCATCTAGCTGTGTGACCTTGTTCACATTCTGTCTAAATATCCATAATATTACCGTCTCCAGAAAAAACACCGGAGTGACTTTTTTCAAGCAGCCATAATAAATTTTACGTAATCCGTATCCATCGCTGTAGTAGTGTATAAGTTGACCTTTTAGGCATTATTTGCCCTGTAGGCATTTTTTGCCCAGTGTGTTATTCAACCAACAGCCATCTAGCTGTGTGACCTTGTTCACATTCTGTCTAAATATCCATAATATTACCGTCTCCAGAAAAAACACCGGAGTGACTTTTTTCAAGCAGCCATAATATATTTTACGTAATCCGTATCCACCGCTGTAGTAGTGTATACGTTGATCTTGTGGGCATTATTTGCACAGTGTTTTCTTCAAACCGCCATCTAGCTGTGTGAGCTTGTTCACATTTTGTCTAAATATTGATAATATTATCGTCTCTAGAAAAACCACTTGAGTTACGTTTTTTCAAGCAGCATTCTTATATTTTACGTAATCCGTATCCACCGCTGTGTATACGTTGACCTTGTAGGCATTATTTGCACAGTGTTTTCTTCAAACCGCCATCTAGCTGTGTGAGCTTGTTCACATTTTGTCTAAATATTGATAATATTATCGTCTCTAGAAAAACCACTTGAGTTACGTTTTTTCAAGCAGCATTCTTATATTTTACGTAATCCGTATCCACCGCTGTGTATACGTTGACCTTGTAGGCATTATTTGCACAGTGTTTTCTTCAAACCGCCATCTAGCTGTGTGAGCTTGTTCACATTTTGTCTAAATATTGATAATATTATCGTCTCTAGAAAAACCACTTGAGTTACGTTTTTTCAAGCAGCATTCTTATATTTTACGTAATCCGTATCCACCGCTGTGTATACGTTGACCTTGTAGGCATTATTTGCACAGTGTTTTCTTCAAACCGCCATCTAGCTGTGTGAGCTTGTTCACATTTTGTCTAAATATTGATAATATTATCGTCTCTAGAAAAACCACTTGAGTTACTTTTTTTCAAGCAGCATTCTTATATTTTACGTAATCCGTATCCACCGCTGTGTATACGTTGACCTTGTAGGCATTATTTGCACAGTGTTTTCTTCAAACCGCCATCTAGCTGTGTGTATTATCGTTTCCAGGAAAACCAACTGAGTTTTTGTTGTTGTTGTTTTTTTAAAAATAATGCCAGGCAAAGGCAGGCCGCCACGCAGAGGCCGTGCTAGGGGCCGTGCTGCTATGCAATCCTGTGGCCCTAGCAAATTGCCCAGTTTTAAAAAGCCAATGACCCTGAACTCCCAAAATGCTGAAGAGGTAGTTGACTGGCTTACACAGCACACCCCATCCTCTACCGTTTCTAACTTTACCACAACATCCTCCTCATCCTCCACTGCTATGGCCACCCCACGTAACACTTCCTCCACCACCGGTGCCCCTTCTTCACTGGAGTCAGAGGAGTTATTTTCCCATGAGTTTCTTGAACTGAGTAATGCGCAACCATTATTGGCAGAAGAAGATGAAGGAGATGAGGACGTTACACCAGATTTAATTCTGGCAGAGAACACGACAGAGATGGACATAATGATGAGTGATGAGGAGGAGGTCCCCGCTGCTGCTTCCTTCTGTGATGTGTCAGAAGAAATTGATGCATCTGAGGAGAATGATGATGAGGAGATTGATGTTTTGTGGGTGCCTAGTAGAAGAGAGCAAGAGGAGGGTAGTTCAGATGGAGAGACGGAGAGTCAGAGAGGCAGTAGGAGAATAAGACTTAGAAGAAGCAGGGAGGACAGCCTGCAGGGATCAGTAGGGCAACAACATGTATCGGCACCTGTGTTCAGCCAGCCAACGCACCCGCCATTGCCGCCAATGCCGCCAACTTCTACTGTTACCGCCAGATCGCACACTTCCAAAAAGTCAGCAGTGTGGGATTTTTTTAATGTGTGTGCCTCTGACAAAAGCATTGTAATTTGCAATGAGTGCAGTCAGAAACTGAGCCTTGGTAAGCCCAACAGCCACATAGGTACAACTTCTATGCGAAGGCACATGAGCGGCAAGCACAAAGCACTTTGGGAGCAACACTTCAAAGGCAACAGGCAAACTAAAAGCCACACTCCTTCTGGTCCAGCATCTTACTGCTCTACCTCTGCTCTCCTTGACCCATCTGAACCACCCTCCACTCCGCCTTCCACCTTGACCACCTGTTCCCATTCCCAGTCATCTGCCACCAGCCAAGTTTCTGTGAAGGCCATGTTTGAGCGTAAGAAGCCAATGTCTGACTGTCACCCCCTTGCCCGGCGTCTGACAGCTGGCTTGTCTGCACTCTTAGCCCGCCAGCTTTTACCATACCAGCTGGTGGACTCTGAGGCCTTCCGCAAATTTGTAGCAATTGGGACACCGCAGTGGAAGGTACCCAGCCGCAATTTTTTTTCTAAAAAGGGAATACCACACCTGTACCAACATGTGCAGAGCCAAGTTACCGCATCTCTGTCACTTAGTGTTGGGCCAAAGGTCTATATGACTACTGACGCATGGTCCTCCAAGCATGGTCAGGGCAGGTATGTCACCTACACTGCCCACTGGGTGAACTTGGTAATGGCTGGGAATGGGAAGCAGGGAATGGGTAGCTCAACAACAACAACAACAGTGGAGTTGGTGTCACCGCCACGGATTGCACGCGGTTCTGCCACCACCTCTACTCCTCCATCGCTCTCTACCTCGTCTTCTTCCTCTTCTTCTTCTTACTCTGCTGCTGGGTCCTCCTTCTCCTCCTCCACACCTGTGCACCCCCAGCTCCCCCTAGGCTATTCGACGTGCCAGGTACGCCGTTGTCACGCTGTCTTGGGGATGACGTGCCTGGAAAGCAAAAACCATACCGGATCTGTACTCCTGTCATCTCTGCAGTCACAGGCCGATCGGTGGCTGACCCCACACCAACTGCAGATCGGAAAAGTGGTGTGTGACAATGGAAGCAATCTGTTGGCAGCGTTGAGACTGGGAAATTTAACACATGTGCCCTGCATGGCACATGTGTTAAATTTAATAGTCCAACGTTTTGTCTCCAAGTACCCAGGATTCCAGGACGTTCTCACCCAGTCCAGAAAGGTGTCGGCCCATTTCAGACGTTCCTACACAGCCATGGCACGCCTTGCTGACATTCAGCAGCGCTACAACATGCCAGTCAGGCGTTTGATTTCTGACAGCCAGACTCGCTGGAATTCAACGCTCCTTATGTTGGAACGTCTGCTGCAACAACAAAGGGCCGTCAACGAGTACCTTTTTGAACTGGGTGGTAGGACTGGATCTGCAGAGCTGGGGATTTTTTTCCCCCGTTACTGGGTGCTTATGCGCGATGCCTGCAGGCTCATGCGACCTTTTGAAGAGGTGACAAATATGGTCAGTCGCACCGAAGGCACCATCAGCGACCTAATACCCTTCGCTTTCTTCCTGGAGCGTGCCGTGCGACGAGTGACAGATGAGGCTGTAGACCAGCGTGACGAGGAGCTGGAAGCGCACGATTTATGGTCGGAATCACCAGAACGAACCCAGGCACCTGCTGCAACGCAGGGAGAGGTGCCAGAAGTGGAGTCAGAGGAGGAAGGTGGCTTTGTGGAGGAGGAGGAGGAGGACCAACAGGAGCAGGCTTCCCAGGGGGCTAGTGGTGACCTTTTGGGGACCCCTGGTCTTGTACGTGGCTGGGGGGAGGAGACCGTGGATGATGCAGTCCTTGATAATGAGGAAGCGGAGATGGATAGCTCTGCATCCAACCTTGTGAGAATGGGGTCTTTCATGCTGTCATGCCTGTTGAAGGACCCCCGTATCAAGAGGCTTAAGAAGAAGGACCTGTACTGGGTCGCAACGCTACTAGACCCTCGGTACAAGCATAAAGTGGCAGAAATGTTACCAACATACCACAAGTCCGAAAAGATGCGGCATTTACAAACCAGCCTGCAAAACATGTTGTACAATGCTTTTAAGGGTGATGTCACTTCAGGAACTCATCAACATTCCAGGGGCAGAGGTGCCAGTAATCCTGCCACGAGCACACCTGCAAGGACAAAGCCCTTTGGCCGGTCTGTAACATCAGACATGCAAATGTTTTTCTGTCCAAGGCAGCGCCACAACCCTTCTGGATCCACCCTCAAAGAACGCCTCGACCGGCAGGTAGCGGACTACCTGGCATTAACTGCAGATATCGACACTCTGAGGAGCGATGAACCCCTGGACTACTGGGTGCGCAGGCTTGATCTGTGGCCAGAGCTGTCACAATTTGCCATGAACCTCTTGTCTTGCCCAGCCTCAAGTGTGCTCTCAGAAAGGACCTTCAGTGCAGCAGGAGGGATTGTAACTGAGAAGAGAACTCGCCTAGGTCACAAAAGTGTCGATTACCTGACCTTTATTAAAATGAATGAGGGGTGGATCTCGGAGGGTTACTGCACGCCGGAAGACTTGTTCTGACTTCTATGCAGCTGTCCTTCTCTTCAAGCCTCATGACTCCACACACAGCTGTCCTTTAGCGTCCTCCTCCCTCCGCCACCGTTACAAACTAGGGTGCAAACCCTACTGGTTTAATTTTTTCTGGCCTCTGTGCTTCAGTGGCTGCGTCCAAAAAAACTGGGCAAACAATGTCTACAAGGTCAACGTATGGCGAAAAATTACTATTTTCAGCATTTATATGGCATATTTTTTCTGGCAACTGTGCTTCAGTGGCTGCGTCCAAAAAAATGCATATTTTCTGCATTTATATGGCATAATTTTTCTGGCCTCTGTGCTTCAGTGGCTGCAACCAAAAAAATGCATATTTTCTGCATTTATATGGCATAATTTTTCTGGCCTCTGTGCTTCAGTGGCTGCAACCAAAAAAATGCATATTTTGTCCATTTATATGGCATAATTTTTCTAGCCTCTGTGCTTCAGTGGCTGCAACCAAAAAAATTTATATTTTCAGCATTTATATGGCATAATTTTTCTTTCAACTGTGCTTCAGTGGCTGCGACCAAAAAAATGCATATTTTCTGCATTTATATGGCATAATTTTTCTGGCCTCTGTGCTTCAGTGGCTGCAACCAAAAAAATTTATATTTTCAGCATTTATATGGCATAATTTTTCTGGCAACTGTGCTTCAGTGGCTGCGACCAAAAAAATGACTATTTTCAGCATTTATATGGCATATTTTTTCTGGCCTCTGTGCTTCAGTGGCTGCGGCCAAAAAAACTGGGCAAACAATGCCTACAAGGTCAACGACGTTGACCTTGTAGGCATTGTTTGCCCAGTTTTTTTGGCCGCAGCCACTGAAGCACAGAGGCCAGAAAAAATATGCCACATAAATGCTGAAAATAGTCATTTTTTGCCATACGTTGACTCAACGTATATGGCAAAAAATGACTATTTTCAGCATTTATATGGCATATTTTTTCTGGCAACTGTGCTTCAGTGGCTGCAACCAAAAAAACTGGGCAAACAATGTCTACAAGGTCAACGTATGGCGAAAAATTACTATTTTCAGCATTTATATGGCATATTTTTTCTGGCAACTGTGCTTCAGTGGCTGCGTCCAAAAAAACTGGGCAAACAATGTCTACAAGGTCAACGTATGGCGAAAAATGACTATTTTCAGCATTTATATGGCATATTTTTTCTGGCAACTGTGCTTCAGTGGCTGCGTCCAAAAAAACTGGGCAAACAATGCCTACAAGGTCAATGTATGGCAGTTGTTTAAAGAGAACAGTAGATTACTAGCCAGCAAAGCTACCTAAGCTAAAATGTCCCTCAAATCCCTGCAGACTTCTGTCCCTCCAATACAGAGCAGTATCAAGCAGATTACTAGCCAGCAAACTTACTATCATCTGTCCCTGAAATCACTAACAGCTCTCCCCCTACACTATCTCTTCCAAGCACACACAGGCAGATTTTTCAGATACATTTTTGCCCTTGATCCCCCTCTGGCATGCCACTGTCCAGGTCGTTGCACCCTTTAAACAACTTTAAAATCATTTTTCTGGCCAGAAATGTCTTTTTTAGATGTTAAAGTTCGCCTTCCCATTGAAGTCTATGGGGTTCGCGAACCGTTCGCGAACCGCTCGCATTTTTGCGCAAGTTCGCGAATATGTTCGCAAACTTTTTTTCCGACGTTCGCTACATCCCTAGTGGCAACCCTAAATTGGCACTGCTTGTATTGGCAGCATTAAGTCACTGTCCGTTCATAGTATCAGCTTGCTGCTTTCACTCTAGTCTAAATTGAAAAGGCTGAATGAAATGCAATTGTAAGGCTGCAATAATGAAAATTAAACATGGCAGGTTAGGTTTGTAACATACTGGTGCTCAAAATTCATAAGTGTCCCTGAAAACATGTTGGAAAAACATCTACTACACCATACCTCCCAACATTTTGGAAGTAAAAAGAGGGACAAAAAATTTTTTTACGCACATAGCGCAGCAATTTTTTTGCCCACACCCTTTCTGTGGCCACACCCCCTAATGACCATGTTTGTTTTACAAAATTTGGCAGGTTATGAAAGTTTGAAAATATTTCTCCTTATCTAAACTGTGTTTTTGTGTCTCAAAATTGTTACAAAGTATCTTATTTGCACCTGTTAGCTGTTCTGGGCTCTCTGCTAAAAGACAATTAAGTGGGAAACTTTATTTCTTTTTCTGGCTGTTCAGTGCAGAGAAAAGAGGGACTTTCCAGTACAAATGAGGGACTGCAGGTTGAGCTGTCAAAAGAGGGACTGTCCCTCCGAAAAAGGGACAGTTGGGAGGTATGCTACACTTTGCTATTATCAGCGAGTGAAGAACACACAAAGTAACGAATATTCTCTTTACAACACTTACAAAGCAAAAACGTGCCTCAGCACTACACATGCGCACAGGAATGCCTGGGAACTCCCACCCTCTGTCCTGTGACGTCACATAGCTTTCCGCTCCCGAATCCCTGCTGCTTCCGCTCAGAGAGAAACAAATAACCCAGTCCCCGTTATATACGAATATCTTTGCACCCTGTTCTCTCGTTCGCTTTTGCTACGCGCCCAAAATGGTTCGCAAGTTAAAGTACCACGAGCAGAAGCTGCTGAAAAAGGTAGACTTTATTAACTGGGAGGTGGATAATAACATCCACGAAGTCAAAGTGCTGCGAAAATACCATTTGGACAAGCGAGAAGACTATACTAAGTAAGTGTCGCGTAACTACAGCAGAGTGGAATCATTGCTAGTTTCATTCAGATCGCTGGTTCGCAGTGAGTGTGTTAATCATTTCTGCGTACACGTGTGAAACGGGCGCAGCCATGACACTTTTACCATGGCAACAGTGACCTACTTTCGGAACATAGACAAACATGGCTGTCTTGTTATAGAAATGATTATAAAATAAGCTGAATAAACACATGAAACCAGAGACACTTGAAAATGGAATAAGGAATTTTGTACAATTGCATTATACCGTATGATCCCTCTAGGAGAGAAACATGACTTTTGTTTATAGAAGGTTTCCTAATTTTTCAAACTACATGTTTAAACACAAAATGATTTACCTGTCAATGACAATTGAGAAGTAAGGTATTAATCTAAATACATGCATGTTAATGTGACCATGCCTTAGATGTATTAACTCTTCTTTGCTGAAATACATTAAAGGGCCACTAAAGTCTAAAATAGAATAATGTTAGAAATGCTGTATTATGTATACTAAATATAAACATGAACTTACTGCACCAGCAGCCTAATAAGACAAATGATTTATGCTTTCAAAGTTGGCGCAGGGGGCTGTCAACTTGTAACTTTGTTAGACATTTCTGCAATATCAAGACTCGCACATGCTCAGTGTTGTATGGGCTTCAGTTGGGAGGTTAAGCTTAGGGATCGTCATAAATTATCAAAACAGCACAAGTCAAATAATATCTTATAATATCTATATCTATAATATATTAATAATCATAATAAAGAGACTGCACTGCGTCTCTGGATACAAATCTCTACAGGGAATCCAACAATGCTGCTCGAGTTCTGGAAAGTAAGGTGGGGGGCCCACCTGCCATTTGAAAGTATGATCGTTTACCTGCACAGCAGTCGGGGACCATCTGACAATTCCTATCCACAGCAGTAAAAGAAGGGGGAATTGCACTGCATACAGTCAGGTTTATGATAAAAACTGTAGACATCTTTTAATTAAAGTATAATGTAAATAGATTTCTTTTTCATTAAAGAAAGTAAAAATGGGATTTTATATTTTTGCCTTTACATGCCCTTTAAGGAGCTGATCTCTTCTGTTAATATTCTGTCAATTATCTTTTGCTTGTGCACATCTTCAAAGGTAAAAAGATTTTTCTGTTTAAATGTATACTATTGCTGAGCTTTGTACTTTACTGCTTGGGTTGTTGCCTGATAGTATTTAACTGGTCTGGTCTGTAAAAATGATGCTTGGTGGGTTTACATGTCCTTTAACAATACAAAAACTATAAAATCCACTTTAGATTACATGACAACACAGGACCCAGTGCAGTCTGAATATTCTGATCATTAATCAGTCTTGCATATGGCAGATTATTTGACTTGTGCTGTTTTGATTATTTATGACGATCCCTAAAATGCCCATACCACACTGAGCATGTGCACAGTCTTGATCTTACAAAGATGTATAACAAAGTTACAAGATGACAGCCCCCTGTGGCCAACTTTGAAAGCATAAATCATTTGTTTGATTAGGATTTGTGGTGTTGAAAGTTCATGCTTATGTTTAGTATACAAAATACAGCATTTCTAGCCTTATTCTATTTTAGACTTTCCTTGCCCTTTAATTGGAAGGGGAGGACAGTATTGTTTTTCAGGTAAGGTGGCAACCCTTGTAACTGCAGATCCTCAAATGATCCATGATCTCCAGTAGTCATTTGCATCCACATTGACTGCCACGGGTTTGGTTGCCACCTGTGAATGCCAGTAAAAATGTTTGGTGCCATTAGGTTTTAGGATTATGGCATGGGAACTGGTAGTGAGTTAATACCTACTGCCTAGCATAAATTGTACTTTAAAGGGTTTGTTCACCTTCCAAATACTTTTTCCAGTTCAGTTGTTTTCAGATTATTCACCAGAAATAAAGACTTTTTCCATTTACTTTCCATTATTTATTTTTTACTGTTTTTTAAAATTTAAATTTAAAGTTTAATGTCCCACTCTGGTGTTTCAGTCTGGCAAATCTAAGGGCTTTAGCACACGGGCAGATTTGGGGAGATTTAGTCGCCTGGCGACTAATTGCCTCTTCTTCGGGACGGCAATCTCCCCAAACTGCCTTCCGCCTGCTACAATGAAAAATCGCCTGCAGCAATGCAGTCGCGGCGCTTTGATTTCCAAAGTCGTCCGAAGTTGCCTCACGAGGCAGGGGGTAGGCAGATTGTCGCCCCGAAAAAGAGACCATTAGTCGCCAGGCGACTAAATCTCCCCAAATCTGCCCGTGTGCTAAAGCCCTTAACTTACAATTTTGCAACATTTAGTTGATACATTTCTCAGCAGCATCTCTGGAGTATCAGCAACTATTGTATCAATTCTAATAGCTGCCTGTGTGAAATCCAGAAATTCTGCTGAGCAGGGACAAATATAAGAAATCTATTAACTAATTGTATCAATTTAGAACAGTTTACAGGATCGGTATCCTGCTCCCAGTGCTGCTTTAGAAGGTGACAAATAACACTTTACACTTGAATATAAGAAACGCATAGAAAATAGGAAGTAATTGTCTTTATTTCTGGTGAACTGAAAACGACTAGTTGTTTGAAGGTGAACAACCCTTTAAAGGAGAACTAGGTAGAGAAGTAGGGTAGAAATGTTATACATTCTGTTTTGGGCTTCTAAATCAGCCAAAGGTAACCAAAGCCCTTTAGCAGAGAGGGGAGATTTGTAGCCTGCGAAGAGACCCGAAGACAATAAGAAGCGACAGAAGCTGTCGACCGGGAGCTCTGCTGCGCGGCCCTGTATTTAAGGGTCACGTTGTTTTTTTTTTTTAATAATACACATCGCGCAGAGGGGAGGGGGCAATGCCAGGAAGTTTAGGGGGGCCTGCAATTATTTATGAGCGAGCTTGGGCGACAAATCTTCCAAAAGTGCCAACTCATAGAAAATAATTGAATTCAGTGGTGGTATGGCCAACATATGGCTAAGCCGCCCAAAGTTGCCCCTGGAGAAAACTTTGGGCGACTTAGCGATATGTTGGTCATACCGCAAGCAATTTCAATTATTTTCTGTGGAGATGCATTTTCGAGAGGTTTGTCGCCCATGCTTGCTCATAAATAATTGCAGGCCCCCCCCAAACTTCCTGCCATTGCCCCCCTCCCCTCTGCGCGATGTGTATTATAAAAAAAAAACAACGTGACCCTTAAATACAGGGACAGCTTCTGTCGCTTCTTATTGTCTTCGGGTCTCTTCACTAACACAAAAAATTGCGTACCAAGGCGACTGGTCATTGTCTGTTGGACAGGTTAGAAAATTTCTGTCGGATAACGATAAAGGGAATTGCCTATCCGTCGCTATTCATGGCTGATCATTAATATTACTTCCAGGACATAACATCGTTCCGTTATTGTCTTGTCAGTTAATGGCCAGAACATTGTCTGATTTTGTTAATGTATCTATTTTAATCCTACAGTTATCTGAATACTTTTAGATTGTTGCATACAACTCAAAAAATCTGAAGGTGTACGGCCAGCTTTAGTTTTCAGTTTGTTTAATGCCCCTCTTTGGTCTGCAAATTTGAATTCATGTATCCATATAGTTGGCATCAACCTTTTAAATAGAAGTGTGACAATTTACTTTAAACAAATATTTCTTTATATATGCTATATTTCACTGCCTATATTAAGTTGACTAGATTGTGAGTTCTTGTGATAGAGGTTTTCTGATCCTATAATACTCTGTAACCCATGTTTGTTAAATTATTGTTCATAATACATTGATGTAAAGGGCTGCATAACTTGCTGGTGCTTTATAAATAAATGACAATTCTTCAATCTTCACATATCTTGCTATCTCATTTGTCCTGTAGATACAACAAACTCAGCAGAAATATCCGAGAACTTGCCCAGAAAATTAGAGACCTGGATGAAAAAGATCAATTTCGTATCCAAAGTACTTCAAAGGTTCTAGAGAAACTGTGAGTAGAAAAATGAATTTTATTGGATTAAGTGGCTAGGTTACAAATTCAAATATATCTTCTATGCAGGTATAGGTTTCTGTCCATTTACTGGTTGCTACCAATACTCTATATCTTGTCTCGTTAAATAGGGATGTGTGTTAATATTTTAATGAAGTATATATTTTTGATTTGAGCTTCCATTTGGCCCTAACATATTTTGTAATATATGCACTTGCAATTCCAGGGTAGAACAATGGGTTCATTCACCACTTTTTTATACCTGAATGTAAAAATCGTTCGACTATTCGATAGTCGAAGTACTGTCTCTTTAAAAAAAAAAACTTCGACCCCCTACTTTGGCAAGTAAAACCTACCGAGGTGCAATGTTAGCCTATAGGGAAGGTCCCCATAGGCTTTCTAAGCTTTTTTTGGTCATAGAAAAATCGTTTGATTGGAAGGATCTAACTAATTGCGGTAAATCCTTTGACTTCGGTATTCGAAGTCGAAGGATTTACCTTCGGCAGTCGAATATCGAGGGTTAATTAACCCTCGATATTCGACCCTGTGGAAATCTACCCCATAGACTCTGATTTCACCTTTTAAAGTATATGAAAATCTTAAGGATTCACTTAATTTTGCCACACACAGAAATGTTTTTGGATCATTTCTCTTTCAATGAATACATGACCAAATATAATATTTTTTTTTTCATTTGTTTATCTAGGACAATTTTATTAAGCACCATTTTATAGTGTTATTTACAATTATGTACTTTATTGTAATACATTTCAGTGAGTCATGTGACAAATCACATGAGCACCAATTAGAGCTGAAGTAAGCACTGTTTATAAGCATACAATTTACAGGATATTCATGGCTCTTGTGTATTGTATATCTATATACATATCTTGCACTCACTTGTGGGAGCCAGTCCTAGCATATTGCGATGGAAGCAGCTTGATCTTTGAATAGTAGATGGTGTCATCCAGTACTAGGACTGATACAGCAAGTGAAAAAGGCCCTAATCAATAGAGCTTACAATCTAAAAGGAAAGGTGGTATGAGGCAGAAGGTGGGGTGAATGGGCAAGATCAGGAGTCTGCAAAGTAAGAGATGTATGATTGAATATTATACTTGGCAAGTGGCAGTGGTATATAGTGTATACAGAAGGGATATTAGGCTGCTTGAATCTGTACATAGCCACTTCTTGCTTTTATTGTCATTGTGAGGCTTAATTAGATGACAGAAATGGTGATAACTGTTGTTACTCATGAAGGTAATGAACTCCAGATGACTTGTTCCTCTTTCCAGAGAGATAAGATATTGCCTACAAATTCCTGTCAGTATTTGTAGTGTTTATTTCTGTTATATGCAGCTGTTAGAAGAGCAAACAGTAGGGATTTACAATGTCATCTCCTAAGGCCAATAGCACTGCCCACTCACTGTGCTAACCTTCTAATTTATGATCATCGTAACTCAGGTGCTTGTCTGGATACTAATTAAAGCTCTTTTCTGTACAGAAGCTTGTCCTACCCTACATAATCACATCCCTATTTCATCGTGGGAAATTGGATGTGATTAGGACACATGATACAGCCATTCCAATGAAAATGTCATCTGTGAGAATGGATTGGCTTTAATAAACTAAGTATGCCATGGGAAAATCTTTAAATTGCACAAGGACTCGTTAATTATTTTTGTGTGTGTGCATATATTTTTTGTTTTTGTATATAATTTTTATTAAATTGGCAAAATATACCACACAGTTCTTAGCATCAAATCAAAAGTGTTTTTTTGTTATAAATGCAATGTCACATGAAGTGACCTTCCATATTTTGTTTGAAGTTTTGGGACAATATTATGTTAGGTGTTTTGCTAGCAGCTATTAAAACTTTAGTATTTCTCTGTCACTACCGATTTTAATACCATAGAACACATGACAGGATAAATGCATTGACTACATGATATATAAGGGCTCTTACAGACGAGCGTTTTTACCTGCGCTCCCTGACGCATTACATTTTTTACAATGGGGCTGTACTCACACAGGCACGTGTAGGCGCCGAACGCAGGTTGAGGCGCAACATGCTGCATTTTTCCTGCGTTCGGCGCCTACACGCGCCTGTGTGAGTACAGCCCCATTGGAAAAAATGTAATCAGGTAACTGCTGGGAAAATAGCGGTGGTTGATAGGTCTGCACATCCCAATTAATTTTTTTTTGTGCGATGGCACCATTATCTGTTTGCGTTCTTCTTACTGTGATTGATGTCTCCTATTAACCAAAATTTAAAATACAGTTTGGGAAGAACTGGAGTACAAATGGAGGTAATTAAAAAGCAATATAAATGAAGGCTGGGAAATTGCGTAGTAAAGTTTGATTTGCAACATTATAAAATTGTAGTTGAGAAAAAAAAAAACTTTTTCTTTGAATGTAATGGTACAGATAAAATCAATGTTTCATAAATCTATTGGATCTTTTATCATACGCTTGGTTTTCGTAACATGTCCTTTATTTAGGCTTTATGAAAAAAGGATAGTGCTTACTTCTAATCTAGAGTTACGTTTGTCCTAAAAGCTATAAAAGAAATATAAAAACTCTGCTCTAGGTTACTATGGGCTTTAAGACGCGGGCGTATAAAAGGCACTGAAGGGTTGTAAACTCAAATATAAAATTTTTAATTATAAAAGCAACCTGAACACCTGTAATTATGATTGATGAATAATTTGATATTGAACATATTTGCTAATAAATAGCAGTTTCTCTCTGTCCTTTGCTTCAGTGGTACATGTCAGAACAACAGTTCAGGGAATAGAAATGTATCAATAGGCTATTTTCTTCCAGCATATAGTTTTTTTTCCCATAATGCCTTGCACACCTTTGTGATTCTTATTCTTTAGACGGCTGTCAATCACAGAGCTTAAAGGCATATTGGAATTGCAGGCATAACTATTGCTACATTAGTTCAGTTGTGCATAGAGTCGAACCAGCAGTGCAGATAGCAATTAACAGACAGATAGCATAATCCACCCTCGTGTCCTGTCTCTCTCCCTGCTTCTGATCTCTGCACTGTCCACAAAATGGCTCCTGCCTGCTTGTTATATTTATGAATTCCCATAATTAATTTTTTGCTTGACTAATGGGAAAAAAATAGGATTCTGAATAATTTTTTTGGGTGACGGGTCCCCTTTAACCTCATAACATTGTAGACCTGTTATAATAACTATATATAACGTTTTATAATAACTATAATAAGTTACATCTGCACTATTGTTCTCTGCTTCATGTAGTTAAAGGAGGCCTCTAGCGATCAGTCCATTAGAAGCTTATTGTGCCTCTCATTGAATCACCTTTGTGTCAAGGTTGGACTTGTTGCTTGCTTCTTACCCTCGGGAGACACATTCCACGGTTTAAGTGCAAATTGAAGTCCTTCAGATCTCCTAATTGATTTTCATTATACATAACCATGGCAACAGGAAAAACACCTGTCTCTTAATATCACTATCATTTTTCTTATTTCAGTGTTGGTCCAAAGTGATTTTGTAAAAGTATTGTATTCAATGTCTGTCTTATTTACTCTTGAATCATAAAGTAGATAATCAATGATTGCTCATTATATGGTATTACAAAGTTCTGGAAACAGAAGCCATATAATGGTCCCCATAGACGCGATGATTCTTCTTGCCGAACGACCGATTTTAGGGAAGCCCGACCGATCCTTCAAAATTATCGTGCGGTTAGTGGTATTCGAACGATCGTACATCTTACGATTTTTCGGCCGACATCTGTCGGGAAATTGATCGGCCAGGTCAAAAAATCTTTGTCGGTCCCAGTGCAATCTCTCTATGTTTGCAGGGCCAAGCAGGCAGCTCCCCTTTGTTTTCCTGGTAAATTGGTCTTTTTAGTTGATGGTAGATTCGTACGATCGTACGATCGTTCTGAGAAGATCGTGGTCTCACGATCAGGATCTGATCTTTTAAAAATCTCAACATCTATGGCCAGCTTAAAGTATAATAAAAAAAAAAATTACCTAAAGCTTGAATATAACACTACTGTCAGATGTACTATAAAAATGTTTTTCAATTTAATACCTTTTGTCTGGGTGTCAAATGCTTGCTCCTGACTTGCCCTAGAAAATGAAAGTTGCCATTGCACAGATAAGGGTGTACTGTACTAATTTAATTTTGGGAACCAAAAGAGTGTTGCAACAATAAATTCTTGTTCAGATCATGCCATCACTCTTAGGGGCAGATTTATAAAAAATGTAATTAGATTTTTTCCATGATTCAAATGTTGTTTTTTTTTTATAAAATTTGAGTTATTTGAAAACATGAATGTCTGGTATTTATTTAGCAAAACAACTTGAAAATTCGAATGCAAAAATTTGCCATCTAAAAGCTGGCGACGTCATGTAGAAGTCGATCATAGCTGTCCTAGGCAAAGCTTTTTTGGTTAATTTGAGGGTTTTTATCCGAAATCTCTATCGACGTGAGTTTTTCCGGGACATGGACGAGATAAGAGTTTTTGACATTCGGATTTTTTCATAAATACCCAAACATTTCAAATTTGAGTTTATCCAAGGTAGAAAAACCCTCACACAACTCACCATGCTAAAACATACCGTATATACTCGAGTATAAGCCGCCCCGAGTATAAGCCGAGGTACCAAATTTTACCTACGAAAACTGGGAAAACTTATTGACTCGAGTATAAGCCTAGACACAACTACAGCCCGAAGCTGTAGCGACCCCCCCCCCAGCGATCAACCAGACTTCTTTGCAAAGTTGATGGTGACAGAGAATTGCCAAACGGATTACTGTGTGCATTGCCCACTGTCCCACTGCCATGTGCAGAGGGTGCTGTGTGATATTGCCATCACTGTTAATCTTTCGTATAACCAACAGAGGGCGCTGTGTGATATTGCAGTCACTGTTATTCTTTCATATAACCAACATAGGGCGCTGTGTGATATAGCAATCACTGTTAATCTTTCATATAACCAACAGAGGGCGCACTGTTATTCTTTCATATAACCAACAGATGGCGCTGTGTGATATTGCAGTCACTGCTATTCTTTCATATAACCAACAGAGGGCGAACTGTTATTCTTTCATATAACCAACAGAGGGTGCTGTGTGATATTGCAGTCACTGTTATTCTTTCATATAACCTACAGAGGGTGCTGTGTGATATTGCAGTCACTGTTATTCTTTCATATAACCAACAGATGGCGCTGTGTGATATTGCAGTCACTGTCATTCTTTCATATAACCAACAGAGGGTGCACTGTTATTCTTTCATATACCCAACAGAGGGCGCTGTGTGATATTGCTGTCTCTCCCCAAGCGAACTGTTGGTATAGGAATGATTAAAAGTGACTGCAATCTCAGCTACTGCCCGCTGGCCCGAGTATAAGCCGAGGTAGACTTTTTCAGCTCATTTTGGATGCTGAAAAACTCTGCTTATACTCGAGTATATACAGTATATTGTTTTAAACTTGTACTTCCATTAAAGTAACATAGTAATATAGTAAGTTAGGTTGAAAAAAGACACACATTCCATAAAGTTCAGCCTTTTAACTTTTTTTTACCTGCCCAACTGCCAGTTGATCCAGAGGAAGGCAAAACCCCCATCTGAAGCCTCTCCAATTTGCCTCAGAGGGGAAACTTGTACTTTGAGCCATCTTCCATAACCCTGTATTCCCTCACTTGCTAAAAAGCCATCCAACTCCTTCTTAAAGCTATCTAATGAATCAGCCTGTACAACTGATTCAGGGAGAGAATTCCACATCTTCACAACTCTCACTGTAAAAAACCCCTTTCCGAATATTTAGGCGGAACCTCTTTTCTTCTAATCGGAATGGGTGACCTTGTGTCAGCTGGAAAGACCTACTGGTAAATAAAGTATTAGAGAACATCCCCAATTTGCCATACCTTTTACCATCTTAGTTGCCCTTCTCTGTACCCTCTGCATTAGATATCTTGAGAAATGTGACTTTAGATCAGCCATAAGCTAGGCAGGAATTATTTGAGTTGAAAGTAGATATATATATTCAAAGCTACACGGGAATCATCCGTCCTATAAGGCTGGTACCATATCTGGATGAAAACTGCTGTCATTCTAACCCTGCCATCTTTTCATTTCCATCAGCAACGTTGCTATTACCGTAATACTGGCCACTACACTAAAATGCCAGCCATGTGACAATCCAGCTGCCTTGACAAAATGGTGTTGATGATTCCTCACAGCCTGAGCAATTAAAATTTTTGCCAATAAGGGTTTTCACTTTTGCAGTTTTCTGCATTATATCGTTTGTTCCTAAAATTGTATTTGAATAGCCCTTTTGTACAGACAAAATGGATAAATAATAAGATAATTTTTCTCTGTTTTTCACCTGAAACTATTTAATGGCAAGGCCGCATTTATTTCTAGAACCAGTAGTGCAGACTCCGAGACAGACGGCTAATGTGCAAAGCAGGTGTTGTTAAAGACTGTAATTTAATAAATCTGAGTAAAACTTTTTATCCATCATCCTCTGAGTCACCCGCTCTGGACTTCTTCCAGAGTGAAAACTATATAACATCTGATGCTCACATTACTTCGGTTAATAGTTTTGTATGATGTGAATTGCAGATAATGTCTTGTTTGGGTTCCACTCCACATTTTGCCAGAGGTGATGCTATTCCGGTCAGGCTGCCGGTGTAAAAGGTGCACTTCTCTCAATTGAAGCAGGAACCCAGCCTGGTTTCTGTCTCAACCCAAATCTTATTTAGTCTGAGTGTGTCATGAATATTGCTTGAATAATGCTATTTGTGGTTCTGTTCTATATTCTGTGCTATAGATTTGAAGTCACTTTTTCATCTTGTCTGCCAGCAAAATTAGACTGGAAGTTCTACTGGGCAGTGGGTGTGTCTGCCACAAATATGCATTAAGAGCTGCCTTAACTCTGTGTGCCATATAAAAAAATTAAAGATTATCTGAAAGTAATTTTAACCATGTTTCTGCATGTTGGAGCTTTACAAGCAAACAGTACTATAAAACATTATATCCCATCTCCCCCCCCCCCCCAGACCTAGGTGTTTTAACATATTGTAAAATGATTATATTTCAGAAGCGTTGGCAAGTGAATCTTGCTGTTTTTTTTATTTTATTTTTTTTTATTTTTTACTCCATTTGGATTTTAGATGAAGAGGTGGATGAGACAAAGAAACAGCAGAGTAGTGCTCTCTGTAAAAATGTGACATTTGTATTTAATTTTGCCATTTAGGTGGGCATATGTATCCGGACAAATAAAGACTTGTTTGGCTGTGTTTAGGTCAGCGACCAAATGAACAAGCCTGTTAATGCTGCTACATGTGGCTATTTTTACATTCAGTCATTCAGTTACGTGGCATTAGGTATTAGGTAGATGGTGAAAATGCATTTTTAATTTTCACCAATTGGCCCAACGAAGAAGCAAAAGGGGCAATAGTCCTTTGTCACTTCCAGATAGCCCATATCATGTGGGAGATATCTACTGATTCAATTTCCACTCTAGGTAGGCAGCTTAGAAATGGAAATTTAGGTGAATGATATTGGAGCAAACTATCTAAACAAATGTGTGTTTAGTGTTCCAAGGAGTGTAGCCATGTATAATGTACATATATGGGGCAAATGGTAACTACACAGAATACACTGGTTCTATTATTTGTACTACAGTTAAAGAATAAGTAAACTAGGGATGCACCGAATCCAGGATTTGGTTCGGGATTCGGCCAGGATTCGGCCTTTTTCAGCAGGATTCGGATTCGGCCGAATCCTTCTGCCTGGCCGAAGCGAATCCTAATTTGCATATGCAAATTAGGGGCGGGAGGGAAATTGCGTGACTTTTTATCAGAAAACAAGGAAGTAAAAAATGTTTTCCCCTTCCCACCCCTAATTTGCATATGCAAATTAGGGTTCGGATTCGGTTCGGTATTCGGCCGAATCTTTCGTGAAGGATTCGGGGTTCGGCCGAATCCAAAAAAGTGGATTCGGTGCATCCCTAAAGTAAACCTTTTTTCTCTAATATTACTCCAAACAGCCCCCCAGAATAACATATGTTTTATGCATTCAGATTTATTTCATTTCTCTATTACAGTCAGATCAACTGCAGCTCTTTTAGTTACTTCCTTGTCTAGCGTGAAGCTCCACCCTCTTTTGTTTTCTCTCTGACTATGAGGACCTCAAAGAGGTGCCTACTGGAAACACTCACTGCCTCTGCTCCAATGGAAACCAGCCATGCATGAGCTGTGACAATTCTTTGTGGTCTTCATAGTCGGAGAGAGAAGTGTTCAGTAAGCAAAATGAGGCAGAGCTTCACATTAGACAAGGAACTGACTAAGTGTTGCAGTTGAGCTTTATTAAATTTAATGTATTAAATATAATAGTTACCTAAAAGCTCCTTGTAGTATAATGTAAGAAGTTTGCTCCATGCATATATATTCTTTAAAGGGGTTGTTGTTTTCAGATTGTTCACTAGAAATAAGGACACTTTTTTTTTAATTGCTTTCCATTTTTTTTAGTTTTTCCAAAATTAAAGTTTAAAGGAGAATTCAACCCTTTATTTAAAAAACCCCTACATAGACCATCCTCTCCCTCCCTAGCTGCTACCCCAGATAAATGCCCCTAACTTTTTACTTATCCCTTGGTGCAGATCCAGGGCATCGTAGTTCACGGCAGCCATCTTCTTCACTGTAATTTTGGGGTGTAAGTGCCGTACGGGCGCATTTGGAGCAGTCTGCCGGTCCTGAACAACTGTTCATGCCCCAAAAGTCGCGGAAATTGCCGAAGTGCCAGAAGAAGACCTGAAGTTTACTGAAGAAGAAGATGGCTGTCGTGAACTCCCGTTGCCCTGAATCTGCACTGAGGTGTAAGTAAAAAGTTAGGTGCATTTACCCAGGGTAGCACCTCGGCTGGGTGGGGGGGATTTATGTAGGGTAGGGGTTTATTTAATAAGGAGTTAAATTTTAATGTTTGTCTCTCTGCCGATTCTGAACTGTTAAAGTTTTCTACATTAGTTCCATCAGTGAAATGTTAGCAACTATTGTATACCAATTCTAACTGCGGCCTTTAAAGGGGAACTTCGGCTTTCAAACCAAAATTTGATAAAGAGGCCCACATAACACAGAAACACCTAATATACCCATCACAGTTATCGGTTTCTTGAAAAAGTATAAATAAATGCCATTTTCTATGCTGAAATCCAGCTGTTTAACAGTTCTTCTCTTTCTGCATCATTGGAAATCCTGGCCTGGAAGAAGGGAATAAACACAGATTGTAACAACTTCTCCACAGTTTACAGACAGCATGCAGGAACTACATACGCCACAATGCATTGCACTGTGATGTTCTGTTTCTTATTGAAATCACATGTGAAAAGAGTCTTTATTTTTGGTCTGCTATCTGAAAACAACTCAACTGAAAAAAGTGTTGGAAAGTAAACAAACAACCCCTTTACATATTCTGAAAGGGAACATCAGCATTTGCAAACAAATACCTGCACCCTGTAACCTCTCTATTTTTAATTGAGGAAATGGCTAACTTTTCAGTTCCATATTTCTACTTTCTTCTAGTGTTATATTGCTCAGATTCCTCTTGGCAAAAGCTGTGACCTTGAAGCGGCTTTCATGACCACTGTAATTGTAATTAGAATGTGTGCGCCCTTCACTCTTACTAAGCTAAGAAGCCTGATTCAGTTCAAATCTGACTTTTTAAATTCCAGATGGAAAAAAAGCACGGTAGATAAAAAATGAAGAACACCTGGACGATATTTTGCGGGTTTCATAGATTTTTTCCATGCCATCAAATCCAAGTTTAAGGGAAACTTTGTTGAAATTGGCTCTCTGATGAGAATCCAAGAATATTGCTGTTCAAATATGAGGGATACAATGAGCACATTGAAAGAGTTATGAGCTAGGGGTTGAATAATGTTAGCATAAAAATGGTTTATTTGTGCTATAATTCAAATGAATTATATTATAGGAGCCCTGAACAAAGAACTACTTTCTAGAGGAGCACTCTGGAATATATAGGTCTGTTCCATTTTAGTTCATGATTACTTTTAAATCCTGCCAAAGCCTATTACGGTTTTTCCTATGCAGTTGTGTAAGTCTTGATACAGAGAGTGGCCTAACTTGTTGAAAAGTAATCTGGACGTTGAGTTTCCTGCTTTGTATATTCTTGTATGGTTTATTTGTAATAGGCAATAAAATGTTCCACTGTTAAAATTATGATTCTGTTTTAGTTTGACAAACTTGTAGCAAGTTTCAAGTAATTTGTCCATTGTGACCCTGAGACCTAAGGCACAGCAAATAATTTATAAAAAATAAATTAAAATACAATAACAATATATCCTACTGAGCATTTATAGAATAATTAAGGAATATAAAAGTCATTTACAAAGAGAGTAACATCTCCCTGGAATATCCCTGGAATATCTTGGTCATGTCATGAAACCTGCATGCATAACCTTGGAAAATAGCAGCAAGTCACATAAGTAGAAGCAATGTACCTCCAGGCAAACTGAAACGAGGGTTTCATATTAAAAGAAATGTAGCAAAATATTGCCCATTCAGTTATACCTGAGAATTTTCCCTTATAGGTTTTATGATCACCTTTATTTTTTTCTATTGCATAATTCTTTCTTAAATAAGACATACAGGAATGCTTGTGACCTGGTGTCTTCTGGATAACATATCTTTCTGTAATTTGAATCTACCTTAAGTCTACTAGAAAATCTTTTAAACATTAAATAAACCCAAATAGACTGATTTTGCTTCCAATAAGGATTCATTATATCTTAGTTTGGATCATGTGCAAGGCACTGTTTTATTATTACAGAGAAAAAGGAAATCTTTTTTTAAAATTTTGATTATATAGTCTATGGGAGATGGCCATTTTCTGGATAAAAGGTTCTAGATAATGAATCCCATACCTGTACTTATAACTCTAGTAATCAAGATTTCTTCCTTAGCTCTCTCATATATATTTAGATTTGTAAAGTCATGCTCAACAGCATTCTGGCGGTTTGTTGTACTGGTAAAGCAGGGGCAAATTAATACCTATGTGGTCTCTCCATTAAGAAGCTGTTATTCATAATAACTTTTTTTTTTGTCATTTTCAGAGAGGTTTACAGCTTAGGCACTTCTTCAAGTTTTTTTCGACATTTATTTGTTTGTACCGACAGGCCAGCATTTTCTTGAAACCTTATATTGAAAGACCAGAGTGTTTTAAAGTTAACTATCCAATACCTGCTATTAAACTTTCTTGCACTATAGTATAGTAGTGTAATTAAACATTTTCGTAGTATGGAATTATTGGCCATAAAAGCTCTCTACTAGCTGTATTTTCCTATACGGTTTATGCAACAAGACATTTTGTGGTCTATTGTTTTGTTGTGACTTTTCTGATGCTGAGGAATTTTCTCTTAGAAGTCAATAATGAATACATTTCATTATACAAAAATAATAATTTTCTTTGTAAATTTCCTTTATAATAATTCTTTATTTATTTCAAAACCTCCGCTTCAGCGTCATGTACATTTAGATTACATTTTCCTTTCTTTCTCTACAGATATTGCATGGGGCTGATACCCACCAAACAGGGTCTTCAACTCTGCCAAAATGTCTCTGCTTCCTCATTTTGCAGGTAAGTCATTCACTTGAGAGTGGGATATTGACTTTGTTGCTTCAATTATAAGGTTACAGATAATGCATATTTTTTTCACATTTTCTTGTCATAAATTGTTTTAAATAGTATTTTGATATGAATTCTTGGTTGGGTATTAAAATGTAGATATTTAGCTAAACAGTCTCAATCTATCATGAACTCAACACAGTAGCTTCCACCCCTTTCGTGGACTAAGATTTTTTTCTTCAAAATAAGAAAGAGAGGTGTATTGTATGTTGACCTCATAGTAAGCATGTATATGCTGATGGTAAACTCCATCATGTCCTAGCAATGTGGGGCAATGTATAATTGGAACATGCAACTGAATTTTGAGTCTTCCCTTACATTGGTTTTTATGGTTTAAGCATTTTTAAAAGTTTGTTGATGGTGTATTCTGGCACTTGTCTCCCTTTTAACGAAGAGTATATTTAATAAGTCAGATTCTGCCAGATTTAGAATATTGCTGCTATTCTGTAGTGCTGTTGAATGGATTGGGGGAAAATACAAACATACAGTCCAGCAAACGATAACTGAAAAGTTACATAAAATCAGTCCACGAGAAATTGCCATCTTTAGCAAGGTGTTTATAAAAGACATGTTGCATTGACATTGTTTCTTGCACTTTGTAATGTTTTTGACATTTGTAACATCAAAGTGATTAATTAAGAATGGAATCTATTGAGGCTGAACTCAGAAACCACCAGCTTATTTGTCTTTTGCCTCCTCCATTGTTTTCCAAAGTCTGGTTGTGGTCTCATCAAGATCTTGACATTCTAATCACTATTGAATTCTTGGCTAATTGAGCAGTGCAGAAAGCATGAATACCAACAAATAGGTGTGCTAATAATTACCCAAGAGAGCGTTCTCTTTGTTATCTACGTTACAAAGAAAGAGATGTTTAATTTAATTTGCTATAGTGTTGATTTTTGGAAAAAGTAGAATGTAGGTTCTGCTCTTTCTGGGCATTTAAGAGAGCCTCTTTTATTTATTTTTTTTGTTTTAGATTATTGTGCATTTTTATCATTTCAGTTCCACACAATCACTCTCTATATGGCTAATGAAATTTGTGTACACAGGATTACATTTTCATGATTGCATGAGAATTCATGGTTTGCCAGCCATGTAATATGCTGTAAACAAACTATTCCAGTAAGTTATAAGTGCATCCAATCAAAATAGCATACATATGGAGCCCTGCTAATTTAAGCAAATCGGTTATCTATAACACCATCTTTCATATATTTCCATTTCTGTAAACTAAGCTGCCTGGGCAAATAAGCGGGGGCTGGTGTTGGGCTGAATAAAGAGTATAATGGGCAATGTGGAGTTGTAACATCTGGGAAGTCAAAATATACATTTCACCCTGGGTATTTTGCGAAATCTTGTTTTGCCAGTCAACTGCAATTGGTAATTTCTCCTTTGGTTGGGGACATTTATACCTTTTCTGACAGATTATATGGGTGCTGATAGAGCATTATCTTTAAATATTATACTGGAACAATATGGTTTATGGTTTTATTTCAGGGTCACACTGTTGGCAGACGGCACATTTTTTTCCCAATCAGATGGTTATTTTGCTCTAGCCTAACTTCATTTTTATTAACACAGGAGGCGACTTCCCACCATCGTAGTCAAACTGAGAATGGCACAAAACCTGAAGACGGCCATCACATTTATAGAACAAGGGCGTATCCTTTTCTTATGTAAAGAAAAAAAGGCACAGTATTTTTGATATACCATATTCACTTTTGCTTTAAGGCTACCATGGTCAATGATTCCGTTCTTAAAGATATATACATATCTATTCTCAAGCCAGTAGACCTAAATCTGCAAAGCTTTCTCTTCGGCCACAAGGTGTTGTAATGGGCTTTAGTTATTATGCGGAGTACACTGGTGGATTAAGACCATTGGTACTTAAGGAATGTTCAGCCTTCAACTATCTGCCCACACGCTTGTGATAATGATCATTTTCTTATGAACTGCTATACCATTTTATCCAAGTACTGGCTGAAGTACCCTGCCTATGAATTTTGATGTTATGTCTTCATCTAACAATTTAGAAGTTTTCTAACCAGGACTAGAGATCTCTTAAAATCTGAAACTGCTAATGACATGAGCCTACAGGCTTTAGAACTGTACAAAATAAAGTATGCAAAAATCTAGTTTGAGGTTGCCAGAAGTGGTATTTGGGCGGAGCAGGCATGTAATACATTGTATAAAAATTGTGTAGGTCATATCTACTTTTCACCTCTTCTTATTTTAAACCACACCCATTGAAGGTCATAGCCAATTTTTTCCTCTCATGTTAAAAATTGTTACTTTGTACTCTTTCAACTCCATGTATGGTAACATATATGATCCTCATGTTGTGCATGAGAAGAAAATGTTTTAAAAAAAAAAATGTACTTTAGAAGTCCCATACTTCCTGCAAAACTCACCACATCTCATGACATTTCCCAGGAGACCAAATGGTGGACTAATGGAAACCTTAATATATATTTATATTGCAAATTACATTAAAGGGACAGTAACACCAAAAATAAGTGTTTTAAATAATTGACAACATAATATAGTGCTCTGCACAAAGTTGTTTTGCTTTAGAAACACAACTATAGTTTATATAATCAAGCTGCTCTGTAGCAGCCATTCAAGCACAGTATACACAGTAGATAACAGTTCTGAAGAATCCCATTGTATACTGTAGAGCTTATCTGTTATCTTCTGAGTAACCTGTGCCTTTTCTCCTTTTTCCAACTTGAATGGCTGTCTTCATAAACTGCAAAAAAAAGCTCCCCCTATAGATTGTAGTAAAAATGTACAATAATGGATATAAAAGTTGTAGGATTCACTGTATGAGCACAACTGAAATCCCTGCATGTGGAATAACTATCAATTCCATTTAATACTTCCATTAAAGAAAAACCTTCAGAAATCAAAACAAAAACAGAAGAAATTACCAAGCACACAAGGCTGAAGTCGAAACGTTTGTGAGGCTTTTGCACCCATTATTAATAACAAACCACATCAAGGCACATCTACAACACAACACAACAAACAGAAATGTTTAAAAAATATATCACTAGTATAAAACACAAGCTTTTAATTCTGGAAGCCCATGAGAATTAAAAAATACATACTTTAATAACAATTCCATGTGGTAGCTCTTTAGTGCATTCCTTTTGTATGGAAAAACTATGTTTAGTTGCCCTTTAAAACTGACCATATTATTAATATATATTTATAAAGCACTAACATATTTCACAGTGCTGTGCAGTAGAAGGGGGTTTACATTAAAGGACCAATAACATCAAAAAACATTTTTAAAAAATTCGTTACTACACATCAAAAAATAAAACACCAAGACAAATAAGACTTTATTAAGAAATAACTTACTGAAACTCCACTTCCTGTCCTGTTCAGAAAAGGCGAAAGGACGACCATCCATTGTGCGGCACTGGATTTCTCCTCCCTGGCTACTGACAGCATCACATCAAACTCTATGGAGCAGTTGGAATTCTTCTGGCACAGTTGTTCCCTGTCAATATCTCTCCGTATCCTCTCGCACGGTGAGCAGAGGGGAGCTGCATGGTGTTCATCTTCTACCAGACGGACTCACAGATAACCTACCACTCTCCGAATCACTCTCAAAGCCTTCAGGGTATCTCTTGTATGTGCAGTGCCTTCCCCCAACTTGCACACAGAGCTGGCTACACAGAGAGGAGCGGCAAGAACTTAAGAAAACATCGCCGGCTTTGAGTGAAAGAGAAGCCAATGCCGACTGCTTGCCATGAAGCTCCCGGGTTGCGTCTAGTGCAGCAATGTAAAAAGTCCGCTCCAAGCAGTCGGCTTCTCTTTCACTCAAAGCCGGCGATGTTTCCTGAAGTTCTTGCCGCTCCTCTCTGTGTAGCCGGCTCTGTGTGCAAGTTGGGGGATGGCACTGCACATACAAGAGATACCCTGAAGGCTTCGAGAGTGATTCGGAGAGTGGTGGGTTATTTGTGAGTCCGTCTGGTACAAGATGAACATCATGCAGCTCCCCTCTGCTCACCGTGCGGGAGGATATGGAGAGATATTGACAGGGAACAACTGTGCCAGAAGAATTCCAACTGCTCCATAGAGTTTGATGTGATGCTGTCAGTAGCCAGGGAGGAGAAATCCAGTGCCACACAATGGATGGTCGCCCTTTCGCCTTTTCTGAACAGGACAGGAAGTGGAGTTTCAGTAAGTTATTTCTTAATAAAGTCTTTCCAATTTTAAAGTTTTATTTGTCTTGGTGTTTATTTTTTGATGTGTAGTAACAAATTTTTTAAAAATGTTTTTTGATGTTACTGGTCCTTTAAACATGCAAATTACTTCTGCTTATAATGATCTTCTATATTATTATAATTGAGATTATAATCAGAAAATGTGGTATTAGGCCTCAAGATATGGACCCCAAGGGGTTAAGCTGTGAAAGCTGTTCTATGGAAGAACATAGTGTGACCCTCTTTTATAAAACATTAAATGGGTGGGTGACACAGTCAACCACAGTGTTTTGTGTTTCAGGAGCATGCATGGAAGGGTGGCCTTTGACTTACTGGATTAACACTAGCATTTAGTGGGAGTTCCTTTGGATTCCACTGGCTTTGAGCGTTGGCTCTTACCTTCCCACTGGGACATAACACTGATTTCTGTTATGAAGTGTTTGTTTAGTTGAAACTAATTAGCTGTGTATTTCTGACCTTGTTAACACCTTGCATGACTGAAAGGCCAGCAATAATTGATGACTGCACTTGTACACCAGAGACTAATGTTTAGTCTGATTGCACAGCTCATTTTATAATTACCGTATAATGGTATTCACATTTGCTCGTTCTATCTACGCTCGGCAGGGAAGAATGAGGCAGATGTCTAGAGGCACTTTTTTCCTGCAGACCATTAAAAAATTCTACGCTTGTGGCATATTATACAGATTTTTTTACAATCAGTTACTTCAGTTTTCACCTTTACTTGAAGAGAACATACAGTATAAGTTACCTATATATCATTATACAATAACTTCTTTATTGGTATTCCCTATAAAACCTATTTGTACTGTATTAAAAATTATTTTTGTTTTAAAGGCCAGTTGGCAATTAAAGGAAAACTAAAACTTAATGAAAGATGTAGGGCAGACATATTGTACATTATGTTTTAATGAAAACAATATATAGCTTACAAAATGCAGCCCAATAAAAAATGTCAGTCTCTTAGAATATTTCTTGCCGACCCCTTCACAGTCTCTCAACCATATATGAATCCAAAATCAAGCATATATATACCCCCAGAAAGGGATATGTATAAGAAGCGATCAGCGCCTGTGGCAACAGAAATAAAAAACAGACATAGCGCAGTATGTTCACAATGTGGAATATCACCCCGTGCGTGCACTGGATGGTAAGTGGATGTGTTCTTCCCTTCTCCTTTAAATGACCACTTATAGGGGTATAGAGTGGCAATACAGGTGGACAGAAGAAAAGAAAAGTATTTTTTCCTGTGAATTAAAATGTATATTTCGAAGATGCAGATGCCTCCACCTTATGTATAAAATGCCTACTTACAAACCACTACCGTGGTATGATGTATTTAACATGAAGCTCTTTCAAGTTCCTCCTTCAGCGCTCACCACTCCTTCCGAGTTCCCCAGCAGGAATACAAATCGATAATAGTATAACACCGTTTATTTAAAACCTAATTAAAAACAATTAAAATTCTCACTCACATTTCACTTGCGGGTTTTTGCGCATTGAGTCCAAACGAGTCTTTCTGGGGTCCCCCAAGGGCAATCCTGTCCGCTCACTCCAAGTTCTTGTCAGCTTACTTCAGGTGCCTTGGTCTGGATTGTTATGTCCCCAAACTATGCCTAACGCGTTTCGCTGGGTGTTACCAGCTTCCTCAGAGGCGTCGCTTGCCATTTTCGTTTGTATCCTTCCTTTTAAAGGCCATTCCAGCGTGTTCGTTCAACTTCCGCCTTCACTTCCGGTTTGTGCGTTCCAGCTTGTGCGTTCCAGCGTCTTCACTTCCGGTTTTAACATTGTTTGTACTGCAGCCTTGCTAATTAGAAAGTAGAGCATTACTCGTTAGAAAGCAATTTTTCGTATTAGCAGATGTTTTGCTGCATGGATGGCAGCCATATTCATTAACATTAAGATACTTGATTGAAGATTGAACATACTCATTAGCCACATTTTCGCATGTGTTTTTTTTCTCCATGAAAAGATATTGCTTCAGATACAAGGGCTTTTCTGGTTTGTCTCCAAATCCATTTGCCTTTGAAGTTGTTAGAGGAAGACCTTATATAACTTGGTAGAAAGGTCAGTGCTACAGAGCTTTTAATAACACATATCATGTGCCAACTTTTAAAATAAATCTCCAACATAATTAGCATTGTGGGTCTGGAAAATCTGAAAGATAGTAATTCAGAGAGCCAAAAGTTGTACTGAATTGTACTCTGAGCGGCCAAAATCCTAGCTCCCGCCTTTGATTTGTCTAACATTTTGTATGTAGGGCCTTGCCATGTTTTGCAATTTAAATTGTGCTCAGTACAATAAATATTTTGCTTTCTAAAATGTGCTTTAGTTATTTCTTATTAATAGCCTTTTGTCCAAATATTGTCTGCTTTGTAACTATTACAATAAGTATTTAAGAATAGGAATCTCATAATTAAAATGTAGTTTGCCCCGAAGAAACAAGGGTGCAATACCCCACAAAGAACGCTTTATTTCCCTCTCTGTCAAAGAACGAATACCCATGATGTAAAGAATCTTAGATCCACGACACCTACGAGCCAAGAATCGCTTCCCACCAAAGTAATCAATTCAATTCATGTGTGCTTCAAGAGTGGAAAACGGCTCTTTGTAGCCCCAGGTGCACGCTCTGCCAGGGCAAATAGATGCAGATCAACAAAAGCAGCAGCACTCCTGTAATTTAAAAAAAGTAAATCTTTACTTAAAGGAGAAGGAAACCCCCTGGGCGCAAAACCTCCCCTGTGTTGCCCCCCCTCCCCCCTAGCCTACCTGTCCCCCTGGGCAAATGCCCCTAACTTGTTACTCACCCCTCTGCGCAGGTCCTGTCCACGTAGTTCACAGTCGCCATCTTCTCCCACGCGCGTCTTCTTCCTGCTCACTTCGTGACATTCGGCACATGCGCAGTAGATCCATACCGGTAAATGTTCCTACTGCGCATGCGCCAGAAGACGCCGGTCAAAGCAGGAAGAAAACACGCGTGGGAGAAGATGGCGACTGTGAACTCCGTGGACAGGACCTACGCAGAGGGTTGAGTAACAAGTTAGGGGCATTTGCCCAGGGGGACAGGTAGGCCAGGGGGGGGGAGGGAGGGGGGGCAACACAGGGGAGGCGGGAGAGGTTTTGCGCCCAGGGGGTTTCCTTCTCCTTTTTAAGTGCCAAGGCCAAGACTTTAAAGGAGAAGGAAAGGTTAAAACTAAGTTAGTCTTATCAAAAAGGTCCATCTAAATATACCAGTAAACCCCCAAAGAGTCCCCTGTCAAAAGAAACACCACATTTCTCTCCTTCTATTGTGTACTCATGGGCTTCTGTATCAGACTTCCTGCCTTCAGCTTAAACCTCATTGCCCTGGGCAAGAGCATGCTCAGTTTGCTCCTCTTCCCCACCCCCCTCCCTTCTCTACTGTAATCTGAGCCCAGAGCAGGGAGAGACTCAGGCAGGAAGTGATGTCACACCACATTAATACTGCAGCTCCTATCCTAAACAAACAGAGAGTTTCTAGAGCTTTTTACTCAGGTATGGTAAAACATTCTACAGAATAAATATAACATTCTAGCTTGCACTATTGCAGCTAATCTATTGGCAATAAAATGCCTCTGTAGCTTTCCTTCTCCTTTAAGTAAAGATTCACTTTTTTCAAATTACTGGAGTGCTGCTGCTTTTGTTGATCTACTTCCCACCAAAGTGATCCCTATCTGTCAACCTTCCAGCACTGGACTTTTCATCCTGGAGAAGTGAATATCACGCATAGAGGAGCTAGATCTTGTGTCATGTTCCAGATGAGTCAGGATAAAGGACATACAGTACTGTTATCTCTAAGGGTCAATGCCTTTTTGTGCCTGGAGAATTCTGTGCTAAATGATAATAACTAAGTATTATATACAAATTAGGTGGCCTGCACCACAGTTGTTAAAGTTAGATGGGGTCAAAGAGCAAACTTTAATAAATCACAGAAAACATGAAGCTGCTGTTGAGAAAGTCTTCAGCTCAATGTATTAAATTAAAACCGATTACAGAGTTGCTACCTGCTACACAAAAGGAATATACAGATAAATTGTAAAAAAAAAATAGTTTCTGAATAGTAAACCCCAAATAATGATTTTCTTTCAATTACTTTTCATACTTTTTGTGATGCTGAGCTGCCCTTTTAAGCGGTTTAATATATCTACACACCCTGGCAAAATACATATTCTGTGCAATCATTTTAGAAAGGGAAAAAATCTTGTGTAAAAAGTTTGGAACGACTATAGAATTAAATATTATTGCAGGGAGCAACCCTTGCTTTAAATTCTACATAATTTTTGGATATGTTTCCTCCATAGTTAGGTTACCGGATAGGGAGTATGTAATTTGATAACGAGGGAGAGTTCATTAGCCATTTGTCTAGTTTCCAGCTAAAAGTTCACACAGCTCCTCCACATATCCCTTTCCTAGTTCATAATGTCTTTGCTTGCAAAAGGTAAATATACCTCCTGAATTATGCCCACTGCTAGATGTTCGGGAAAAGAAACATATGCTTAATACCAATGTCAATGTTGCCTATGCTACCAGAATACACACAATTTTGTCTAGATTTTCCCTTTATTGTTCTCCAGCCTATTTGGTAACAATGCAGACAGTGTTTTCTAGATGATATTTGCTAATAGACTTAAAATCACAGTGGCTTGTCGGCCTATGACTAGTGCTGAAGATCAAACATTACTGCAAGATACCTGGGGGGGGGGGTACATCCCATCACCATGAGTCTCCAGTAATGATATTGAATGGAGTTAGGTTATAGGTTGTATGTTTCTAAATGGATTATACAGATACCAAACTTCCCTTCTTTTATTAATAATGGTGTGTTGTTCAACCTGCCCATGTGCTCTGGAGGCCCTCACTGCACATGCCCAGCTCAGAGGGTAAGGTCACCCAACCACTTTGCTATGCTGCTTCCCGAACCCTGGTGCATTCATATTTTTACACGTGGCCATCAAATACTGTATAATGTTTACACACTATGAGGCAGATTTATTAAGGGTTGAATTGAAAATTCTGATTTTTTTTTATGGTCAAAACTCGCAAATTCGAATTGTGAATTATACAAACTCAATTCGCGTTTTAATTCGTATTTTTAGATTTATCATACTCTGACCCTTTTAAGAACTCTAATTCGACTATTCGCCGCCTAAAACCTGCCGAGTTCATGTAAAAGTCAATGGGAGAAATCCAGGGACCAATTGGGACATGTTAGTAGTCTTCCTGACATTTGAGTTTTTTTCCAAAGAAAATTCAAATTCGATTCGAGTTTTCGAGTCGGTAAAATTAGTGA